>OX377202.1:20733574-21194267 GCA_947396885.1 Heligmosomoides polygyrus polygyrus
ATTCTGGTCCATTGTTGCAAAAATACGTGCCAAAAATCGAACCCCCCTCGCCCCGTATGAAGATCCCCTTTTGAAAACTGGTTTCTATATGGTTAGAAAGCATCTTTCCCCTGTTTTTCAAAAAGCAATTGGGATTTTTGATTTTCAAAAAGCGAACCGAGTTATGATCAGATTTATGAAGAACTGCTCGTAGACTCTGCACCGTCGACACTGGAGTCATTTCATAAAAATGATCATAACTCGGTTCTTTTTTCGAAATTCAAAAATGCCAATTGCTTTTTGAAAAATAGGGAAAAGGTGCTTTCTAACCATATAGAAACCAGTTTTCAAAAAAGGGATCTTCATACGGGGCAAAGGGGGTTCGATTTTGGCACGTATTTTTGCAACAATGGATCAGAACTCGAACCCCACCCGCCCCCTATGAAGACCTCCCTGTTGAAAACTAATTCCTACATGGTTTGAAAGCGCTTTTTATCTCGTTTTCAAAAAGCAATTGGGATTTTTGAATTTCAAAAATAGATCGAGTTATGATCAATTTTGTGAAATCACTCCAGTGACTCCGGTGATGGGCCGACCAACTCCTCTGGTCACGGTATCACAAAAAATGTCCATAACTCGGTTCATTTTTTAGAATTCAAAAATCCCAATTGCTTTTCGAAAACTAGAGGAAACGCGCTTTCGAACCATATAGAAATTATTTTTCAACATGGAGGTCTTCATAGGGGCGGGGTGGGGTTCGATTTGTGGTCGATTTTTGCCAAAATCGACCAGAAATCGAACCCCCCTGCCCCTATGAAGACCTCCTTATCGAAGAAAGATTTATGCATGGTCATTTAGCATATTTCCTCTATTTCCCAAAAAGCAATTGGCATTTTGAATTTCGAAAAAAGAACCGAGTTATGATCATTTTTATGAAATGACTCCAGTGTCGACGGTGCAAAATCTGCGAGCAGTTCTTCATAAATCTGATCATAACTCGGTTCGCTTTTTGAAATTCAAAAATCCCAATTGCTTTTTGAAAAATAGGGGAAAGATGCTTTCTAACCATATAGAAACCAGTTTTCAAAAAAGGGATCTTCATACGGGGCGAGGGGGTTCGATTTTTGGCACGTATTTTTGCAACAATGGACCAGAGTTCGAACCTTACCCGCCCCCTATGAAGACCTCCCTGATGAAAACTAATTTCTATATGGTTTGAAAGCGCTTTTCGTCTCGTTTTCAAAAAGCTATTAAATCTTTTAAAACTCGAAAAACATGCCGGGATATAATTATTTATACAAAATCACTTCAATTTTTTGGCTCAAAAATCGAAGGCCTCAGCCCCGTATGAAGATCTACTTCTTGAAAACAGATTTTTATACTATGTAAAGGTTCTTTTCTTCTGGTTTCTAAAAATACTTTGGCTTTTTCAAATTATGGAAACTTACCGAGTTACAGTGATTTTTGTGAACGTCGAATTTCGTCGCTCCCATGACGTCGGTGCCATATCGACCAGTGGTCGATCCAATCTATTCGTTTCAGAAAACCATGATTTTTACACTGTGCATTGATCAAGACCTGTTAATTTTTGTGGCAAGATTTCAACTGTGTGCGCGATCTGGTTCAGGTAAAAAATTATTTTTCATGAAGCATGAGAATTTGCAAATCGATCTTCCCTGATCATATCGGAGATCACTGCAAAGAAGCTTAGTTTTTGATTGTATATTAATCACATCTTGAACTCTAAGATGGCACAGTTTCCACTCTCTGATGCTCTTCCTCCAGAAGGTAGAAATTTTTTGCCGCGAGAAGTCCATCCTTCAGTGGCGATCGGTGATATCGGATAACGCAATGGCTCCACGTAACCTACCATATTTCGGAGTTTGTGCGACATCTCTGAAAAATTCACAAATCTTTTAAAACAATAAGAAGTGTGGGTCCTACGCTTTAAAAAGCAGGCTGTAAAAATAGCGGCCTCCATGTAATTAACGCTGTCGAAAAATTTCGGACAATCATACAAATCGGAGCGTCTGTTCATACAGTAGATCCTTTTAGAAAAACAGGTTTTATTACCGTTGTCAAACTGTGGATTAAAACTTTATTGCGTACAACTCCACTTTCTGATGCTGTTTCCTGCAGAAGAGAGAAAATTAGTTCCGTGACAAGTCCATCCTCCGGTTGCCATTCGGTCATCGCTTCGAAGAGTGCTTCCAAAAATCTTGTAGGAAAAGCACTTAATTTTCCTTAGCAATTGACAATTCAAATTTTATAGACGGCAATTTAGGACGTAGATGTCGCTCGTTCAGGTAGAAAACTGTCGCGTCCGTGACTTCCTGAAAAAAAACTGAAAAATGGAAACTTCTCATTGACTCCAAATCTGGGTGCAGAAAATCTTTATTTTTAACAAGTAATACAATCTTTATTTGAAACATTTTTATATTAATTTTTACAACTTTGCGGGACGAATGAGAGACTCCACGCCTTCATAGGCATTCTTGGAAAAAACAAAACAAAAAAATTAAGAATTAAAAACGTCACCTAAAAACCTGAAGAATAAGAGAGAATCCTCTGCCAAAACCGGAAGAGCACGACCCCCCCCCCCCTCCAGACGAGGCCACAGTACGACCCCCCCTTCGATTCCCGAACCTCAAGCTTGACCCTGCCCCTCCCCCCTCGCCTCACCCACGGCATATGTACAACACACAGACACGTTCCCGCCTTCTGAATCTGAACTCACACGTTTTTTGCTCAATGTCACAAGCCATTCGAAAAAGGATGATTTTCTCTAAAGGAAATTGTGTTTGGCTTTTTTGTTTTCTTTGTTTCAGGGAATTAAAGTAGGGTGTCCGGAAGACATTAATTATTTTTTACCAACAGCTCCTGTTCTTTGGTTAATGTGTTCTGGACAGTGTTATATTCGAAATAGAATGTTTTGCTCTATCAGAAAGCATGCTTCGCTTCCTTCCCTATATCGAATTTGGCGCGAACTCCTATTTTAATACAACATTGCTGTTTTGGGCACTTCAAACCAGGCCTATATAAAAAAATAGACAAGTTGTAAAGTTTTTGAGACAGTGCGGGCCGGTATTAGGTTGATCGAAAAGTTTTGCAACACTAGCCCAACAATATTCAAATTTGTCCCTATTTGTTACTAAAGCAAAAACTCAGTCCACGATATAATCCACATCCAAGTCTAAGATCCTGCCCCATCTTTCAGGCAACCTTTCAATTCCTTTCCGCAAGAATTCTGAGTGCTGTGAGGAAAAGAATTCAGCAACCTCCGTTTCCAGTTGACGTCGATCATCGAACGGCTGCGAGCAACGATACTCACTCGCAGCCACGCGCGCGGTCGCGGTGCGGCGCTGCAGGCGGTTCCTCGCTTAGCCATGGCAGGAGCTAGTACGAGTTGCCTTATGCACCCAGGGTGCTAGAGCGCAAATGCACGCCCTGGCCTATCGTATGTTTGATTTCGGTTTACGAAAGAGGAGGGAAACAGTGGAACTCGACTCAATCTAAGGAGTATACGATGTTTTCTGTAGCTCAACCTAAATATTGAAGGAATAAGAGTTCTGAGCGCTCAGAAGTGGTATGGGAGCTAAACTATGTGAAATGTGTGAAGGAGAGAGAGAGCTGGTGAAGTGCAGTTATTACTTTAAAGTAGACATTGCCATGAGATTTCAATTTATTAAGCGTATTGTGAAAGCTCCAATTCGAGATAAAAGAGGATTGAGTCTCGTTTCGAGAGAGCATATCGGGCTCAGTGTTTTGTCATAGACAGCCCGACATTCGTGCAAAAAAGTTTTTATAATAGAATACTGCTGCTACTGCTCTGCTCTGTCCGCTGATATCAGGTAGCTTCGACTGTTAGCAGTCTCATTCTATTCTTACATTATACGAAGGAGCTTTCATGAGCTTTTGATGAAGTTCCGAACTTCCCTACCGATTCTACATTGACATTTGGACCAGCTTATCATCAGGAGATGTTAAATCGTGCACCTTTTGCCAGTTTCTAGGTATTTGTTAATAACGTTTGGTATTTCATGCCCTTTAGGACTTTGAACCAACGATAAGAAAAAAGGGGTCGCAATCATGATCATGAGTTCACTGAAACCTTTAAATTTCCACACGCAGGCAATTTTAACCATTTTAACTCTAAGCTTAAAAACAAACGTTTCCTCCCCTAAAACCTCTTATCATTGACTCATTACTTAGTTTTTGTTATTGGATTTTGCTCATAATTATCTTTCACCAATTCCCCTCCGTCGTTCATTTGAAATAGCTTAAAACCACTCCACTGATGAGAACTAGCATACCCCACGCTATTCCACAATAAAAAACGAAGTGTAGATATTCAGCTGATTTTCTACCCGCTTACGTCAACGAATTCATCCTCCGACACATACACAGCTCACTCCGGGCGCGTTCGTGCAAAACTCGCCCTCCCCGCCAGTGAGGCAGCGAGGGCTCCACCCAAGCGGCGCACGCACGCGCGACCGCACGCGGCGATTTGAGTATCGCTGCCGCCCCCCTCATCGAACTCTCTACCTCGAAGATGCTGCTTCAGAGCTCTGAAAAGGTGGTAGTCAGGAGCGAGGTCTAGGGAATACGGCGGATGTGGCAGAACTTCCCAGCCTTCTGGATTTTCTCGCGACTCACTTTTGCGACACGAGGACGCGCGTTGTCGTGCAGCGGGTAGACATTTTCCCGTTCTGGACGTATTCGGCGCATGGCGTCGGTCAAGCTCTGGAGCTGGGTAGCGTAGACAGATGCTGTGACTGTGGTCTCACTATCCAGCAAACTCCCAGTAAAGCATGCCTTCTGACGATAGGTCGTAGGATACCGCTGCTTATCGTTGACATTGTTGCTGTATTCGTACTCGACGAGGCCTTATATAGTATGCCTGAGGAAGCTTCGAGAATGTACTGTGAGGTCACCACACAAAATCAGTACTGTAAGAGCTTTAACAAATTTAACAGGCAGTATCGTAGTGTTGTAATACTTTTCGATTAACCCAACAAATTATGCATAAATTTTCTAAAAAAGTAAGAGTAAATTCGCTTCGGACAAACACTTATCTCGATTTTCTTAGAGAGTATCTGGTCTATCCTGGGAGGTGCTGTTTTAATTTAGAAGATGTTCACCTTAGTTTCAAAAGCGCCCAACCTGAATGGAAAAGGTAAATGTCTCTTCAATCCCATATTTTCTAGAAAAATTTACATACTTACTACTGAATAATTCCCACAGACTAAAAATTACCCAGTATTTATCAATTTCTCTATACGATCTTCCTTCGTTTGACAGAATTCTCCGACAGAATAGAATGGGCTCCTCTTCTGCACTAAACTGCTACGAAATGTAAATGAACCAAAGGTTCCCTGAAGGCGCTGATGAAACGAAACTTCTATTGTTTGCTCGAAACGACATTTCCTACTCGAACTCTAAATTCTAAATATTTTTCTCGTTTTACATTATTAAACATGCGCGCCATAGGTAAGACTACCATGGTTCCACGATAGCTTGAAGGTGCTTTTAAATCTGGCGGAAGAACGGTGAAGTATCCGCTATCACGTGCTTCTTTTTATTTCCTGCTTTTTTCCGAGTATACTTCCCTCGACAAAGAGTTTATCAGAATTTCATCAGCGATAATCACTGATTAGGGTCGCATTTTCAACATACGACTCAAACGTGGGTAATAGAACCAACGAAAGTGCTTTCAAACCTGGCAATGGAAAGGCGAAACGCTTTCGTTGGTTCAATTACCCATGTTTGAGGCTTGTGCTCTACTACCGATCCTAACCAGTGATTGCAGTTGACGAACGTTCTGATACCCCTCGTTCGAGCATTTTGGAGTTCCTGTTCGAGAATTCCAGTATACTTATCTCGTTCTTCGTTTGAGTTAAATATACAGGAAACTAAAGAAGTTCTGAAGAAATGGGTCATCTGAAGCGATTAAACAACTCGATGAAACAAGGAGTACACATGGAACTACAGCAACAATCCACAACTTTCTATAGCGATCTTACAGAACGCATACATTTCACAACAAACAACATTACAGCTGGAAGCTAGCAACAATTCAGATCACAATCTCACAGACTGGTATTTTTAACACCTTTCAAATCCGGTAGAAATCGTTGATGGGGCCGCATTGTGAAGGCGGGAATGCATTAAACGGGCACATCATCCTGAGAGGACAGTGAATGGTCGCTGCTCTCATTGGCTGCCGCGTTCGCGCCTCCCGATGTAGGCCACACTAACGACTTTAGCAAAAATACAACAAATAATGTTGAAATTTGGACTCTGCCCAAAACTTAATAATAAGACACCTATTAAAGGACCCTTAAATATTTTAGGCCTGTCTATCTCATATATTTATCGCTCAAAGAGCTGAACCCAAGGACGCGACTGAGACGACCAGGCGAAGGATGCATAACGATTAATGTCGAGCAATCGCTGGGCAAAAATCAATATGCATCCTCTACAGTCGTGCCAGTCGCGGACTGTGAACAGGCCTTAAGAGCAAATTCTTCTGCATCAGAAGCCATAGATGACAAGTTAACCAGTTGATCCATTCACAGAAACTTCTCAGAAGCTACTAAACTGAACTACGGCCTATTGCGACCCATTCGAGGAAAGATAGCAGAACAATCGGTCAGATTCTACCCGACAGACGCAGTGAAAAACAGGAGGCCAACAACCTAACAACACGTTATGTGACAGAAACGGACGGTATTACATGAGGAATACAGAGGAAAGGTACATTCATGAGATGGGGAGGAACAGATGAAGGTGAACGCTTCACAGCACTTCTTCTGCAAGCGCAACTTACAGGTCAGGTCCACTTCAGAATGAACGCGTGCGTTTTCGATCTGTCGCCTCACACGGCGACGACGTGGGGAAGCGACGTTTCACGGAACCAGTAGTGTTGAAGTTGTCCTCACTGCGGACCACCACTTCACACTCTTTGTCGTCCACCCTCTGCTGAAACAAATCCGATTTCTTTCAAGAGCTGGCCAAGGAGGAGCAGCAAAACTCCATGCAAAACAAGGGAATGAACTACGAAATGAGATCGTTCCCTTGTCCCACATAGGTAGGTTAGTTGACCCGCATCTCGGGGTTCCTTCCCTTGCCGAATCTAGTGTTCTACTCTGATTAATCACAGAACATAGCTATGGCGCTGTTTGATTGCTTTCGTGATTAGCATAGTGTGTCGATCATCTTCTTCTCCGTATTATAAAAATTTCGTGATCCCGGTCTCGGTGACCCTGCACCGGTGGTTTCCCCCCGATTCACCTACGCTCGTCTACACTCGACGAACGTTTATTACTCAATGGGAGACAAGCAACAGCCGATGACAAGGATCAGTCGAAGGAATAGAGACCCCGGATTTAAGAATGATTCGGATATGAGCGATTTTGTGGGCCTCGGATTTTTGGATGATTCGGATCGGGATATTCGTACTGGATATCCGAAAATGATTCATTTGGATCCAATGTATAGTATTTATACCATTTTCACCTCAAATTGGACACTTTTCAAATCAAACTGGACACCCTTCTAAACTAACTTAACGCTTTTTGAAACAATATTGGACATCTTCCAAGCTCTTTCCACATTAAACTAGAGACTCTCCAAAAAGGCTAGAATAATTATTTGTTCAAGTTAAATTTTAGTACAACTTCTTTGAAGATTTAATAATTCACTTACACAACAAGTTGATCACATTTAAATTTCGTTTAAATTTTTTCGTTTAAAATTTCATAAAATTCTTTCTTTTTGAGGAAAAATAATGGTTTAAAGCATTGTGCGCCCTGATTGGAAGAAGGGTTGCATGACGTGTGGGGTTGTCTACAATATGTCATGGCATGAGTGTGGTGAGGTCTACATAGGGGAAACGGGCCGACCCCTTTGTATCAGGATTAAGGAGCATTTGGACGGCCTTAAAAAAGGCAATGTCTGCACTCCATGGAGGGAGCATAGGGTTCCATACCATGCGGGCGCAATGCTGCAGGTGCCTGTGTCGATTTTAGCTCGAGAGAGTGATATATCAGCGCGCAAGACCCTTGAGGCGCTCTGGATCACGACTAGGAATCCTAAGGTCAACCGGAAGGAGGAGTGTCTCGGGTAAGCCAAGAACTGACACCCTTCATGAGCTCTGCGGGTTCTGATCTGTACGGTCTGACCCCCAGGGTATTTAAGTCGGGTTGTCCGCGGGGTAGGCTCATTCACCCACGTTCTAGTCCAGCTTCGGGTGACTGGTGGTCTCTCTCGGCATCCATCTTTAAGGTCAGTCGTTCCTTCTTAACTGTCGTGTTCGATATTGTCCCTATCTCTCCTCAAGAGTATATCTCTAGGATGAAATGGTGTTTAGGAGGACAGTTTCATAAATGTTTTTCGACTTTTTCAGGCTCTGACGAAGGCGAGGTCGTCGAAACGTAAGCCGAGTTGAATAAACGTGACACCAACCTTGGCTACCAGCTCAACAATTCAACATCGGTTCAAAGCTTGTTAGCTGGCTTAGAGTTTTAAATCACTTATCCAGTAGGTGAATACATTGAAATTTTATACAATTCCCATTTTTTGAGAAACAGTAATGGCTCGAAGCGTGTTATAAAGACCAGAAAGGCGGTCATTTTTGCCTAAAAAAGAGCATGCGCCGCGATGCCCCCGTTAAAGATGTTAAATTTTTTTTTCGGTTGATACCAGAATTTCTGTTCGCATAGACTTTCACACCTTTAAACGATACAACAAAACAACTATTTAAAAACACATATATCCTCACTTTTATGCGTTATGCAATCACCATTTTAACTACCAATCAACTAAAATTCGCGGCCAGCTATTCGAGTGCACGGCGCGAATTTTAGTTCTGCTTTAGTGCTCGTCCTTTAATGACATATCTTGATGAATGTGACATCCTTTAATGACATCATCATCCTTTAATGACATCCTTTAATCACTATATGACTGCTGCCTGTTGCGTTTTAGAAAAAAAAACTTAATTTATTATTTATACTTTGTAAAATTACTATACCTATTTGGGCAGCTGAACTAAAAAGTATCGAATAAAGTTATACCAAATTTCTTTGATAGGAAGCTTGTTTTGATTTGGAAAACGTGCACTTTAATTTCAGAAGCAGAAACTTCGTTTAGAAGAGTATCCTATTTGACGTGAAAAGTGACCAATTTGATTTAAAAAGTGTTCAATGCGACGGGAAAATGGAACATACACACATTCTCGACAAAGTCATCAATACCGCACATTTAAAATGCTTACAAGTGAACGTATGAGAAGGCCTAGTAAATGCTCTCTAAGGCCTATGTTATACTTCGGCGACGCTGTTGTCGGCGACAATTTTGAGCGGGTGCTACGAAGTGCGTGGCGGAGTAAGATCTGCCCCGCCCCTCAAAGAGAGGCGTGGCAAAGGTCTGCATCTCCACTATCTCGTAAGGCAGCCACTGGACTCTCGAAGAAGCCCAGCGGGTTGGGGGGGGGGGGGTGCGCGGGCCAGTGTGACAACCAGCATATCCTATCAACTTCTCATCACCATTAGAAATATGGAAAGTAAAATCACCTGATTTACAGGGGATACACCTGATGCATCGCCATCTTCATCCCTGGTCACATCATCGTCTGAATCCGCAATCACAATCCTTGAAAAACCTCATATCAAACATTTTTCAAGAAATTTCACATCACGCTAAGAAACCATCAAACCCTAAAGATCGAAGTCACTGCACCTAGCAGTGACCTCGATCTTTAGGGTTTGGTGGTTTCCAATCGAGAAAAATAGGCCCTTTTTTGTTTATTCGAATAATCGAATAGTGAAACGATTCGCTCGAATCAGGTTCTGTACTTGAAGATTTGAAATTTATTCGATATCAACCAAAATTATTCAATGTTCGGATGGTATTCGAATATTGCCGCTTTTCGATGTTCGAATTTTGAACGAGTATTTGAAATTCTAGAAATATAGAATGTTCGTCTTTTCGAATAACTGTACGAATATAATCGTTCGAGCACAACAACAGGCGTCGCGGCGCGGTGTGGTGAAATCTGTCAGTATATGTAAATCCGAGCTGCGTCGCCTAACCGATACTGGAACCATTTGTGACACCGTGCCGCCTAGCGCCAGAAGTATAAACCTCATGTAGCTACGGTGGCCATCCTCATCAAAGAGATGCCCACCCCAAGGGCCTGATTCATCAACGACTTAAGGGCGCCGCACACTTCTGCGGCGTTGCCTCTGCCCTATCCTTAAGGGTTCCGCACACTTCTGCGGCGTTGCAGAAGCCGGCAGCCGGCAAAAGCGGGGCGGAGCCTTTAGGTTGCGGCGCTTCTCCCCTTTGCGACGGCACCGTGCTCCGACGTTGCCGCAGAACGGCGCCGTCGCAGCACACACAAATTGGGACCTACTCGCTCCGAAGGAAACCACGCTCCGATGAGCGACGCGCCCGAATCAAGACATCGGCTGGAACTCTCCGTTTCATCCATCCTCTTCTATAGAGTAGTAGCATAGGAGGTTCTTAAGATGATGTGGCTCATTGATTTCCTGAAATGGAGGAACAAAGAAATAATATCACTCGGAAACAATAACGGCGCGGCAAAACTTCGAGCGATAAACTTGTGCAATGATTTTGGGCACTTGACGAACAAAAGCTTACGCTATAAGTAACCTATCACACCAAACCCATCAAAGGGGTTGTAAAAAAGCGAAATAGCTAACACCAGCACAAGAACAACAAAATACCACCACAGACGTCGTCCGGATCGTCGAAAATCAACAGCTGACTGGCCATATCGATCAGTTAACTTAAAGGACTCATCTGTTTTCAGACAGTCTCTACCTGCGGCATTGCCGCACCGACGGCAACAATGATTTGAAACATTTTGCCGTCGGTACGGCAATGCCGCAAAACTGTGAGGGTGCGGGACGGCGCCGGCTGCCGTTGTCGGCGGCCTCTGCGTCCTTGCCCTATGCTGAAGGATAGGGCTGCGGCAACGCCGCAAAGTGTGCGGAACCCTTTAACCATAACGGCGAGCGGCGTTGCCGCAGGAATGTGTGGGACATTCACAGCAAAGCCGAAATCTCTAATAGCGCGGCGAAATGTTTCACCATGTCGCTTGATAAGCATGGGTTTCGGATGTATTTTCGCTGTTAAATTGCTGTAAGTCGTTGATGAATCCGACCACAGGACTCCATTACTTCCTTACCTTCGCATTTTTCCTGCTGATTCTGACACCGATCTCGTCACTTCTATGCGATCTACATCTTTTTGGACATCACCGCTCTTCGCTTTGTCCATTGCAAACGATACCGACAAGTTACTAAAACAAAATGAAAGAAACCTTTAAACACCGATACTAATTACACAACAGGAGGATGCACCTGCGATCCGCCGATCTTTTGACGCCACGAAGTGCGCTTGGTAAAGAAGAAACACTCTCCTCAAGCGGTTCTGGTGCTTTCTCCAGCACATCACTCTCCTCTCCACCAGAATTCGATCCATCTGACGATTTGTTGGATGATGGCGATTCAGCCTGACTTTTTAGGGTCTCCTGTGTTGTCTCCTCAGCATCGGTTTGTTGCGTTTGACTCTGTAGATCAAAAATCTTCTTTCTAACTCTTATTTAAAGCCTCAAAGATAAGGTTTCTACGTCTATCTCTGACACGAAAACACATCGCTCGCAATCTGCTAACGTTACAACACACAAAAAACAATCAAACGTCACAGGCGAGCCGAAACCAATGCCTTCTACACCAGACCCTAAACCTGAAACAATTAAACTCTAGGATGATGACAAGAACTAAACCTTGTACAAACTTTACTTCTAATCGTGAAGCAACAGGTAATGAACAAGAAGTGAGTGTTTAGTTCTAATCACTTCACACTAGAGACTATGGCATCGATCCACTTCTTCCTATTACTTGTCTAGGTTGTTGTTCTTACTGTCAAGTCAACTTGAACTCGTCAAGTAAACGTCACCGGATTTTGAACGGTGCGCTTCCAGACTTCACGGCGAAAGCTTGCCAATAAAGCTCTAAGAGCTCTGACAAGGAAGCCCATAGAGCTACCATAAAGATTCTCAATGGGAACTGCATGATGTTGCAGAGCATGAGCCGAAGAGCACAGAGGTGTTTTTCGTTTTTGCTAAGGACCACTGGGTGGTCCGGAAATGACGAAAAACTGTCACAAGGCTACCCCATGTAAATGCCGGGATGCCGTCCACCAGAAGTGCCGAGCTGGCAAGGTGTGTAGTGTTGAGGACTCGTGAGCACGAGGACGGCGGATTGGATCCAGACGTATGCAACTTGCATCTTCTGTCATTATCATGAAATCATGTAAGTTCTTCTCCATTTCAACACTAATGTGAAGCATTCCCTCTTGCACACTCCGTGCATTAGTACATGTTACAAGGATATGTGATTGCTTGGATTCGTCGTATTGCCATTACTATTATCCATTGTGTGGTGCTATCCCTGTTAAATATATAATATTTGACAGTAGTTCTACTAGCACATGAGTCGTGACTGTGGTGAGCCGTCTTCAACCAAGGTCTTCGCAAGAAAGGAACATGCGGTAATAGTACATTAACTTAAACACGTTGTAGACGACCGTAGGTGCGTATCGACCCAAGACACTTTGGAAGAAAATATGTGTGGAAACAAAGTCAATCGAAACCGTTGGTCGCAGTTTCTGCGCAATCACACATCCCTGTAACATATACTAATGCATAGAATGTGCAAGAGAAAATGGTTCACAGTAGTGCGAAAATGGAAAAATCTACCTGATTTCATGACAGTGACAGAAGATGCAAAAGCATTGCACAAATTTGCATTGATCTAGATCCGAACCCCCGAGCTCGTGTTCGGGACTCCTCAACACTACCCACTCGGCCAACTCGGCACTGCTGATAGACGGCATCCAGGTATTCACATGAGGTGGCCTTGCGACAGTTTTTCATCATTTTGGGACCACCCAGTGGCCCGCAGCAAAAACGAAAAACACTTCTGTTCTCCTCGTCTTATGCACTGCAACACCATACAGGTCTCCTTGAGAATTTTTATGGTAAGTCCATGAGCTTCCCTTATGAGAACTCCAGTTACTCAACGAATTATGTTGAACTGAAGATCGAGAATAGCTCCACACTACGTTCGCTTAAAGTTTTAGTTCATCTTTGGTTTACCTTCACAATGGAACCGTTTTCGATCGTTTCGTCTTCTTCGAGGAGCGTTGCTTCTAGCAGATCTAGTAGACCATCCAAATCGTTGTCAATATCCCACTCAAGGAATTGAGGCCTACGGTTGAAGTACACAAATCATCTGAGTGAGCATTTCAGGAATGTTTTACCAACTCACAGTATACTCAGCATTTGCCTCGCTAACCATCTATTCCTCTGCGCTTCCTCTGATTCAACTATCAGCTCGTTTAGAGCATGACCGCTGCGTACATGATGATAGACCTAAATTCGAATGCTCGTGACATGGAGCCCTGAACGACAAATAAGAAGCCGGCCTCAAGAGTTAAAGTCTTGATCACAGGCAGGATTTACACGTTAGTTCCCGGGCGACACTTGTTATGATATCTGTTATACGGACACCCACGTGTATGAAGGTAAAAAAAATTCAACCACAATAAGAGTAACAAAACAACCAAAACAAGCAAACAAGCATAGTGCATGAGCTAGTAAAAAAGGAGAGAATCAAGCACCGCGGAGATCGGCGGACTCTATTCAAAGTTTTCCTAACGAATTTCCTGAAGCCACATGCACACCAGGGATGGGCGGAATTTCTGCTTTCTGTTTTTTGGTTTTCTGGCCATTTTGGGCAATTTTTCTTTCTGATTTCTTTCTGTGAAAGTGGCCAAAAAATTGCCAGCAAACAGAAAATAGAGCTGCGAACATAATTGTATCATATAATTATTTTATTTCGTTCCAAGATATGTTTCTGAGAAATGTTACATTGCAAGCATTGGCGTTTTTGGATGTGGTCGTGTAGATAGAAATTGCGCCATACACTGAACTATGCCGCTTAGTTTGTATGATTAATTGGATAAGTAGTGCTGGCATGGAGTCCTTTCAAAAGACATTTCTCGTCTTTCATAATTTGGCTTCGTATTCTTTTGAATTTCAACAGTAGTTTGCACAATATACGATTACTTACAACCTTATATTAAGGCTACAAAACTAGTGTTCTGAGGGGCATTTAATTACCCATTAACTAACCGCTTGTCCTATAGTAACTGTGGGTAGGACTATTTTTCACCTACGGTTTAAAAAATGAAAATTGTTGGCCGGTCATCCTCAATGATTGCTTCCTGGAGAGCCTTGGGGAGCCTCATCTTTTTAACTCTGAACCTTGCTTAACTTTTGGCTATGAAAAAATTAGTAAGCGACAGAAAAATTATGGTTACCTTTGATTTCGCTGATGTACGGTAGTGATGATACACGAAATTTTTCATGTATCACCTGTATTATCTGTTTTTCCGTAGATCATCGAATTGCTCGAGCGTGCGCCAGCAGCGTCGCCATTCGTCCCTTTCGCGAGCCAAAGTGCTCCAATGGGTCTTTTGCGCTCGAGAGAAGCGAACAGCGTTCAAGGTTTTCACGAAGAAGTCCGACCAACGCGTTGGTGGGCGTCCTGGTGTTCTCTTGACATCCCGCGGAATCCAGTCGGTGATGGCTCTCGTCCAGCGGGTGTTTGCGAAGCGCTTTACGTGGCCGGCCCACCTAATTTTCGACAACTTCGCCCACGCGACGTCTCTGATCTTCGAACGTCGGCGAAGCTCGGAACTCCGGAGGCCTTCTCCCACATGAGTGAGTCGTGGAACTCCGAGCATCTTCTTCTCAGTTCCCCGCTCTGCGACGTTGATAATGCTTTCATACGACTCAGGTCTCTGACCATGAGTATTATGTCAGGGCAGGAAGAACAGTGGAACCGAATAGGTGGACATGGAGTCGGACGTTCTTCGTCTTCATCACCACTTCTTCGACGCTCTTGAGAGCTCATCAAGCCGCTCGTTTCCTCCTGCTCAGCTCTGGAGCTAGGTCGTTGGCCATGTTGACTTCGCGACCCAGATACACAAAGCTGGAGCATTCGGAGGTGTTCATTCCGCTGAGCGAGAATGGGGTATCAGAAACTTCTCCGTTTCTCATGAACATCGTCTTCGTAAGATTCAGCTGCCGTCCAACGTTCCCACATATACGATCGAAGTCGGCCAGCATCCGCTCCGCCTGACTGATGCTCGGTGTTACGAGCACGTTCTTCCAGGTCAGCAGAGCAGCCGAATGCTCGTAGTGACACCCAAACCCGGTTCTGAATATAAAATTAACACCACTTCGAAGAGGCTTCAAAAATTGTCTAAGTTTATCGTCATTTCTACAATGCTTCCTTCTGCAACCAATTCCGAGTTTAAAGATAACCATTTTCTTGTTAGCACTCTTTTTTGCACTTCAACCGCTCATTTGAATTTGATACTGAACTGTTCTTCCTTCCGATGGGAACCCACGATGATTGCAGCGCGCTGCCAGAGCCGCTCTGACCTCCCACGTTGCCCCCCCCCCCCCGTCGTACCCTCTGCATGCCTCTATCGCAAATCTGGTGCCTTCGAATTCAATGTCCTAAAGCAACCAGGCAGGCGAACTCTCCAATATACAGTGGGACTCTAAATATGAGAGAGAGGGTGAAATACATTCCACCGAAGTATTATGATAAGAAAACTGATTTTGCTTCCCTTAGTGCTGATTCAGCCCAGTGTTTTATCACCAATTCGCCTCTCTCGGCAGAGTCATTAGCCGTGCCAGGTAAACACAAACAAATCGAATGCACGCGAGTACACTTTGTTTTTCTGATGTGCTCCCTCATTCTCGCACCCCGCGGAAGAATATAAAGGCGATCAGCCTCCAAGATCATGAACGGTGATTCGCGGTGAGTGTGAACCCGCACATTGCATTCAAAGAGATCCACTGAACTTTCACCTTCTGCACATCGATTTTCTGTTGGTAGTCTGAGCCAGTTGGCATCAAACCGCGCACCCGTCGTCATACACCCGCAGTTTCGCATACGAGCGGAAAAATGCGACATGTGACTGTGATAGCAATTTTCTAGAAATATTTCCGCGAGTATGACCGCCCACAACATTGTAAACATAAAAACTACATTTTAACTTCTAGGTTATCAACTGCACTCAACGATCGTGGCATATGCGTGTTCTATGCGCATTGCACTGGATGACCGTTTCGGTAATGACTTCATGTCCTATGGACGCCTCCCCCGGTGCTAAGTCCTGCATGAATGGAGACCCTCGCCGGCACACGACGCCCGCACGATCGCAGTCGCCTCGAAGATGATTTTTACAACTTTAGTTTAGCGTCCTATAGCTAAATATTTATTGGTGACATGAAAACTTCTGTGAGTTGAATTTTCCTTAAGTTAAGTTAATCGCCGCACAGATGACTTTCTCACAGTGTTTGGATAGTACAACCTTTATTTCAATTAGAATAAAAAACAATAGAAATTACAAGGTACATTTGAAAACTATAAAACGTTTGTAATGATGCCTTTGAACAGGACGAAAGACACACTTATATACAAAAGATGGGTCATATTCACCATGGGTTATAACCACTCGCCCCATTCAAAAGCATCATTGTTTGCACCTCCACTGGTACCAGGATCAACATCGTTGTCGCCATCCCGCTGAAGCTTGCGCGACCGCCTCGCTCTGGTGATTTTGGCTCTCCTCCACATTTCTTCACGTAGATTTAATGGAATTTCAAAAAACTTAAAAAGACTCTGAAAAACGTTTTCGTCAATCGTAAACTCCATTACCTTTGAACTGCTGCTCTCTTACTTTCTTCACGAAGTCAATTTTATCGACGACCCGGTTGTCAACGGCGATTTCCATTAGCTCGGGATCTTCGCGAAATACTTCTTCCTCTAGGCATCGAATGAACTTCATGGGGTGGCTGTTTGCCTTGCGCAACGCAGCGATCTGTTCTACAGTAGCGAATCTGTAATCAAATTCATCTGAAATGCTTCCTTATTAAATCCTGATCTTCTGCATTGTTCGCGATACTCTATAACGACCTTCCAAAGCCACTGTTGGCTGCCTCTTTTGTATTTCGCGGAGCATGGATTCCGTTCTTTGCTCCTGGCACTCTCCTAGTGTCATTTTTCGTTCCAGCCGCTTAACTATCTCCGTCGTACATGCCAGCTTTTCTTCAATGGCGACCAATCGTTGCACATATTCGCGTTGTGCTGGCGATGGCGACGGTTCTCTTTCTAATGCGTTTGGTATAGGCGATTCGTACGCCGCTCCAAGATCGATGGCGTCCTGCCTCATTTCCCCATCCGCCGTTACCTTCATTACCTTCATTTCACATATTTCTTGCGGGCCTGTGAAGAGGACCTGGAATTAACGAATTGCCTGAATGTAGCAGCGCAAAGACAGTGTCAGTAATCGCTTACCTTCGCCGTGAACAAGCGTCGCCTCCACTTTACCTTGGTACACAAACCAATATGAAGGTCCCCGACCACCGGTGATGCAGGAACCTCCTAGGTGTAAGTATGCGGAAAGAATACCCATAAGTCGTATGGAATTGTCTTCTCGTTGTTCTCAATTTCCTGTAGCTAATAAATTTCTTCGGCAATCTATCTCTATCAATCCACTATTCAATCACATTGACTTAATTGCCACGAGATCTCAGTCAAATAGTTCTCGTTCAATAGTATTGGAAATCCAAAAGTCGAGTTTGTTAATGACAATTTAGATGACAATCTTGTGTCATGCGTCACTATGATGAGTCTTTAGGTGGGTCCTATTTTGGGAATAAGAAAACTTCGGAGTTTTGTGAAGAAGTCTGAGAAGACAGAGGATTTGGAGAGGTCTTACGTTGCTCGTTCCTTACACGCTTAATTTTGCGTAATATGCTCGTTGAAGTGTCCTTATTTACTACATGCAAATAGCGTTTGCAATATACTGAGCAGATATCGAAGTAGAGGTGCACCGCTGTTACAATGCCAACAGCTCTTCGACCGCTATGGATGTTCAGGGAAATCTGAAGACACGAGGCGTAAACATCAGCGTAGCCCAAATAGTGAGAGCGAGGTTGCGCCTCGGTTACCTGAGGACCACCACGAAATATTACCACACAATTCGTGGCGTGAACAAAAAAGTGCGTTACGAATTCAGCACACTGATGCTCACTATAGATAGGACATTCATGGACTGCATTTTTATAGACGAGCGCACTCTACAAAGTAAGTTCAGCATCGCTATGGTTATTCATTTACGCATTCCACAGTTTAGTTGATTGCTTCACAATGCTCTGCTATGTCAAGAAAGGAAATTCATTCACCTGCATGCGGTCACGTGCAAAGCACCCTGCTAAGGTGCATATTTGGGAAGGCATCTCATTAGGAGGCCACAGGCGTGCTCATAATGAACGGTAAACACGAATTAATAGCGAGCTGTACTGTGAAATGCTATACAAAGCTTATGTCTCCTTCCACGAAAGACAATATGGCGGTCAGTTGACCATTGTGTCCTGCTCGTAGATCCATTTATCACGTTTTTGTTTTGGGCTTCTGGATTTTGGTGCAAGACAATGCACCAGAGCACAAAAATGTGTAGACAACTAAGCATCTCAAGGACAAGGAAATAGAAACACTTCACTGGCCAGCTGAAAGCTCCCAACTTGTACCCGATTGAGCTGGTCTGAAGAAATATGAAGACCTACATAAGATGACCTCGATTACTTTGTGATTATGTTGAGAATAAACGGAATTTTAGAAAGAGAGAAGTACGGAATCTGAACGAGCTCAAAGTAGCGACCCTTCAATACTGGAAGACGATCATGCCAGAAGTGTACTCCAAATAAATAGCTGGAATGAGAAGAAGGATGGAGAAAGTTGTAGAGCAGGGAAGCCGTAATATTATTGAGGGAAGGTAAAACTTGCAAATTAAAGTGTTTGTAATCGCAAAAGCAGCACTAAGATTAATGTACTAAGAATCCTACTATATATAAAGCAGCAAGCGTGTGTGCGTGTGTCACACTGTCCGTCCGTCCGTCACACTTGAGTTGGGGCGCGGCAGCCGAACACGTCGGCAACCGTGCATGGCGAGCCGCAGACGTGCCGAACACGTCGGCAACCATGCATGGCGAGCCGCAGACGTGCCGAACACGTCGGCGACCGTGCATGGCGAGCCGCAGACGTGCCGAACACGTCGGCGACCGTGCATGGCGAGCCGTAGACGTGCCGATCACGTCGGCAACCGTGCATGGCGAGCCGTAGACGTGCCGAACACGTCGGCAACCGTGCGTGGCGAGCCGCAGACGAACATGTCGGCGGCACGAAACTTCGGCCCTGGGGGTAGTCGAGGTCGCTGAACACGAATCTGAAGTCGACCAATCGATATCGATCGATATTATGATTTTTTGAGGATGGCGCTCAAGTGGCGCGAAACTTCGGCCCTGGGGTAATCGAGGTCGCTGAACACGAATTTGAAGTCGACCAATCGATATCGATCGATATTATCGATTTTTTGAGGATGGCGCTCAAGTGGCGCGAAACTTCGGCCCTGGGGTAATCGAGATCGCTGAACAGGAATCTGACGTCGGATCAATCGATCCATCTCGATTAACATAAAAGTCAGAAGGCCTAGGGAAGAATAGGAAACCCGTAGCGGCCATGGCGTCCTATTGTCGGGGTTTAGGGGCGAAGCCCCCAACTAGTCGTAGGCGGCCGCTAGGCCGACGTGGGTGTATATTTAGCACGTTTGTATAGTTCCCTAAGCTTGTTTGTCTTGTCAATGTCGTTCAAACTTCATGTATTCCCGTTTTCCTCCTTAATTCACAGCAGTTTTCATGTCACCGATAAATACTTAGCTATAGGGTGCTAAACTAGAGCTGTAAAAATCATCTTCGAGGCGACTGCGATCGTGCGGGCATCGTGTACCGGCGAGAGTCTCCATTCATGCAGGACTTGGCACCGGGGAGGCGTCCATAGGACATGAAGTCATTACTGAAACGATCATCCAGTGCAGTACGCATAGAACACGCAGATGCCGCGATCGTTGAGTGCAGTTGATAACTCAGAAGTTAAAATGTAGTTTTTTTTGCGCGGTCATACTCGCGGAAAATTTCTAGAAGATTGCTATCACAGTCATATATCGCATTTTTCTGCTCGTATGCGAAACTGCGGGTGAATGGCGACGGGTGCGTGGTTTGATGCCAACTGGCTCAGAATACTAACAGAGAATCGATGTGCAGAAGGTGAAAGTCCGGTGTGTCTCTTTGAAAGCAATGTGCGGGTTCACACTCACCGCGAATCACCGTTCATGATCTTGGAGGCTGATCGCCTTTATATTCTTCCGCGGGGTGCGAGAATGAGGGAGCACATCAGAAAAACAAAGTGTACTAGCGTGCATTCGATTTGTTTGTGTTTACCTGGCACGGCTAATGACTCTGCCGAGAGAGGCGAATTGGTGATAAAACACTGGGCTGAATCAGCACTAAGGGAAGCAAAATCAGTTTTCTTATCATATTACTTCGGTGGAATGTATTTCGCCCTCCCTCCTATATTTAGGCCCACCTATTGGAGTTCGCCTGGCTGGTTGCTTCAGACCAGTGAATTCGAAGGCACTACTGCGATAGAGGCGTGCCATATGGGTAAGAAGAAAGGGGGCAACGTGGGAGATCAGAGCGGCTCTGGCTGCGCGCCGCAATTACCGTGGGTTTTCCTTGGAAGGAAGGACAGTTCAGTGTCAAATGAGCGATTGAAGTGCACGAAAAGCAAAAAATGGGTCTCTATCTCTATCTTTAAACTCAGAATTGGTTGCAGAACGAAGCAGTGTAGAAATGGCGATAAACTGGGACAATTTTTGAAGCCTCTTCGGAGTGGTGTTGATTTTATATTCAGAACCGGGTTTGGGGGTCACAACGATTCGGCTTCTCTGCTGACCCGGAAGAACGCCGGTAGGTGTAAGACGGCAGCGAGTTCTTCCACAGTTTCTAATATGCACAATTTTCGGCCACAGACCACATGGATACAGCCGCTTGAAATCAGAATAAATCCTCTTCTTGTCGCCACAAAGTTGTGCGCAAGTGCTACTTTGGCAACGCGCAGCCCTCCATAATTTCAACCTTAGAAACTGTTTTTCTGCAGCACGGTTGTACACCAATTGATATAACCTACACACACCAGTTCTCGTGCTGAGGTAAAGGATCTTCCCAATTGTGGCTCATCGAAATGGTACATTTTCATCAATCAAAAATACTCAGCACGAGATATTTCCACAAAAAATATATCGTTCCAATCGCCCTGAATTGCTGATTACAACCATGTATGTATTTCTTGCAATAAGATCAGCAATGTGCTGAATTCTACTGAAACGGGAGATTTCCTGAACAAATAAGTCAGCGCATGATTTGGCTATAACTACCCCTGCAAGAGAGGGAGACTGCCGCCGAGGTGCGTATGTAGGTCATCGAATTGGTCATTCAGAACGCACCAAGATTGCTTCACTTTATGAAAAGCCGATTCGAAAAGGACTCCAAATGTATTTTATTTTCGATAGTGGTCGTTTTGAAAGGAGCTGCTAAAAATGACTAAAATCGCTGAAACTGAGTGAAATTTTGAAGTTTTTAGAAATTTTTTGTGCACTACCGGAATCTCGTTGACGAGGCGAGTTTAGTACAAATTGTTTTCCGTATGAATCACCCCGAACGACTCCGACGCTTTACGACGCGAAATTCGACACTAGTTATGAGCTGTATTGTAGGTGCCTTGTGCACTAGAACGCCTAGTACCAGAGAAGCATGGAGGTCAAGTGAGGGCTCCTTGAGATTGGTGAACTCGCGCATACATAACATGAAAACTGCTATTCTGCCATAAAAGCTGTCCGTCTTTAAATTTTCCGCTAGGAACCTTCGAAGCAGTGTTGTTTCATTTACTTGAGTTCCTTATTTCTTTTTAGACAATTATTTCTCTTTTTTATTTTATTTGATTTGTTTTTTCGCTTCTTAGTACATCTGTTAAACAGATTTTGATATACCATGTAATAAATGGTGGTTATAACAGGCATAACAGGAGGTAATTTTCATCCTCTCACTGCTGCCCGGCTCTAAAATCCCGTTAAACACGGCAAATCCCTACCTCCACCGCTCGATCTACAACATCTTTTGGCACGCCCATTTTGCTCGCTGTATAGGCTGCATATGACGATTCAACCATACCATCAACCATTCGGTACTGAAAGTCGAGATCAGCTCCACGACACTTCACCTCCATCGTCTGAAAGCGGCTGCTGTAAAATTGGCTGAAAGGCTCCTATTGGAACCGCGTACAGTAATTGGAATCGGAGCACGTTGAAAAGCAACTTTTTAACCTCGTGAGCTAATCTTGGCCAGTCGAAAATTGGTATGAAATCGTTCGCTAAGTTAGTGTTTAAAGTTTATTGACAAGGTTTTGCGGCACAACAGCCTTCTCAATCCTAAAGCATGACAGGAAATTATCAACGCTTACAATTAAAACACAGTCGAGCTCATCGATGCGCTAGGTCTTACCACATAGAATGTATACAGTCCGGTATTTTATCTTCACTGTAAGTCTATTTGCTAGAAATCGAGCGCATTGCTCGATTCATAAATCAAAGACGAGATGCCAGATCAGGTTGTGAGGGAAACCACCTCAAAAAAGCCTAACTCAACTCAGCAATCTTATCAGTAACTTATACGAGGTCGATTAGTTTCCTTGGTAGATTAGCTACTACAAACAAAGGGTCCGTTAGGGTCTGTTTATACTTAAACGGCGAGCGACGCGACGCTATATATGGTGGCCACATTGATCAAGCGAGGCGATCTATCAGTTTGACCACTGTACATGCCACCGCGTCGCTCGGTATCCAAAGTATAAACGGGGCCTTAGTGACAAAGAGTGTTTAAAAAATTATGAAAAATCAAACATACTAAAAAGGAAATTGAACCTATTAGGTTAGCCAGAATGTTCTGCGGTTTGTGCAATCGATTTTCGCTTGTTTTTTTTTCTGAATCAATATTCAAACTATTTTGCACCATTTTTATACCATTTTCACATCGAATTGGACACATTTCAAATCAAGTTGGGCGCTTTTGACGTTAAATTGGGCACTCTTCTAAGCTAGGCTAAGAATACCTCTATGCACGTTAAACTTCAGACATAATAAGATGATTAGAATAATTTTTTGCTCAGAAAAAATTTAGTAGAACATTCTTTGTAATTTTTTAGTTCACCTGCCCGAAGATGTGTAATAATTTCATAAAAATTTGTTTTTTTGAGAATAATAATAAATTAAATTTAGTTTCAAAGCGCAGCAAGGCAGCAATCATGTAGCGCATTGAAGGACTGGATGGCGCCATGCACTCGAAAAGCACATGGCAATATTTACTTGATTGATAATGTAAACACTGCTTACATGCAAGAAAGTTAGGATGTTTGTTTTCACAGCTGTTTATGTTGTACCGTTTGCAGGTCTGAAACCGCATGCAAACAGAAATTTTGCCATCAATCGAATAAAAATCACAAAGTTTCGGGTTTCGGGCATGACGCAATCTGCAATAGGAAATTTTGGCAATAGGAAATGGCCGCTTTCCTGCTCTTTGAAACAAACCTCAAATCATTGTTTTTTCTCAAAAAATAAAATTTTAACGAAATTTCAAACTATGTGTTCTCTTATTGGGAAGTAACTTCAAAGAAAGTTATATTTCAATTTTCCTTAGACAATAAATCACTCTAAAATTTTTGGCGAGTCTCTAGTTTAATGTAGAGGAAGCTCATTTCGATTTGAAACAGATCGCTTTGTTTTCAAAAGTCTCAAACTAGCTAAGAAGAGTAGCCGAATAGATTTGAAAAGTGTCCAACTCGACGTGAAAATGGTATATATAACGTCTAGTACGGAATTCTTCGTTCTACCTAACGGAGTAGTTTGTGGTTGACCTGTGCTTAACAAATGTGTCCGTTCGAAAAGTTATTGAAGTACGTCAAAAGAGCAACTCCGAAGAATAAATTATTTCAATTCTAAACTGGGCCAATACGTTGCTGAAACAGCCCAGTAAATCAACCACGTGTGGGGCCCAATAGTGCAGAAGAAACGACCGTGCAACGGTGGATCGAGAAATTTCGTTCTGGAGATTTCAACCTTGAAGGGGCACCCCGAAGCGGCAGACCTACAGCAATCCAGGACGACGATTTGAAGGCCTTCGTGGCATCGCAAATAGTCCGTGAGATTGCGGAAAGTCTAGCGTGAGTGAAGCTGATGTAACAGATGGTTTGAAACGCCTCGGAAAGGCGAAAAAGCTCGAAAAGTGGGTGCCCCACGATGTGAATGATCGCCAGAAATTGTCGCGTTCCGAAATCTACTCTTCTTTGCTTCCCCGTAATCAAAGCGACCCGTTTTGGATGGACTCGTCACACGTGATGGAAATTGGGTTCTGTACGACAAGCGAAGACGAACAGAACAGCGTGTTTAACGAACCAGGAGTTGAAATTCTGCCTTACCTGCCATATTCAACAGACATTGTGCCAACCGCCTACCACCTTTTTGAGCACTTTCAGAACTTATTCGCTGATAGAACCTTCGCAAATCAGGACCAGACACCCAGTTTTTTCGCTAATGGAATCAGTTAACTATTTTCGTTTTGGAGAAACTGTGCTGATTCGAATGGTGCTTATATTTCGACCGAACCCGGTAGAATGAAGAAAGTTACGTCCGTTTGAAGTAGACCAGTTAAAACCGCGAGAACTTTCTGGCCAACCTAATAAAAACCACGTTCAGAAAATAAGGCAGATCAGGCATCGTCGGGAAACGCGGAGTACTCACGTGGTACGAGACTACATCGTGCTCATCCGTCACGAAGTTTGGAAGAGCATGAAAGTGTGAAGCGACGAATATGTGAGGACAGCCGTCTTTGCCTTTCGCGGCCCAGTAGGACAACGTGGACGCTAGCAACGGAAGGCCAACTTCCTAGAAATCAGGCGCTGAGAAAGCAGGAATCGAAAAGCGAAACCGAATAGTCCAGAAGCCTACAGTCATCGTGCCTTTTCCAAACTCGTCTATAATTATCAATGAACGCTCGTCTCCTCGTCGAAGGGCTATCGAAACCTTCAATAAGCTCTTCGGATCTTTCAAAATTCGATGAAAAAATGCACTTCTACCTGATTCAGATCCTTAGCAAATGTGCTCATGCCATCAAGCACTGAGTCAATCGAGTACATCCTTGTCAGAATTCTATTCACGATTCCAATATGGGCCACTTCGGCCGGTACGAAGCTCCCAATATGAGCGAGAAACACTAGGATGCCCACCTATGCCACAATTTGTAGAAATGTTTACATCCCCTACGTCTGCTCCCCACGTACCTGCTTCAGGTAAACACTCTTTCCACAAGCATTCGGACCTGTGAACACTTTGATTCTTGAGCTCTCACCACCCGAACTGGCAAAAAAGGTCGTTAGACGAGTGTCGCCAAAAAGGGCATGCTCTTACCTCACTGGGTTCGCCACAAAATGCTCAGTGACGACCTTCGACAAGGGATGAACCACACGTGTGGCATCGATGATCGGCTCTTCGACGAACTTTGGGCGGTTCCATCTGAACAGCTTTCCCGTGTTTCAAATGGTAACCACAGTACAACTGTTCATTTATGCACTTACCCATAAATCCTTGCCGTTAAAGCGAGGGATATCGCCGCATCAAGCTGACTTCCTACTCGCTCTAGGCTAAGCAGCATTGAAGAGTGAGATAGCATCCAAGCAGACGTCCTAAATCGAAAAAATCTCCATCACCTACTCGAGGAACACGAAGAGTGCTATTTCGTTCGTCCAGGGCTTCCATTTAAAAAAAAATTAAAAAGTCCGGCCAACGCGCTGATGGCCTTTCTGGGCTCGGATTCATGAACTGCTTACCGGCAGATAAGTGCAAAACCTACCATGCTATCTTGCCAGCGCGTCGAGGAACATCGAAAATCAGCGGAACGCCTTAGGTGCCACGCCCATCTACCTATTGACGATTTGGTCAAAGTGACAGCGTCTCTGATTCTCGAATATCGATGCAACTCGGGACTGCTGAATTCGTATTTCACCTGCGTGAATCGTGTCATTCCGTGTATCGTCCTCTTGAATTCTCGTTGCGCGACGCTGATGGCCTATAAACCCTGTTCTCGTATGGTCTATGTCTTTAAGGCGTAAATAGAACAGCGGAGCCGAATAGGTGGATACGGAGCCGGACATTGCCCGTCTTTAGTACAGTGTGTTCCGGAATTATGTTCCCAATATTCGCCGTTGTAAAAACGGAAGAAAATTGGAACGGGATATTTTAGCATACTTTTTTAACTAACAGATTCACACATTTACATGATCAGATCCCATAATGACTTTCTCTGGCACGGACACCGGCCTTCAGACGACGTGGAACGAATTCAGCGTGGCACCACCATTAACATTATATCCCACGCTTTCAGAGGGAGTCGACTGTGTGATGTTTTTCAGAACAGGGCTGGGTCTCCGAGAAGATCAAATAGAGAAGCCCGAGTGGTCGAGGTCGGGGCGATACGGAGGCCGTCCTTCTGAGCTGATAAAGTCAGGAAGCTTTTCGCGACACCACTGTTGTACGATCTTCCATTTATGAGCAGGTACCGAATCCAGCAGTGAGATGAACGACTTGTCCGTGAAAATCGTGCTACTCCAGGGAACAGTCTTTTCCAAAACGTCTTCCAAATAACTTTTGAAGTCCATTTTCTCTCCCTTTCTGACGAAGAACAACGGCAACTTTCCCGTATACGTGCATCAGCGGCATAAACCATGTCCGCATGATTCCGGATGTCCGCAGCGTTCATGGATCCTTCCCTCTTCGTTGGCTTCGAATACTGATTTGACAAGCACACGGTGGTTTTGACGGTTCAGCGCTGCTTTGGAAGCAAACATTTCGGGGATGTTGCTCATCGATGCTCCACTGATGCGCACTGTGATGATGGGAACCCTCAGAGGATGAGACGGTGCCATTTTGCAGCTGGTGAATATTGCAACTTTGCAGGATATCTAGCATTTGGGATCTGGGTGAAGATACCTAGCGCGTACAACCTAGACAGTACATGCTTGACGTGTAGGTCAAGAAAAATGACAGGTCAAACATGTGGGAACGTAGTTTTGGGACACCCTGTACTTCTTACACGCTCTTGAGAGACCCCTCAGTAATATTCCTCCTGCCACTTTCCAACACGCTCTAGTGCTGGAGCTGGGCAGGAAGGAACCAGCCGTTTACGAAACTTCGAATAAGGTAGAAAAAGTCGTGGAAGGACCAAGTACCCGGCTCCGTGTGCACCGAATCGACTCCAATGTACTTCATGCGCTAATATACGCCTCAGAGAGCTGGGGCATACGAAAACAACCGACTGCACCAAAAGAACACAGTAGTTCCACGAATGCGGTGGTCGGACTTCTTCGTGAAGGCCTTGAGGTATCGCTGTAGCGAGGACCATCACATTGAGCACACTGGCACGCGATAGGGACGAGTAGAGACGATGCTGTCGGCCATTGGAGCAAATGATGATCAATAGGACGACAGGTGATACGAAGCAATAATATATGTATGTTCTAACATTTTTTACATATACATATTCGGTGACTAACACCGTTTCCGACATGGACGGTCCAGAACGGCATCTGATTATAAGGATAAATAAATCAATGTCAGGAAAATACTGAGAAACCTCTCTCCCAACACCAACACCAATTGTTATTAATATTTCATGAAGACTGAACGAAAGCTTCGTCTGTTTTCTTTATTTAAGAATCGAGCAGGAACGATATACCTAGCTATCTCTGAGCTCTACATATGATTAAAGGCCTTTGTAGTGTCTAAGGCCTTTTCACAGTCCGTGATGGTAGGGACGGGTGTTAAATATCGTCCGGGTAATAGATAAATATCGAGTTTTGTCAGATGGCTCGGCATTAATCGATCCATAGGGCTTGCATGATCGACTAAGTCACTGTCCTCGCGGACTGTAAATAACTGCCTAGTGGATTGTGCATATCGGTTAACATATCTAGATGAACGGTTCATATAACCAATGCTTCTAGAAGGACTCTAGCATGCTTTCTCTCTATTCGTATTTTGGCCATACAAGCTTTTATAATATCACAATCTCCATTAATCTCGTTGCTAAGCGCTCACCTAATAGTGATCGTGGTCTCTTTGTCGATGATTTTCATCTTCACATCGCCCAGCTCTTCGTCGAGCTCCCTCATTCGATCGCTCTTCACGTTCGTTGTATCGCCCGTTGTGAAGATCACTTGAAGGCTTAACAAAAACGTTGAAACCTCCAAAAGTTTCCGTGTATTAGAGAAATCCACCTCTCATAGAGCCCACTCACTCTGCAAACCGAGCCACGTCGAAGTCACGCGGCACCGATAGCAGGTAGCCAATCATGGGCACGTATGCCACTGAGCAGGTGTCCGCTTCTAGACGCCTTGACTCCTCTTGCGCCACACGTGTGAGTATCGCAGGCAGGCGGCGGTATAGTTCTTTCGCTATACAATGGCTGATTGCACGGTAGGCCAGAATATCGACCGCAACCTACCTCTGTCCAGCTCCGGGTCAACGTTTGCGTTGACCACTATGCGGTTCTCCACGAGTGAGTCGGTAAAGTCTATCTAAAAAGCTGATCTTCTTCTAGAACAATGATAACCTAATCTTACTAGGATAGCATTTTGAATTAAGTGCATCACGGTCCAATTAGGTTTCGGTGTTTCTTTTAGCACTTCAATCGCTTCATATTTATTTATTGCTCAATCTAACTAACATCACAAGTACTACTAGGGACAGTTAGGATTTTAGAATAGTCTGAACAAATAGAGACCATGCGTTTGACTTCATACGTGTATTGATTGAGAATAATCTTAGCTTTTAGGTCGCTTACTAACTTATTCCCGCTTCCCTTAGTTGAATTATGTGTGGGTCCTCCTACATAGTGGCGTCCGCAAGGGTCCAACTTGTGGACGAAGATAGAACGTTAAAGAACGGCTGAGACGGGATCGGTGCCGTCCGATTCTCTCCGCTCCTCGTTCTCCACATCCGCCGCCGGAGCCAGACAACGAGCAAGAGCTTAAGCAGAGGCATGGTTCAAAATCATAATCCAGGGTTTATGACACTCCGCAGGCCGAAAATGAAAATCCCGAAGATTGTTTAAATTGTCGTTGAATCCTCTTTCAAAAAAGAATAACTAATTTATTGATTTGTTTGTTAGTGTTGAGTTGGTGGTTACTGTTTAATCTGTATTTCCTTTAGAGACAAAGTAGTGTGAAGTTAAGAATCGAAGGGGGGGGGGGGGGACAACGAATATGTCGGATACAAAACAGAAGATCACGTCATTACCCTAATGCGATAGATGCGCAAGTACACCAACAAGAGGATCGGCGTAGGGTGGCTGACGAATGCAGAATGACGCTGTCGGAATCGTAGCTGTTTGTTGGAACCACTAGGCGTCTTGAACGTGATTGACTGCGTTGGTGGGTGGTGAAAGCTGATCGCGAGATTTCGTTGACGATGACCATAACGTGAACAATGTTGTTGTTGGCGTGGCGTTGTGGAAGGCTCCGTCGTTGTCTATTTATGGCTTTAATTTTATCCTAGTTCCTCTATATTTTGTACTGTTAGTGTGTTATGGTTTGGCTGTTGTTATTGTTATTAATTAATTGTGCCTTCATGCTTATATAATGAGTTAATTTATTATGCATCGGTTTTATTGCTATTGTTCAATGATATTGTTAATCTGTTATTACTGTTACAATTGCGGTTCTGCTAGTACCGCTAGTATTAAATATCAATACCACATTTTTTCCAAAATGTGTCTTGCAGTATTATTATTTAATTAATATCATTATAATATCATTATATTGCTTACGCTTAGACTATCACTCATGCTATTAATATTACCGCTCTCAAGTAGAATAATAATTCTTGTTGTTCTTTTTGTTTGGTATTATTGTTGTTTATTACTATTATTTATTATTATACTATTATTACCATATGCGCATTAATTATGTGTATTCGTAATGTATTTGCAATCGTTTACTTTTATAATAATGTTTTTTTATTAAATTTTTGTTGCCACTTTGATTACGTGTGTTTAGCTTCAGTCCTCTTAAATGGTTTAAATTTTTTGAGTCCATGAACTAAATGCAATTCCCGTATACGATACTGCCTTGCTGTTTGTTACACTTGCACATACTCTCTTCAATCCCACGGTTTATTGGATCAATCCTCCATCAAACAAACATTACAAATCGGCAACAAGAATAATACGAATACAATCGAAGCAGTTGCAATTGTGAAAAACAAGAGCGGAGACTAAGATTTTCCAGCAGAGCGAGAAGGATATGGAGTCGTTACGCATTTTCCTTTGGCTACGGTTGGACTACGGAAAGGCATTCATTGTCAATTTTTTGGTATGCCTTAGCGATTGGATTGGTTGCTATGAAATGTCCTCACAATGTCTTATAACATGATTTATAACATGATTGCGAATTCCAATTAATGCGGTTTGAGCGCGTTTTGCGAATGTTGCAAGTGTTGCTGCAATGTTTGCTGCGAGTACTTCAAATGCGATTAATTGACTACGATTGGAATAGCGTATAAGATTTTGACTTCTCGAACTAATTTTTCGACTTGGACCTTACATTGTTAAGGTATAAGGACAGGACAAATGGCTGTTCATATCCTTTTTGCATTTCTCCTGCTTGCAATAAAAGCGAGTTGCCTGACGTTGCTGGTTGCAGACATCGCTCGCAAAGGTTATGCGCACTGGCGCGTCTCTCACTGAACCTCTTGTACTGTTGACAGTCCGAGGCCCAGAGCGGACTCCTCAAAAAAAGAGCACGCCTTTTCGAGTTCCTGGATGCATGGGAGCGAAGGGACCTTTGGCTCGATCACTGCTGCGCTGTAATGAGTTGCCTTCCTTGCTGATGGACGGCTTGAAGTAGATCGTACATTTTGTTCATTACGGATTCCATTCCCTCGAGTCGTTGCTCAAGCGAGCTTATCCATCGTTGTTGAACGCTATGCGAGAGCTCATAAATGAACTCGAGACCGTTTTTCCTTTATCTATTGTAGCTCTCTCGATACTTCCGAGCGGACTTTCGGACGTGTTGGTGACGCGTAGCTCATTCGACCTCTTATTTACTTTATCTTTTGCTCAGCGACGTTCAGGCACTTCCTCTGGCTGCGATTCGGCATCTGGTTGGACACGGTCCTCTTGTCCTACATCCATCCTGCAACTTCTTGTGAATAAGGTGTTAAGATATTTAACAATTATATCGTTTATGGACGACGACTGTGTAAAACCGCGTTAAAAAGGTGTGTTAGAAGAACGAAGCTTTTTATTATTCTACTGCTAATTGCCTATGATACTGTTCATTTAAAAAAAGGATGCCTTAAATTTGCTATTGTTAATTTTTTCTTGCAGGTAATTTAGCAAATGTTGATTTATTGCGTTAGTTTTGATAACTTTTGACTAAGAGGTGAATGGTAAAACGAACAAGACGAAATAACGCTCTGAGAAAGCACTTCTAGGCCTGAGGTAAGAAAGTTATAACGTGAAGCGGCAGCAACGCTGGGTTAACTAGAAAAAACTTGTTTGGGATATCAGCCAGCCCCGGGGAGCTTGAACGCAGATATGTAGTGCTGATAATGATAACGCATACCAGCGTCGCGAGAACGAGCGCGCTGTATACGACGAACTGTTTACATATTTCAAAAAATATATATGGAAAACAGGTATCTGTAACTCTATGTCAAAAGTAATATCTGTCTTTGTGTACACCCTTGATGTAACTCCACAATGGCTTTATTTCGTTAGCGTATTAGGGTTCCATGCAGCTCAAACACTGTTTTGTGAGTTCCAGGTGGTCAAAGTTTTAGGTAGAAAATACTGGTTTCTGAGTTCCACATCTCACCGCGCATTGCTCTTAAAGACACGAGCTTAATTATAGAAAAGTCATACTTCATTTTGTTGTTCTTTTCTTGTACAAGTGAGTACGAACTGAAGTGTGCCGCAATTTACTGGGACTGTTGACAAAAATATTAGTCCGTGCAGGACATTTTAGTAATTTCACCTTTAACGGAGTTGTAGCACCCCAAAACAGGTGTCGCTATGATACTGCAGTTGAATTGGCCCAGTTCTTGTGTGAGGCTTGCAAAACACCGAACTTCTTTCAGGCCTTTGAGAACGATGATACCTTCGAAACGTGAGGCGTAATAAAGCTGAATTTAAAAAAACCTGCGTGGCATGAAAGATTTTAAACTATCCTACCAAAACTTCCCAGGTTTTATGATAGTCGATCGTGAAGACTTATAAGTATCTTGCATACGTTATATTCTTTTCTAAATTGTTCCGTTCTTTTAGAGCTGCCCACGGCTTACTAAACTGAATTTTGAAGAAGACTCTTAAAGACATTAAATAATGTAATTTTTTGTTTTGTCGTCTCTAGGTTGAAATCGATAACGACATGTAGTCAAGTCCGGAACTGTATCTAACGCTGGAGAGAGGAAGAAGAGTAAGGAGGAAAGAACAATGCTAAACTGCCTTTGCATTCGCAGCACCGTGGTCTCTCACGTACGAGCGTACTTTCTACGTATCAGACCTTTTTTCCACCTAGGCTAACACGAGAATGAGATAAGCGAGGACAAAAATCTAACAAGAAAGAAATAAAAGAAATATTAGGTTGTTGCAGAAGTTCTCGCCATTTCCAAGACATCACATTTTTTTTTAATTTTACAAAAAAGCGAGCATCAAGAAACGAAGTAACCGCCATCATGTTCTATCATTCTTCTCCACATTTCAGGCAGACTCCCGATCCCTTCAGCGTAGAGCTTTTCTGGCGTTGATTCGAAAAAGCCAGCCAGCCAGCGTTCCAAGTCCTCCGCGTCATCGAACGTTTTTCCTTGCATGGCATTGGACAGAGACAGGAAAAGGTGGCTGTCTGTTGGTGCAATATCTGGGCTGTACGGTGTGTGAGGTAGCACATCCCATCCAAGGTCTAGAAGCTTTTGGCGAGTCATTCTTGCAATGTATGGCCGAGCACTGTCGTGCAAAAATCGGATTGTGCCACGATTCGGACGCTTTTCTGCGATGTTGGCGGCCAGTCTATCCAGCTGCTGACAGTACAAGTCCGTTCTTAGAGTTTCGTTACGGCAAGCAGGTCGTAGTAGACAACGCCTTTGTAATCCCACCAAACAGAAAGCATGATCTTAGACGGGTGAGGAGCCACCTTTGGCTGTGGCTCAGGCTGCTCACCCATGTCAACCCAGTGTCTGCTCCTCTCGATGTTGACGCACAGGCACCACTTCTCACCTCCTGTGATGATGGACTTCAGCTAACTATCTGTGCGCTTGTACGAGAGCAATTGAGTGGCCACCTCAGCACGTCGCTGGCGGTCGCGTCCGGTGAGGTCATGGGAAACCCACTGTGCCAACTTGTGCACCTTACCCAGTTGATGTGAGTGCCTGGCGACGGTGCATAGTGCATACCCAAGTCCTGCGCAAATTCACGAGTGGGTCCAATTCCACCAGCTGTCGTAATCGGTCGTTGTCGACATCGGATTCACGTCCTGACCTGAACTAATCTTGAAGGTTAAATTCACCTTTGCGAAAGCGTGCGAACCATTCTCGTGCAGTGCGATCGGACACTGTGCCCTCCCCAAATGCACCATTGATGTAACGACAGGAAGCGGCTGCAGACTCACCAAATTTGAAGTCATACAATAAGAGAGACCTCGGATGTACTCCTTTGAAAGCTCCATTTTTCTAGGAGTTACGCGAGAGTAAATAGCTAGCAATAATAGTAAACTTATACATATCTGATCTCTTTATGTGAACAAGAGATAAGTTGCTATAAGGTAGCGTTATATCAAAATTCAAAAAATGGCGGGAACTTTTGTGACAACCTAATAGTAAAAGGAGTCGATGAGGCATTGTGTGAGGGTGTTGCCAGTAAAGTATTAGGTTGTCCCACACGGAATGTCGCGTACATTGTAGCCTTCTTTTCACAGACATTCGCATCGGTTGTGAGTACTTTTAAGATTAATTTTTCGCGGCGTTTCATCTTATACATTTTCTTATTTTTCCTACATTATTCCCTCGTCGGTTTCAGAAATTATAGTCTTCAGACTACAATGGACCAGAAAATGATTGTGCGCACGTGCGTGCTCTACGAGTTCAAATTGAAGAAATCCGCTGCGGAATTGCATCGTTCATTGATAGTTGCGTTTGGAAAATATGTCGTTTTCAAAGACAATGCGAGCGGTGGTTTCAACGCATTGCCGATGGCGATGAAACTCTTGAAGACGAAGAGCATGGGAGACAGGCGCCTGCCCTAGATAGCGAACTTTCACGGACTGCCGATGAAGCTGATCCTACAAGATCGGAGCCGGAACAGTACAGCTTGTCTGCTTCAAATCCTACTCCAAATCTTGCTCAAATTTAAACCCAAGTCGAGTTGATACGTCCTCTACCAACTTGTTATGTGATACGAGGCCTCATGTCGCAAAAGTCGTTCAGTATAAAATCGAGAAACTTGGTTGGACCGTTTTGAACTTCCTCCATTCGCGGCCAGCTCCTTTCTTTAAAGACGAGATCCAATCTTTGCGTGTACGTTGGAGAAAGCTTGTTTATAATTGTAGAGTATATATTACCAAATTAAATTTGGCTTTAATTGCTTTGTATGTATTTAACTTTTTGATCTGAAGCGACATTCCGTGTGGGACACCCTAATAATTTGAGCAGAATTAACAGACTATGTAGATTATACAGGTACTTCTGCTTGCATATTTTCCCTTTATTTTCATTTTCTAGGACTTGAGGAATCATACGCTGCTCGACATCATATTGATTGAGAGAATTCCATTTTGTTTGGGTGAGAAATATAGCTTTTTTGAGATTTTTTGCGTCTTATCATTTATTTGACACCATGACTCGACTGCATCACGGTCCAATTAGGTTTTTTGGTACTTTTCGTAACTCAATCGCTTGGCAAATGCACATACACTATTTTCACATCGATTGGACACTTTTCACGTCAAATTTTACACTCCTCTGAACTAGTCTAAGAATTTTGAAATCCAATTTGATTTGAAAAATGTCTAACTTGTTTTGAAAAGTGTCCAATTCGACGTGAAAGTGGTATATATTTGTTTCTAAATCTAACTAACATTACAAGCGTTACTAAGGATAGGCTAGGATTTTAAAATACAGAAACTTAAGATAGATAAAGAGCATGAGCTTGACCTAATACTTGTATTGGGTAAGAATTATCTTAACTCTTGGGTTGCTTATTAACTTATTTAAGCTCCCCTACAATTAGTCGAATTATTTGCGCATCCGCCGACATAGTGGCGTTCGCAAGGGTCCAACCTATGGACGAGGGTAGCGCGTTAGAGATCCGCCTTGGAGCGGCTAAAACGTAATCGGTGTCGTCCAATTCTCTCCGTTCTCCCTTCCCACATCCTCACTTGAACCAGTTATAAAGGCAAGAAGGCAGACCTCAAGCGGAGGCGTGGTTCAAAATCTTTTTTTCCAGGTATATTACTTCGAGTGCGGTTGGTCCTCTTCAATTCCTACGGAAGCATCTCCGTGAGATGACTTAATGCAGCAATTGCTCGGGTACCTATGAAGCAGAGGGCCCGTGGTGCCGTGGGGCTGCCGGGAAACATGTTAACGCGGCAACGGCAACGGAAACGCGGCAACCCACGGCACCCGAGGACGGGTGCTTCATAAGTACTGGCCCCGTCGTGCCGTGGGTTTTCCGCGTTAACAGGTTTCCCGGCAACCCCACGGCACCACGGGCCCTTTGCTTCACAAGTACCATTGCTGGCCTTGGTACGACCGGATAGGGCCGGACTCCTGGGTGTTTCTTCTTTGTCAAGGAAAGTGACTTCTCCACTAACTGAGAGTCACACCACAGTTATACTGAATGCCAACGCCTGCACTTTTGATGCCGATATGAATTTTTCATTAATTTTAATCAATCTCATTTAAAACAACTCGACAAAATAATATGCTCCGCTATGCCTTCGTTTCTTTGGGAAATATTTTTAAGCCCTTTGCACTCAGTTCTGAATAATCTGCAATGACATTTCTGCCATTCTATTGCAGTTCATAGTGTTATCCAAGATGGCTCACGGTCTCGTTGGTGTTGTTTCCGCATTGAATTTGATCGTCAATATGTTTTTCCTTCGTATGTTTGGTTTCTGTGGCCCACTTTAAGTGCAGAATAAATAAATAAATAAATAAAATCATGACAGATCTCAGGTGTATGTGTATGGCAAGAATGAACACCGTTGTAGGACTCCTCATCCTTCATAGGTAGAGAGCTATGTTCCGCTTTTGCAAAGTCATTGAGTATCGTGGCCGTGAACGTTTACTACATTGCGTTTCAGAAGATAAGAACTCACATGAAAGCGCAAAAAAATAGAAAATCTCTGACATATGAGCTGTAGGAATCGCCCCGCCACTCGTCTTCATCCTTGCATTTTACACTCGATTGATTTTGTTTCTCTTGAATACTGTCAAAATTTCCCCAAAAAGGGACCTTCTCGATTGATCGACTGATTTGAGCCCGTATGAAGTTTAAAATTTAAAAGCACACTACAGATTACAACAAAATGCACGGCAGGTCCTGTTGGAAAGGTTCTTACATTGCTGCTAGTGAAGCTTTTCAAGATGTTTGAGACTCATATGAAAGCAAGGGATAACAAAACTGTGCGACGTGCAAGTGGTTAAGGTTGCGTCGTGCACCCGTCTGAAACCTTGCATTTCAGAGCCGGCTGGTTGTGCATGCGCTGAACGCTTGTTACAGTCTTGTTACTAATTGACTGATATGCTTCATTTTACGTTTAGAACTTGTCAGTGCACCGCAATTTGTGGCAAAATGCGTGGTATTTTAGAAAGCGTAGCCGCTGTACAAAACACCATACCATTGTCGCCAATAAAGATTTTCGACATATTGAGGGTTTACATGAAGTTGTTGTGCGCTGTCAAGTTCCAAACGTTAAAAGAAACACTGTGCAGGTTAATGTGGTCAAGTAATAACAATGTAGTAGCAAGAATCCAGCCCATGAGCAACCATCCGAGTTTGAAATGGTTTCAGGCTGGTGCATGGCGCCGCTTCCATCAATTTCGCGTCACAGAGTTTTGGTATCCTACGCCTTCACATGAGCCCTAACATCTTCAAAAGCTTCACCAGCTGCAAGGTTTTAGAACCCTTGAAACAGTAGCTGCATTTGATAGACCTCCCTGCATTTTGCTGCAAGCTGTAGTGTGCTTTAAACTTCAAATGAAGCACAAATAGTCGACACGGTCACTTATGAAGAAATTATAACAAATAATCAAGCAAAACACAATCAATAGAGTGTAAAATGTAAAATTTCAGACGAGTGGTGGCGCAATCTCTAATACTCATACGTCAGAAAATTTCTATTTTCTTGTGCTTTAATAGAGCTCTTAATCTCTTCAGTACCTTTCGCACAGTCGCGCTTGACAATACCTCCAAGTATCGAATATGGAGAAATTTTGAAAAATACTGCCTCGTTGCAGGTTTGGTGTACGGTCCCTTGACCTTGCAGCATTTATGCACTTTTTTCTCAGTATTCGATGTTCGGAAGGCAACGCCTTGTGCGACTGTGCGATTTAGTAAACTTTTGGGGCGCCTAGCTCGGTAGGTTTCAGGATTTTACACACTTCCACTGTTTGAACTGTGGAGATTCTCGTAGTGGTGTTCACTTCCACCGCTCAGACATACGCCTGATATCCGTCCCTGCTAGAAAACTAACCATGCCGCCTAGTACGGCCACTGTCTCAGTCAACGTGTCGCCGAAACAGTGTATATCCTCTTCGATCAGCTTCAGAGGCGTGCTCATTGCTTCCAAATATCGACCGATCAGTACTCCACTTGATATCATCTAAATACAGCAACAATTGACTCCGAAGTGACGGTAGCTGTGGATCCTACAGGCTGTCCGAGTTGCTGCCTGCCCTGCAGTCAACTCTCACATTTTTTTATCGATCTGTTACAAGAATAAATAATAAAAAAACAACATGGGAACTGACTTTAAGATCACAAGCTGTTAGGTGGATGCTTAATTGGCAACAAACTCCTTCGCGAGGCAGGACTTGAAGAAAATCAAACGCGACTAGAGTGTAATGAGAAGTCAAACAGTCTTATTCAAGCATATTACCCAGATAGTAGAAATTCGTGGTTCGACTCTCGCATTTGTTCACATTTAAACATCCACATAACAGCATATAACGTCTTTAAGATCCGCTCTGAGCCTTATCGAACATGTAGAACATTAACCTTAAGATATCGTCTACAATTGTGCCCTAGACTAGCCTTCGGTAACGCAGCTGGGCCTCAAATATAAAACAATCCAACCTTGTATAGGCCTTCCCACTGGCCAACTTTCGCTGTGCCGGAGCGCAGGCGGTTCAAAATATACTATAAAAGGACCTGTTATGAGAGCACTCATGAAATGCTAAAGTATAGACTCACCCTTACGCTTTTCATGGATCCTACAAGGCTGTAGATCTTCCCAGTCAACTCCAAATTGCAGTCCTGCAAGTCGCAGAACCATTTATAGCAACTTTTTTGACGATAAAAGAAGAATTTGCGTGGCTCCACGTGGAAACCGACTTAAGTTATATTGGAAAAAGCAGAGGCGGTATGGTACTGCACTACGGCGGTACTTTCATACATTATAGAAAGTGTATCACGCTTCCCATTATAATAGTAGTAGAGCATCCCTTAACCCTTTCACGACATTGCCCGACGATGCCGTCGAACACCATCATAAAAATAGTTCATGGAAAGTGATCAAACATTTAATAGTACGATATTAATCACTGCGTCCACTAATATCTATGGCCAAGATGGTCCACGGTAAACTTTATTGGTTAGTGTTTTATTCATATCTAACGAATAATACAAGAAACGACGCCATAGGACACCATTATAAAAATACTTCATCGGCAGTTTCTGAATACTTGATGGTATAACATTACAACCACAGTTTACTAGTACCTACATCTAACGTTGTCCTGAAAAACCTTCTTTGGTACTGATATAATCGTATCTATCCCGCGTATCACATCTCGCGCCCATGATAGGGCGGGAAATTTATGCGCTCTCTGGGACATTGTCCGACGTCGTCGGACACTCGCCGAGCGAGAAAGATACGCGCTGTCCCACACGGCACTCACGCCAAAATCGCGCGTGTCGTGAAAGGGTTAACCCACTCCTTCAGACGCCCTTATTGGCACGTCACTCACCAGGCTTGGTTACTGTAGCTGTAATGTAAGCTCTCATGTACCCGCATTTGTCCCACATTACTGACGCATTCCTCTTCTGCTACCGTAACCAACGCTTGTAGAATAATAATAGGAGGAGCGACGAAGACGAGGTAATGCGGACGTCCGGCCGACTGACGGCTGCATCTCTATGACCCCGAGCCTAACCAGACTACCACCAAATGCCGCCATACCTCCCCCGTCACCTCTCCACACCTCCCTCTCCGCCTGCTGATGATCTGATCTGCTCGTATTTGCTAGTAAACATATATTCATCTCGACTTACGACAGACGCGCTTACAATTAAAGGTAAAAAGCCTCCTTTGACTATAATAGAAAAACAATTGCAACACTAATGCGTGTTTCTTCTGTCAGGATCATCAAGGATGCACTGGGGGAAGAGTCTGGTATGACAGTAAAAATGCTCTTTGCCAACTACATATTTCCTTTAGCTTAACCAGTGGAGTGGCTCAGGTGTACGATTGAACGATAAAATGGTACACTATTGCGATCATTTTCAACTTTCGTTTAATAGAGAAGAAAGTTCCACCTTTGCCGGGTCCTTGAAGCCATCGAATCCAGTTCCTGAAATTTCACCATGGAATCGCACAGTTGCACAGGGCAATACTCTCGAAACATGGAATTTCCTGAAAAAAAAGCCAAAAATACTGATCCATAGCCACGGAGTCAGGTGTTCGATTCCTTGACCTTGCAGTATTCCTGCATTTTTTCAGCAGATTAAATGATTCTAGAATAATGTCTTGTGCGATTGTGCAATTCCGTAGTGAGACTTCAGGGTCCATAACTCGCTAAGGTCAAGAACTTTGCAAGAACGAAAAATGTTGTCTACAATCTGAAGAATGCTGACAACAACGTCGTCCAATTTAATGATATGTTGACTTGCTGTTTACAGTTTATGTAATTAAAGTTGCCTTTTGTATTTCATTTGATGAGTCAATGGATAATTTCGGGTGTGTCAGATCAATAGGCTTTTAGCGTCTATTTATGATGGCATCAGCTGATAAATAGTAGGCGGCGACCGCGGTCCGGAAGGGCAACATCGCCGCTGTGCGAACTTAAAGGGCGGTCAGCGCCGCTGCCTCCATTGCTCCTCCTCCTCATTGACAGTTCGCGTGGTTGTCCTCTTAATTGCCGCTAGCGTTTGCCTTCACAATCTTGCCTTATTACCTTATGATCAGCTTCAAGTCTACCCAAGCTTAATGTATTAACCATCTCTGGGGAGCGTCTAGCTCATTTGGTCAATCCCGCGAGGCAATCCTAACTTGGAGTTTGGCGAGCAAACGATCTGGTGAAGTCGCGTAGACGTCTCATCCACATTTAGTGCATCGGCCGAATTGGTATGCAGTCGAGTTGTCGGAGATCAACTGATAGCTCCTTAAATCAGGTTGGTAATTAACTCTTTTTTACAGGTGCAAGTGTTAGTCTTGCATACTAGCTTTCTTTGTCCGTCTGTGACTCTTGTCTCTTGCGTCGTCGTTGGAAGAGCCCCAGCTGGCTGTTCCACGGCGGCAGACGGTTGACTCATTGTGCGTACCGACTTTTTGTGCTCATCGACGGTTCAGTCGCATCAATGAACATCCTCGTCCGAAATGTGAACCGACGCAACTCGGCTGAAACACGAGCATGGGACCGTTTCCCAGACAAACACGGCTGATTCACGCCCGCGAGCACTTCTTTGTCCAGAGAACGGTTCATCTCACGGAGAGATCGATGCGGACAACATGTCGGTGCGTTTGACTTCACACAAACGCTTGCTGACACAGCACTGCAACAAGCTGAACACAGTGCTAGCGCGTTCCAAGATGGACCGACTCGAAAAACTGACGGTCTCTGACGAGGGTCTCTAACGCCCCGAAATACGATCGGGACTGCATCAAAAAGCTGCAAGAGGCACTAGGGATGATCGAGTTCTGCATATCGCGGATAGAGCAGCTCTGGCAAGGATATGCCGACGCGTTGGGGAGTATCGACAACGTATTAAATTCAGAACTTGAAGACTTCGACTCATACGCCACCTGAGCGGAAGGAGCACTGAGTGCAGCGTTGGACTATATCGTAATCCTACAAGGGCGCATGCGGGCTTTCACGCATACTGTAGGCGCAGCAAGTAGGAGAGAGCGATGACCGGTTAGCGGCCCAGTGGAAAACCGCCTGCCAACTCAAGAGAAACACCTGCGGACTCAGTGGAGGCGAGACTCATCGCGTTATCTACCGTACCTATTCCCACCTTTACAGGAAATATATGGGACTGGGAGAGCTAGGGTTTTTTTCTTCAAAGCAAACGTGCACTCGCAGTCCATTCCCTCGCTGTTCAAGTTCAACCACCTGCTGAACGTGCTAAAGGGAGAACCGCACTATGCAGTCAAGAAGTTCCAGGTCACAGAGGAAAACTACCCGAAAGCAATCGAATTTCTACAGGCCAAGTACGGAAATAAAGAGCTAGTAAACCGCCTGATATCAGTTCTGGAGACTGTGGCGCCGAATTCACGATCAATCAAGGAGCAAGATGGTGCAGAAGAGTTCGTCCAGCCTGAGCAAGAGCTCCAGGCGATGATCCATAAAAAGGTAATGGAGGAATTTCTTGACACGGTGGAGAGAAAGGAAGATGGCTACTATGTGCGCCTACCGTGGAGGGAAATTCCCATGGCTCTTCCTGATAACCGAGCCATCGCGTTGAAAAGATTAATGAGCGTTAGGGCTGCTCTTCAGAAAGATCCGAACCTGCTGGAGATGTACAACATCTTCAAGGAGTAGCTGTGATTAAATATAATTGAAGAAGTCTTGGACGAGAACACCTTCCACATCAGACTGTGCTAACTGCCCAGAGGAATACGACCAAGCTCCGGATTGTATTCGATGCATCGGCTCACTTCAAGGACTGTCCGTCCCTGAACGATACCCTACACAGAGGAACACTTTTCCCGAAGCTCTATGGCCTACTGCTAAGGTTTCGGATATTCCGTGTCGCGTTAATTTCAGATGTAGAAAAGGCCTTACTACAGGTACGTCTGCATACGGTGAATAGAGACGCAACACGTTGCCTGTGGTTGAGGGACCACAAGAATCCACCAACAGCGAGTAATGTCAGAGTTTATCGGTTCACTCGCGTTACCTTCCACTTATTACCATTGCCATTCCTACTCCCAGCCACTACTCATTATCACTTAGATCAGTATACCGACGATGTCGAGTTGGTAAGGGAGATCAAGGAGAACCTCTACGTCGATAACCTTTTGGTAACGTCGGATACGCCCGAGGAGGGACTTCGCGTGTATTCGAAAACCAAGAAAGTCTTCAAAGAGCTGAAGATGAATCTCCGAGAGTTCGCTTTGAATGATAAGAAGTCATGAAGACCATTTTGCAAGCGGACCTGTCTACATAGAAGGCTCCGAAGGTACTGGGTATCAAGTGGAAAGCAAACGAAGATCACTTGGAAATTACCTATAATGTGGTGAAACACACAGAGATCACTAAACGAACAGTTGCGAGCACGATTGCGTCAATACACGAACCAACTGGATGGAATGCGCCACTACTTCATAAAGAGAAATTATTTCTGCAAACTCTATGGAACGAAAATGAGTTTGAGTGGGGCATACCGCTTCCACCAAGCCACGTCCGAGATGCAGGGGTTCAGAAGAGCACACCTCATTTCTTCACTCAAAGGTTAGCGAAGGCCCGCTTGATAACCTGTGCAGATGCGAGCAGCGACGCGTGTGCGGCCTTCACATACCTACACTCATCGATCGGCGGGATCGGTCATCGCCAAAGGAAAACTCCCTAGCTTAAAGGTCAAAATGACTGCGCCAAATGTGGAGCTAAATGCGCTGACGTTAGCTACGCGACTCTCGAATACGGTGGCATGCATTCAGCAGAAATAGCGTGTTCGAAATCCACAACATAGCTCGTCACTTGGAAGACAGTGGGTATTCGGTACAATTTGGACACATACCGTCCCAAGAAAACATTGCAGACTGTGCTACAAGAGGATTAGATAAATCTCAGCTGGATAACCACTTCTGGTGGAAGGTGGTTCCCGTGAAAACATGGGGAAATGCGATCAATTCCATCGTTCTGCAAAGGCCTCAAAAGAACGGCTATGAATCTCAGGAAAACGGGGACTAAGGACAACGGCGGACGCATGGGGGAAGGACTAGCTGAGGCGGAGTGACGACAACGTCGTCCAATTTTATGATATGTTGACTTGCTGTTTACAGTTTATGTAATTAAAGTTGTGTTTTGTATTTCACTTGATGAGTCATTGGATAATCTCGGATATGTCAGATCAATAGACTTTTAGCGTCTGTTTATGATGGCATCAGCTGATAATAGGCGACAGCCGCGGTCCGAAATGGCAATATCGCCGCTGCGCCCCAGTGCACATCCTCCTCATCGACAGTTCGCGTGGTTGTCCTCTTAATTACCACTAGCCTTTGCCTTCGGGATCTTGCCTTATTGCCTTATGACCAGCTTCAAGTCTCGCGTATCTATTGGTGCCATAAGACCTTCTCGCATATAAGGGCTTAAGGGTTAGACACCTGCAGGAGGTCACTTATCCTCATATTACATTCGCTTAAACCCATTTCTTGTGCCTTGTAGAGGGTAAAAGTGTTAGTGCCTTGTTCGCTTATGGGCAGTGTAATTTAATATCACTTAAGGAACTACTGCAACCACAACCACTCTATTGCACTTCTTATGTATCATACCACCGATAGCAGCTATTTACTCCTGCATTTCGCTCATTTACCAGTATCCATGACACATATTTATCCAACTGCATTTATTCACTCATAATTTTGTACATCAATAATAAAGGTTTAATTACCCAGGTTTGAGGTATTAACTACCTGTGGACAGCATCTAGCTCATTTGCTTAATTCCGCGTGGCAATCCTAACTTCGATTTTGGCGAGCAAACGATCTGGTCAAGTCGCGTAGACGTCTCGTCCACATTTGGTGCATCGGCCGAATTGGTAGCCGCGTTGTCGGAGATCAACTAATAGCTCCATTAAATCAGGTTTGTAATTAACTCCTTTTTACAGGTGCAAGTGTCAGTCTTGCATGCTAGCTTTCTTTGTCCGTCTGTGACTCTTGTCTCTCGCGTCGTCGTTGGAAGAGCCCCAGCTGGCTGTTCCACGGCGGCAGACGGTTGACTCAGTGTGAGTACCGACTTTTTGTGCCCATCGACGGTTCACTCGCGTCAACGAACATCCTCGTCGGAGATTTGAATCGACGCGATTCGGTTGGAACTCGAGCAGGGGGCCGTTTCCCAGACAGACACTGCTGATTCACGACCGCGAGCACTTCTTTGTCCAGTGAACCGTTCGTCTCACAGAGAAAACGCCGACAACATGCCCTACTCACTCATTTTCGTCGCTGTGAAATACGCCTGAGATCCTTCTTGGTAAGATGAAAGGATAGACGAAGTTAGCAAGGAGCACTCTTACAAACACAGCAAAATTCTTCACTACATCCCTAGTGATCCTTTTGACAAGGGAAACACGTAATGATATCAGTTGCAATTTTATTTGCTTTTCTCTTACAAACACTATAAAACATAAAAACATTCCGAAAACTTTTGACACTCTAATCTTTGCGGGTTTATGCCCAACCAACCTGTAGTTATAGAGGCAACAAAGGCTGTTGCAGAAAGAAGCACTTGCCTTGCAGCCTTGCCAGGCCTGCCTAATTCTAGGTTTGAAAAGCTATTTCTTTACGCTTAGGTGTTACCTGCCAAGAATGTTGCTCGACAAAGCTATGAAATTAATTAATTTCATATAAACCACAACAATAACTCGCTGCACTCGTGCATTACTTTTTTGAATTGCTCTCATTTGCGCTTCAACAACTCGCACGAAATCAATGTTTTTATGAGGAGGGGTTTGCAATGTGTATGCAATGAGCGTTGTTGAATAAATGATCTCAATTCATGTAACGGGAGCTATGGTGGTATACATGAATTGACATCACGGTCTCTTCTGAACTAGTAGATTTATTTCTGATGTAACGTGCCTTCATTCCTTATTATATAGCCAGTCGCAGAGTTGTCACGTTTTTCGCTTGTTGTTCTGCTCTTGTGTTGTTGGTTTCAATAAACATAAACATAAGCATCTTGGCCTCTGTTCGGTATAGTGCAGATCGTATAACGGAGACTCTTTCTGTCTTTGAAAACACCTACCCTAAAACCTTTAATTTACACCCATTTCAACCACTTCGCAGAGGCAGTAGTCTATTGTAGGTTTTACGATATGTTCCAAACGTAGACAGAGACAAGGAATAGCCTTACTTGTAAGAAAAAGGAGATAGCCTGCTGCCGACTGATCAGTACGTCTTGATTCGTAGTGGGACGCTCGAACCATTTCCTTTAAAAAGATCGTAATATTGACCGAAATCAGGGAACAACGATAAACATTGCATTCCACTCAAGGTAGATATTGCCCTAACCAGGGAATGCCATCAGCTTCCCATGGAACTTCGGATTGAGACCTATATCACAAGAAAGAGCTCGAGACGCTGATCACAGATATGTAGACCAAATTTGCTAAGTGGATCTCCTAAGCGAGTTATGGCCGGCGGAAGCAGCGATGTCTTCCATGTGTTAGGCGCGCTCAATCAGCGTTGGGCGCAGTATTGCGTGGAAATCAGCGTTTCGGCTATCAGCACCGTCAGCAGCGGCGGCGGCGCAGTGGCAGAGTGCTCGCTCCAAGGGATTGGGTTCATTGGTTCGATTCCCGCGGCTGACGGCTCTTTTGCATTTTGTGACCTATCTTCGACGATGATCTATAATCTCATTTTTAGCACATTTTTGAGCGAACGGCTAATGGCGACTTGCACTTACGTCTATTTGAATACGCAAAATGTTTTATTCATGACGTGAGGTAAGTCAGAAATTCAAGTCAAACAGAATAAAAAATAAAAATAAAATCAAAAATCAACTAAACTTAATAAACATAATAAATAAAAAGTAAAGGCACTAGTTAAAAGTCCCGACTCCACCGACACGACTTCGGTCGAAAAAAAAAATTTTTGCTAAAACATCGTCTAGGGGGTTGTTTGGAGTGCTGAGCACGAATCTGACATACGTTTTTCACGATTCGGTCGGAGACCACACATACCTTTAACAAGGGTGGTCCAGGCAGAGTCACCGATTTCGCTGAAACTTCGTCTAGGGGGGGGGGGGGTTATTTGGAGTGCTGATCACGAATCCAACATCCGTTTTTCACGATTCGGTCGGAGACCACCATACCGTTGCTACAACCGTTCGGCCGACGTCGAGTCGGTGGAGTCGAAACTTTTAACTAGTGCCTTTCACCTGTATCACCTGTCGTCCCGTTGATCATCGAATTGCTCGAGCGGGTGCCAGCAGCGTCTCCATTCGTCCTTGTCGCGTGCCAGAGTGGTCCAATGGATCCTCCTCGCTCGAGGGACACGAAGAGCGTCATATCGGTCGTTCAGGGCTTTAACGAAGAAGTCCGACCAACGCGTTGGTGGGCGTCCTGGTGTTCTTTTGACATCCCGCGGAATCCAGTCGGTGATGGCTCTCGTCCAGCGGGTGTCTGCGAAGCGCATTACGTGGCCGGCCCACCTAATTTTCGACAACTTGGCCCACGCGACAGCGTCTCTGATCTTCGAGCGTCGGCGAAGCTCGGAACTCCGGAGGCCTTCTCTCACTTGCGTGAGTCGTTTCACTCCGAGCAACGTCCTCTCGATTCCACGCTGCGCGACGCTGATCGCGTGTTCATCCTGCTTTCGTATAGCCCAGGTCTCTGAGGCGTATGTTAGGGCAGGAAGAACAGTGGAGTCGAATAGGTGGGCACGGAGTCGGACGTTCTTCGTCTTCTTCGCGACTTCTTCGACGCTCTTGAAAGCTCCCCAAGCCGCTCTTTTCCTCCTGCTCAGCTCTGGTGCTAGGTCGTTGGCCATGTTGACTTCGCGACCCAGATACACATAGCTGGAGCATTCGGAGATGTTCGTTCCGTTGAGCGAGAATGGGGCATCAGAAACCCATCCGTTCCTCATGAACATCGTCTTCGTAAGATTCAGCTGCAGTCCAACGTTCCCACATACACGATCGAAGTCGGCCAGCATTCGCTCCGCCTGGCTGATGCTCGGTGTTATGAGCACGATGTCGTCAGCGAAGCGAAGATGATGTAGTTGCCGGCCGTCGACCTTCACTCCCATGTCTTCCCATTCTAGTTCGCGCATGATGTTTTCGAGAGTCGCGCTGAAGAGCTTCGGGGATATGGTATCCCCTTGCCGAACCCCTCTCTTCACGTCGACGACGACGTCGTTGCAGAACGGTGAGATCTAGGTCGTGAATCCACTGTACAGCTCTCGAAGGACTCTGATGTACTGAGTAGGAACGCCCTGAGTGAGCAGGGCTTCGATGACCGCTTCAGTTTCGACAGAGTCGAATGCCTTCTTCAGGTCGATGAACGTAAGGCACAGCGGCAGCTTGTACTCTCGCGACACTTCGATGAGCTTCGTAATGGTGTGTATGTGGTCCATCGTGCTGATTCCTCTCCGAAATCCTGCTTGCTCGCATGGCTGTCCTTCGTCCAGCGTTCTGCTAATCCTATTCAGGGTAACTCGAGTGAACAGCTTGTAGATTACGGACAGCAGGCAGATCGGGCGATAGTTGCCAATGTCGTGCACGTCTCCCTTCTTGTACAGCAAGACGGTTCTGCTGGTCTTCCACTGAGATGGAACCTTGCATTCCGACAGGTAACGTGTGAAGAGCCGCGCCAGGGTGTTGATGAGCGTAGGCGGAAGGTTCTTCAGGTGTTCGGGTCTGATCCTGTCGGGACCGGGTGCTGTACGTTTCTTCACCGACGAGATGGCGTGTCGGATCTCGGAAGGGAGAACAGAGGGGACGACGTATCCATCCTGCGGAAGATGGCATGGGGGCAGGTGGACGTGGCTATCGAAGAGATCGGAGTAGAAGTCGTGGATGACCCTCTCCATGGTCCTTCTGGAAGAGGTGACGGTTCCGTCAGGACGTCGGAGAGCGGTCATCTTGGTCTTGAAGTTGGCGAAGTTCCGGCGGGCATTGCGGATGCTCAACCCTGCCTCTGCAGCTTCAGCCAACACTTCCGCCCTTCTCTCCTTAAGATCCTCCTTTATCGCCTCTCTGCATAGCTTTGCAAGCTCGGACGTCAGTTGGTAGTTGCCTGACGCTCGTGCTGCTCCACGCTGGCGTATCAGCTCGAGAGTTTCCGGAGACAGACGTCTCTTGGTGGTCTTCAAGCTCTCGGCTCCCTTAGCACTATCGTGGAGATGGTGCACGAAGCGGTCGTATTCCTCGTCGACGTTGTCCATGACGGCATCTTCCCAAAGACCGGCAAGAGAGGTGTAGAGGTCCCAGTTGATGGTCGTTCTGGGACTCCTCTTCTTGAACTTCGCGGCCTTCTCTCCTTGACGCGAAAAGCGGAACCTTGCGCGAAGGAGGCGGTGGTCCGATCCCGTGTAGAACTTGGGGACAACGGAGACGTCGGTCAGGCAATATTTGCGGTTGAAGATGATGTGGTCGATCTCGTTGTGGAACTGGCCACCGGGAGATTCCCAGGTCCATCGTAGGGAGGGAGGCTTCTGGAACTGCGAGTTTCCATGGATGGTCTTGGTCGACATGATAAACTCAGACAGCCTTTCACCTTGCTCGTTCCACTCCAAACCGTGGGTTCCGATGTGAAGTTCTTCCGGCGACCTTCGCGGTCCGATTTTGGCGTTGAAGTCGCCGACGATCACCTTGTAGAAGGTGTGATCTTCCTTATAGAACTTCTCCAGCTCCACGTAGAAGGCTTCGACCTCTTCGTCGTCGTAATCGGATGTTGGGGCATACGCGACGAATACAGTCAAAGCTGGCACGGAACCACATCGCTTCAGTCGCAGACGTCCGATTCGGCTTGTCAGAGACTCGTACGAATCGATGTTCATGGCCAAGTGCGTGTTGACGAGGACACCAACGCCGCCTACTCCTCTGCTGTCGCATGTTCCGAGAAACAGTTCTTCTCCGGAGTCGTAGGCGGCGTGCAGGGGGTGGTGTCTTCTCGTCTCGGTCAGTCCGATGACGTCGTACTTGATCTTCCTGGCTTGCATCATCAGGTCCTCGACGGATGCATCCGATGCAAGCGTGCGGGCGTTGTAAGTACAGATCGTCATCCTAGTCCATCTCAATTTGCGCAGCCTGGTTAGGCCCTGAGATTTTAGCAGCCTCTCCGTACTCGTCCTTCCCATCGCTGCAGAAATGGGGGCTCTTCCGGGGTCAGGGGAATGAGGCCCTTTAGTGCTGCTGTTTTTGACTTGAGTACACACGGGTAGCTAGTCGGGCTCTGTCGTGCGGGCGAAGAACTCCGGGCAGCCAGCCAGACTGCCCGAAGGGACGGGGTGAGACTTTTGAGGCGGCCTTGAATCGCCTTACGATGTACTCCCAGTCTACCGAGTGCAAGCTTTTGGCCGAGCCGACACAGTTACAATCCGCACAGTCACGGACACATCCGCAACACTGTGCACGAACATGCCGCTCCCACGCACAAGGAACGCGTCGACCCGACACAGCAGGAGCAAGGAGTCCATCCCCTGCATCCCACCTGCGTCTCTGGGCAGTACACGGTCGCATTTGGTTCGCGTTTAATTCCCCTATCCACCACCCGGGGACGCGCCACGTGGCCCTGCGACAAGCGGCCCGAGATCCCTCTTAACAAGAGAGCCCGAAGGCTCTCTATCGAGGGAGATCCGTGGCTAGTGCCATTACTTTTTATTTATTATGTTTATTAAGTTTTGTTGATTTTTAATTTTATTTTTACTTTTTATTCTGTTTTGACTTGAATTTCTGACTTGCTTCACGTCATGAATTAAACATTTTACCTGAAACACGTTTCCGTATTCAAATAGACGTAAATGCAAGTCGCCATTAGCCGTTCGCTCAAAAATATGCCAAAATGAGATTATAGATCCTCGTCGAAGATAGGTCACAAAACGCAAAAGATCCGTCGGCGGCGGGAACCGAACCAATGAACCCAATCCTTTGGAGCGAGCACTCTACCACTGCGCCGCCGCCTCTGCTGACGGTGCTGATAACCGAACCGCTGATTACCGCGCAATACTGCGCCCAACGCTGATTGAGCGCGCCTAACACATGGAAGACATGGCGGCTTCCGCCGGCCATAACTCGCTTAGGAGATCCATTTAGCAAATTTGGTCTACATATCTGTGATCAGCGTCTCGAGCTCTTTCACGTGATATAGGTCTCAACCCGAAGTTCCATGGGAAGCTGACGGCATTCCCTGGTAAGATGACGACGAGAGCGGTTTTCGTGTGACGCATAGGACGAAGCGCGCCGCACAAATGTGACACGAGATATTGTGACCCAACTTCGTCTAAGGATAAATATGGGATGCCAAACAAGACGCTAATGTTTTGCTCAACAGTTACGGCCAGTTACTTCCCCCACCTAGGGTGGTCGTATCAAAATCACTGATTTTGCCGAACTTCGTCCGAACCTCGAGAGGTTATATGAGGTACTTATCACGGATCTCACATTCGCTTTTCGGAATTTGGCCAACTACGATGGAATGCGATAAGCAGCGCTACGTAGTGTGGTAAAGGAGATGGGAGGAATGAGTCCGATGTAGCCAAAACTTCACCTAAGAGGTTATTTCGGTGCTCATGAAGAATCAGACTTCCATTTTTGAAATTTTAACCAAATAGCGGGGGTATGTTAGATAGATAGTCACGCTCACCAGCGCATCCTCAATACCAGGGATGGGCGGAATTTCTGTTTTCTCTTTTCTGATTTTCTGGCCATTTCGGGCAAATTTTTCTGTTTTCTAGGAAAATGACCAAAAATTGGCCAGAAAACAGAAAATGGAGCTGCGAACAAAATTATAGCATAGAAATCCAATAAAAAGAATCCACAAAGTATCACAGAATCACGAGTTTCATTCCGAAGTAATGTTTCAAGAATATTTTGAATCGTAAGCATTAGCGTTTTTGGGTGTTCGTGTAGAAATTGCATCATATGTGTAAGTGATGCTGACATGGAGTTCTTTCACAGGATATTTCTCGACTTTAATAATTTGGTTTCGTATTCTTTTCGATTCTAACAGTATTTTGCATATACAACTACTTACAACTTTATATAACGGCTATATTATTGAGATATTGAAACTAGTGCTCTGAGGAGCATTTAATTATCTAATAACTAATCGGTTGTCCTAGTTAGTTACTTAGTCGAGTTACTGAGGGTAGGATTATTCTCCACCTTGAAAATTGGAAATGGTTGGCCAATCATCCTCAATGATCGCTTTCTGCGGAGCTTTTCGTGAGGCTATTCTTCTAACTCTAAACCCTGCTCATCTTTTGGCTGTAAAAAATCAGTAAGGGACAAAAAAGTTTTGGTTACCTTTGATTTCGCTGGTGTAGTGATGCAGCAGTGAATCATGAAAGTTTTCACCTATCACGTGCACCGCCTAAGCAGCGTCTCCATTCGTCCCTGTAGCGTGCCTGAGTGCTCCAATGGATCGTCCTTACTCGAGGGACACGAAGAATGCCGTATGTATCGTTTACAACTTTCACAAAGAAGTCAGAAGTCCGACCAAGGCGTTGGTGGGCGTCCTAGTGTTCCCTTGGCATCCCGCGGAGTTCAGTCGGTGACGGATCTCTTCCAGCATGTGTCTGCGAAGCGCATTCCGTGGCCAGCCCACATAATTTTTGACGACTTGGCCAATACGATAGCGTCTCTGGTCTTTGAACTTCGAGGAAGCTCGGACCTCCGGAGGCCTTCTCTCACTTGCGTGAGTCGTGTCACTCCTAGCATCGTCTTCTCGATTCCACGCCGCGCGACGCTGATCGCGTGTTCATTCTGCTTTCGTAGGCCGTGTAGCCCGTGTCTCTGAGGCGTATGTTAGGGCAGGAAGAACAGTGGAGTCGAATAGGTGGGCGCGGAGTCGGACGTTCTTCGTCTTCTTCGTGACTTCTTCGACGCTCTTGAAAGCTCCCCAAGCCGCTCGTTTACTCCTGCTCTAGCGCAGTGTTGTCGGCCATGCTGACTTCGCGACCCAGATACACGTGGTTGGAGTATTCGGAGATGTGCCGTTGAAAGAAAATGGGGTATTAGAAACTCGACCGTTTCTCATGCACATCATCTTCGTAAGATTCAGCTGCAGACCAATTGTATTGAATTTGGAGTACGCTAGAAATTTTTAAAAACGCTTGTAAGTAAAACGCTGGCCCATAACTAAATTTTTAGTCATACAGAAGCATTTGCTGCTGGAAAAAATGGATCTTCGAGTGGAATAAGAGGTCGTGTGGCAATTTCAAAATTTTCTGTTTTCTGATTACTGTTTTCTGACGAAGGCGATTTTCTGTTTTCTGGGAAAATTTTCAACATTTCCACCCATCCCTGCTCCCTATCGTCACATACCCTTTTGACGGCCATTCTACCTTGTGCAAAGTCACAACTATAGATTGAATTTCGAGGATCGTTGTAGATTTATTACCCCAAAAGACATGTAAAAAATCATTAAAGGAGAAAAGGATTAAGGACTGCGTTATTCAATTCCCTTTGGGATGCGCCACGCATTCTACTTCTACCGGATGTCGTGGAGGCGATTTGAATGCGTATCTTGCCATACAGTGACTTGCTGTGGCCAGCCGATGAACACGTCATTGCTTTATCCTTCCCAGATAAGTGTGATACCAATTCACCGACTCCGGAGGGATGGAAGGCTCGGTTGGCCTGGGCGGGAAATCCGAACCAGGAAAACCAGGAACCTGGTATCGAGTGCTGGCGACAGCTGGCGCCTCCTCCGACTGCGCTCCAGGCGCCCAAAAAAATCAAAAAATTATAACAAAAGTGAAATTAAACGCATTTCCGAAGAGCGGAGTTGTTTCCACTTCCTCAATAACTCCTACACAGAGTTTGGGTAAAGTCGGTGGCCCTGACACGACTATCGATCAAGGGGGAAACGGGCCGTAATCGTCCAAAAGCCCATCGGCATCGTGTTCAGCATCCTTAATGATATCTCCGGACGAAGTTGGATGGGTAATCATTCTTGTTGAAAGCTGTCGCACCATTGAGCAACATTGTCGTTAACGTGTTAAAGGGAGTTTATCTTTAACGGCGACGCGACAAATGGCGTTATCGATCAATGCGCAACCTGGTGGATATCAGTGGTTCTGCTACTGCCTCAGCACTAGCCTAGCGAGACCATTACTAGCCGAGTGGTGTCGGTGGATCAGCGCCTTCGAAGACAAGTAGGCTAAAACGCCAGCACACTCAATAAAGCTGGTCCAGCCATTAGCCTCCTTCGGCAGCACTAAACCACTTGGAAAAATGCAGACCCTTTACGAAGACAGAACACTACCCTGAGAACACCTACCTTAATGTCTTCTTTCCCACGGCGGATTTACACCTGTTACACAAGCCAAATAGTGACACCGCAGACTCACTGGATGCAGCGCAATGTCGATAGCTTTTCTAGAACCCTGTGCCTTAGCATAAGTAATCACTGTGACTGCGCAGAGTGAACAAATAACCGCCTACCTCAGCTTTTCTATTCTCTGCGAATATATCAAGAGCTCGAAATGTAGCCCTATCGATCTCCAGCAGGTTTCCTCTAAAACAAATCGAAATCATAAGCTAACATATTCCGAAGACAGCTAAGGACATTGATGCGTTAGAATGCAGTTTCTTCGACCCATATGAAACTTTTCAAGATTTTTTAGGCTGTCACAAAATAATCACCGAAACAAACCGCTTAATTCAAACTGCTATAACCCAGCTTACACACAACTTTATCAGTCGAAGTAAAAACATCCAGAATTTATCCATTTTGGCCAACGAAAAGGTAATGAACGTAATCTTTTCCACTAAAAACTGAGATCATAGGAATAAACGGAATCAAGGAGGACACATTCAACATCGGCCAAATCAGTGAATTGCAAGCTGACACAACGATGTTTTGCTGCGATCAAAACTTCTAGCGCCAGGCGGGACTCGAACCCGCACCTCCCTCTGACCGAGCGGGAATGCTCTACGCCATTACACCACCGGCGCCGGTTGATCGAACGCAACATCCGCACCTCGTGGGACCAATCAGCACCCACCCGTATCCGGGATGGGCTGGCCACTGATATCAGTATGGGACCAGTTAAGCTGATGGTCTTGATAGAAACAATTGTTTCAGTGAATTGCTTTTGACGCAAATGAGAGTCAATAGCTCGGAAAAAGTGATAGTCAGTGGGAATATGATGGGTGAGGGAGAACTTAAATAACTAAATGGGTCATTCCACGTCCGACTCTCGATGAATCTTGGCATTTTTGACGTTGTAATCGACGGGTGTTTTCTTCAGCGTGACCAAGATTGGTATAACTCTTTATTGCGGCTTACATTTCGGCCATAAGAAATGGCATCGTTTTCGTAGTCTCTTAGCCTTTTGGATGGGTTCCTGCAGAATGAAATGGCATTTGGGAGAGTAGTTTCTCAGATGACTTCGACTATTCCAGGCTCTGAAGAAGGCGACGACGCCGAAACGTAAGTCGAAATAAAGTTATGCCAATCTCAGTCACGCTGAAGAAAACACTCGTCGATTACAACGTCTAAATGGGTCAATTTTCGCCGAGTGATTTGTGAGGTTTGTGGCCTTGCGTTGTCCTGCAACAGGAGCGGCGCTCATCTTTGCACCACTGCCAGCCACAATTTTTGCAACATCTTATACATTTGGTCTAAATCACAGCAGCAAGTTTGCTGTGACTGCCTGACTAGGCTGCAAAAAGCTGTAATGGATCACACCTCTACAACACCATCACAAAGTAAGCACAAATTTTTTAGGGTGAATGTTGGGTAGGAAAGGATGTTGGGGGTTCTTCATCTATAATTATAATGCGGCTTACAAAAGGCTCATTTTTAAAGCGAATGCAGGTTGAAGCAAGCGTCGAAACGTGTCAGACGCTGCTTATCGGTCAGCTTATGAGCCACCCACTTCGCCATCTTCTTCACCGTGCCGATTCCCGCCAAATGTCTTGCTACCGCACTATGACGTACGCCTAGGCCCTCTGCAACGTACGTGTACTCGTCTCCGGATTTGCTTCGATGGCTCTCCTCAATACTTCATCGTCAAGCGACAACCTGTTCCCGATTTTTCTTCGAGATCAAAATCGCTTGAAGCGGATTTTTCGAAGCACTGTGAGCACTGCGAGCCTCACCGTTCGTTCGCAAGGGTAGTCCTTCCCAAAAGCGCTTCTAAGGTTAAGGGATGCCTCTGCGGCAGAATGTCTCTGTCCCGAAGTAAATTCGTAAAGCATGATGACTCGATAGTCACGTCGGTTCGTGATTTTACGGAGCCCTGGAAAAGGTCGGTTAAAAAATAAGAGCGAGATCCACATATGTTTCTTGAAAGAGCAGGAAAAAACCATCGGAACGATATGTGTGGCTTTCCCTGAAGGAATTATCTAGGGTAAAAACTTATTTCTTTATACATAACTCGGAACAGAGATTAATTTTGCGACAGCCTAATAATTGCAGAAATAATGTCCACTAATCTCTATTGTGTCCCTTTCGAGCGATTCATAGTTGCCCTTCGCTGACCTACCACATTCTTCCCTTGTGTTCCACAGTAGTAAGAAAATGAGCAAATGCAAGAGCAGATCAGGGCTTACACGACAATAGTCTTGATGGCGGTCACCGGTGTGCGGACATTCAGCGGCTCGTACTCGACACCAACGCGAGCAGAATCCAGATACCTCAATAAAGCGCCGAAGCTGCGCACCTATAACATCTCCCAATTAATTTCTTTTTGTTTTCAAGCGTGGAACATTTTAGAACAAAAAAGCTCTGTTTCGAAGGAGTAGCAGGATGCAAAACCCTGCGACTAGAGTCTGTCGTTCCTCGTGGTGTTTGACTCTTTCTTCTCCCCTTTTACCGCCTCACATATTTTGCTTAATAGATAGTTTTCGCTGTTTTATTGCTCTTATTGTAGTTGCGTTTTTTCACCTTGATACACATGGGTACTCATGCAATAGATGTCAATCTAAAATATCAAATAATGCGAAAAATAGTGGTATGCAAGGTATGAGAGTATCTGTGAACGTCGATAATGGAATCTCATCACCTCTCACATAGTAGGAGGGTGTTCTGGGAAGTCCTGGATCCAATCCAGCTAGGGTACTCAAAGCTAACCACGTTATCGCACTGTTAACAAACAGCACTTCAGGAGTGCTTCAAGCAGGGATAGGAGAGCTGGCCACAGCTGCTGGATCACGTGGATCGGTGGCTCAAGGGATAGTGACGCTGCTTCAGAGACGCAAGATCAGGTGCTAAACTCGCGTACCTTCCACAACTTTTCCGATTTTCTATTAGATTGTTGCGAAATTCCCGCTATTTTTTTAATGTACTTCTTTTCTCACCGACGCTACCTCATAGCAACCTATCTTTTGTTCACATAAAGAGATAAGGTATGTATAGGTGTACTATTATTGCTAGCTACTCACTCACGCGTAACTCCTAGAAAAATGGAGCTTTCAAAGGAGTACGTCCGTGGTCCCTTATTGTACGACTTCAAAATTGGTGAGTCAGCAGCCGCTTCCTGTGTCGCATCGATGATGCATTTGGGGAGGGCAGAGTGTCCGATCGCACTGCACGAGAACGCTTTCGCAAAGGTGAGTTTAACCTTCAAGGTTTGTTCCGGTCAGGACGTGAATCCCATGTCGACAACGACCGATTGCGTCAGCTGGTGAAATCGGACCCACGGTGGACTACTCGAGAACTTGCACAGGACTTGGGTGTGCACTATGCCACCATCGCCAGGCAGCTACATCAACTAGGCAAGGTGCAGAAGTTGGCACACTGGGTTCCCCATGACCTCACCGACCGCAACCGCCAGCGACGTGTTGAGGTGGCCACTTAATTGCCCTCGTACAAGCGCACAGATAGCTGAAGTCCATCATCACAGGAGGTGAGAAGTGGTACCTGTACGTTAACATCGAGAGGAACAGACACTGGGTTGACAAGGGTGAGAGCCTGAGCCACAGCCAAAGGAGGGTCCTCACCCGTCGGAGATCATGCTGCCTGTTTGGTGGGACTACAAAGGTGTCATCTACTACGAGCTGTCGGCCCGCAACGAAACTCTAAGAACGGACTCGTACTGTCAGCAGCTGGATAGACTGGCCGCCAAGATCGCAGAAAAGCGCCCGAATCACTGCACAATCCGATTCTTGCATGACAATGCTCGACCACACATTTCAAGAATGACTCGCCAAAGCTGCTCGACCTCGGATGGGAAGTGCTGCCTCACCCACCGTACAGCCCAGATTTTGCACCAACAGACTACCACCTTTTCTGCCTCTCTACAATGCCATGCAAGGAAAAACGTTCGATGACGAGGACGACGTGGAACGCTGGCTGGCTGCCTTTTTCGAATCAAAGCCAGAAAAGCTCTACGCTGACGGGATCGGGAGTCTGCCGGAAAGGCGGCGAACGGTGATAGAACATGAGAGCGGGTACTTCGTTTCTTGATGCTTGCTTTTTTGTAAAACTAAAAAAGGTGGTGTCTTGAAAATGGCAAGAACTTCTGCAACAACCTAATACTTTTTGCTACTATAGAAGAAAGCATTCGACTCTGTCGAAACTGAAGCGGTCATCGAAGCCCTGCTCACTCAGGGCGTCCCTACTCAGTACATCAGAGTCCTTCGAGAGCTGTACAGTGGATTCACGACCAAGATCTCACCAATCTACAACGACGTCGACGTCGACGTGAAGAGAGGGGTTCGGCAAGGGGATACCATATCCCCGAAGCTCTTCAGCGCCACCCTCGAAAACGTCATGCGCGAACTAGAATGGGAAGAAATGGGAGTGAAGGTCGACGGCTGGCAACTGCACCGTCTTCGTTTCGCTGACGACATCGTGCTCATAACACCGAGCATCAGCCAGGCGGAGCGAATGCTGGCCGACTTCGATCGTGTATGTGGGAACGTTGGACTGCAGCTGAATCTTACGAAGACGATGTTCATGAGGAACGGATGGGTTTCTGATGCCCCATTCTCGCTCAACGGAACGAACATCTCCGAATGCTCCAGCTATGTGTATCTGGGTCGCGAAGTCAACATGGCCAACGACCTAGCACCAGAGCTGAGCAGGAGGAAACGAGCGGCTTGGGGAGCTTTCAAGAGCGTCGAAGAAGTCGTGAAAAAAACGAAGAACGTCCTACTCCGTGCCCACCTATTCGACTCCACTGTTCTTCCTGCCCTAACATACGCCTCAGAAACCTGGGTTATACGAAAGCAGGATGAACACGCGATCAGCGTCGCGCAGCGTGGAATCGAGAGGACGATGCTCGGAGTGAAACGACTCACGCAAGTGAGAGAAGGCCTCCGGAGTTCCGAGCTTCGCCGACGCTCGAAGATCAGAGACGCTGTCGCGTGGGCCAAGTTGTCGAAAACTAGGTGGGCTGGCCACGTAATGCGCTTCGCAGACACCCGCTGGACGAGAGCCATAACCGACTGGATTCCGCGGGATGTCAAAAGAACACCAGGACGCCCACCAACGCGTTGGTCGGACTTCTTCGTTAAAGCCCTGAACGACCGATATGACGCTCTTCGTGTCCCTCGAGCGAGGAGGATCCATTGGACCACTCTGGCACGCGACAGGGACGAATGGAGACGCTGCTGGCACCCGCTCGAGCAATTCGATTATCAACGGGACGACAGGTGATACATGTGATACTATAGAAGAAGTGGAAAAGTAGCAGTGAGACATACATATGTTCACCATGCAGACATACTCCTGTACCCTTCCCTGGTAACTTCTAACGAAACCTAAACATTCGCGACTACGATTTCTATATAAATATCTGATAACCTGAACAAACTTTAAGCATACCATATTCCTCGAAGTCAGGTCGACCCGAAATCGCGTCACGATGGAGTTTTCCGAATCGTTTAGACACTCCTCTTCGAACAACTCCGAGATGCGCTTGATGCCCGTCTCATAATCTGGAAGCCAACCTATAGAAACCTAACGTTTAAACATCACCTAACATCAAATAACTTCGCCTCGTGGGAACTGATTTTAAACATGTTTTGTATGAAGATAGAGACGAAACAAAACATGTTCAATGTTGTTGCTAGTTGTCAGTGTTTTTAGTTTTTATTGTTCTTTGGTTACATTTGTGTGGTGTTCTGTTTTACGTTATTGAAGAACTATGAGATTTTAAATAATTTTCATGTATAGATTCACACCTGGTTCTATTGAATGAGAAGTCGAGAAAATGGGTTCTCTTACGAAGTTTAAAAGATCCCATGTGGAAGCTGACAGTTGGTTTCCCCAAAAACTCTGCGGTGCCACTGGGAATACACGACTGGCACGAGCTACATTATACTGACACCAGACGTTCAGCGGCCTAGCGGCCGCCAAACGTCTGGTTGGGGGTTTCGCCCCCAAACCCCGAGAATAGAACAACCCCAATCTTCCTCCTTTCTTACTTAGGCCTTCTTACAGTAAAAGAACTGGTTTACTATATAGATTAGTGCAGTGGGATATGGTAGGGGAATTTTCACTGCGCATATGAAGCCCATCCACCCTTCATCACATGCACGCGATTCATTCTCCGAAGCGCTCGTTCTCTACGTGTTGAGAAGTAGGTAATGAGAGTCCCAATCCGGTGCTTAATCAGCAAAAGCATTATTAAAATTAATCGGTATTGGTCGACACTGCTCACTATCCGGCGGCAACGATACTCCTCCGAATCCCGTGGTCACTCTCTCTACCGCTCCCCTCCCGAAATACTTCCTTTCCTAAGGGCAGGCAAAGAAACGGCGTGAGATTCAAGCACGCACATGTGACACTGAGTACCGATTCACGTGTCACTACGTTGCCAAGACGTCTATGACACTCCCGCGTTCTGACACACGTGCCACGACTTCTGTAAGCCGTCTTCAGAAATCCGACACAAACTGAACGATGCTGAGGGAAAATGCTGGTCCCTCCCCCCTTATTCACGCTCCCCCCTCTAATGCCCCCCACCCCCTGTTTGGTCCCCTCCTATTAATCGCCCTTACTCGGAATCGGAAGATAGACGACATCTTCAGCACGTCTTTTGAATCCCTACGCAAGTTCGACGACATTGGATGACGTCTTCAGCACGTCTTCTGAATCCCTACGCTCTGCACTCGATCCCCATTCATGCCGTGACGCGTTGCCCCTTGAATATCTCGTAAATTTGGACGATCAGCCGCCAGGGATATAGTTCGCCACCAATCGCTCAAAAAAGGCGGCTGGCATACGCCGCACTGTCGTAGGCATCTTTTGGCTTCAGTCCCCTATACCCCGTGACGGACACGTGACATTAGGCGATTATCTATAGTAGGATCGCAAGAATTGGGTTATTAGCAACACTTTGACGACCTTGTCACACGATACCGTGTCACACCCATTCGGACGCGTAGGACCGTGTAGCACGATGTCGTGTCACAGACTTTTAAAATAATTTTGTGTCACAGTGTTGTAAAATAATTTTCTAGCTGAATTCAAATCTTTCAAAAAACTTCTTCGTTTGTGTGTGTACTTGGTGTTTAGGCATTGTTGTAAGAAGTGTGGTCCGTGGAAAACAATTTTCGGTTACTGATTATTGAGCTTCTCGACAAGTAGTGGCTTCTATTAATAGACAAGCTCTCAACGTTGCAAAAAATTGATTGGTCCCACACGCCAGGCATGCAGGCATGCAAAAATCGCAAAAAAAAATCAGAGTGTTGAAGGGTCTGGCTGTCAGGTTATGAGACCTTCCCGTGAACGAATTTTCGGACAGCCTTCGTTAGTGGCATAATTTTTCCATGAAATTCATGGAATGTCAGGCTAAACTTATTCTGCAGATCCCTGTTCTCGTGTGAAAATCCGCAAAAATCCTAAATATTTTTGGGGCATTCCTAGTTGGTGGTGGCTGCTCTTAAACGATATCATAAAAACTTATGTTCCGTAATTAGTTGTCAGATGTAGACCAAAATTGGTGGATACCAACTTTTATTAAGATTACGTTAAGGCGATGTCGCCTTAACGTAGTTTGTAAAAGTCGAGTTCATTTGAAAACCTACTCCTCCAAAAGCCATTTCACCCTTCAGGAGTGAACTCTGAAGTAGACAAAGACTTTTGACTCACTCCTGTAGGATGAAATGGCGTTGGAGGAGTAGTTTTTCAAATGAACTCGACGTTTCCAGGCTCTGACGAAGGCGACATCGCCGAAACGTAAGCCTAATAAAAGGTCGATGCCAGTCTTGGCCTACAACTGAGGGCAACTCACGGAACATCAGTGCCAACAATACCATGATTCATGGAAAGTCAGACGTGGACATAAGAACTCAATGTGTTCAGTATTCACTCATTCCATAGAAAATAACTGCGTTAACGACAAAATAAACTAAGCAGGAAACATGGGAGCATATGACATTAATGAGCTAGGTTGGGACGTTCGCAAATGATTAGGACGTGATGCTCGTTCTCTTGTCAGTGTCCATGGATCTGGTATCGTATTCAAAACGCTTACTGACTGACGATGTCACCAGCCCAAAAGCCCAAAAAATTCAGCCCAAAAATTTTTTTATACCTGTTTTAGATGTTACCTGTCTTATCTGCTAGAATATGATCCGTTCTCGGTGTTAATTTAATAAGGATTCCTTCCTTATTAGGTTTGTATAAAGAATGTTCTTTCTAGCTCCTCCTCTCCCATCTAGGAACTCGGAAACTGAGTATCTAAGCAACCAAGTTGGTGCAGTTTACTTCTGCATATTGTTGCCTATTTACTGCGTTAGGTTATGTCGGGAAGTCGTTTAAGAGCGGCCATCACCAACTAGGATTGCACCGAATTTCTAAACCAGATTGGAAAAGCAACTCACTGTACGCGTTATTCGGAAGGAATATCAGTATCGGCTTCCTCTCACTTTCGTCGTCGTCTTCGTCGGGATCGTCATCGCCATCATCATTGTCTTCTTCATCGACTTCCGAGGCTTCCGGTTTTTTAGAAGCCGAGGAATCTTTTTCACGAGGTTTCAATGGTTCGCTCGTGTCATCTTCTGACACCGTTGACTCTTCTCTTTGAGCAGCGGACGGGTCCGCTGATGAGGTGACACTGTTTGTTTTTTGAAAATCGCTCAAATGCTCCTGGTAGACATCATCAGGCGGTAGCTCTTGGCCGCCTAAACGGAAGTCGAGATCGGTCAGTTCAAGCATTTTAGACATATGTAGAGGACAAAACATAAATGATGACGTTGGACGGCTGTTGAGAAACGAGGTACTGTGAAAGCTACTTATATCGACTGCGGCGAGGAAGCGATCGATATCTGTAGCTTTTATAACGCTGCACCGCCTGAGGACTGGAGTGCAGACCGCCTTAGTCAGACCCTGCGCCATGAATTATCCTTCCTCCGGTCCAACTGTGGTTCCTGTTCACCAACCACGAAGGGAAGGAGGAGTTGGTTGGTTGGGTGGAACCCGAGCTATCTTTCGATACGTTATGCACACGACAGCCGGCTCCACCTCCTATTGCGCCACATCACCCGGTCATGAAGAGCAGGAGTTGAATCTCGTGCTTATCCTGAAAACCCGAGATTCAACTCCTGCCCGACAAATGGCATGGGTTCCACCGGGTCAACGATGCCTTACAACCCTCTTGGGTCGAAGAATTGGTATCACAATTGCATCAGAAGCACGAAAGGCTGATTTGTTCGTCAAGTTGTTTCAATACTCCTGTGCCAAGCAGGTTTGATATAATGGAACATATTTACTTCGGCTTGACGCATCCACAATTTCGTTGTTCTCAAAGGCTTGAAAGAAGTTCGAAAACTAGAATCAGGCACACATCTCTGTAAAGACTTAGGCTTCCAACTCAGCCTCTCCAGAATAGAGTTCTGTTTGCTTCAATGTGATTCACCTTGGCACTCTTGGGAATTCGTTGGAACTGGCTGAATTGAAGGCCCAAGTCTTTGCCGAGATGAGTGCCTGATCTTAGGTTTCGAAATTCTTTCAAGCCTTTGAAAACAACGAAATTGTGGTTACGTCAGGCAGAAGTAAATACGTTCCATTATATCAAACCTGAGTGGCACAGGAGTATTGAAACAAATCAGACATGCCCAGAATTCTTGAGTCGAGGATGGACAATTATGTTCGTCGACTATTCCCGGTGATATAGGTTTGGTACGCATTCAAATCGTGTTCACGATATCTCTTAGTAGTTGAGAGCGTGGAGTGTTCTGGATCGGGATTAATTAACTCCAACCTTCATCCTTGTCCTTTGCTACCTCGTTAAACAAGCAAATCAAAAGGCTGAAGGTGTGGGAACGTCGGTGGGTATGATATTATTGTAAGCGTGGCGAGAAAGCATGAAGGCACAACAAAGCCAGAATTTGTGAGCACAGCGGCACCTAAGCCTTATCCATAGGTGCACCCACCAATTCGGATAATTCGTATTCGTCATTTTTTCCTCAAAACCATAAAAATGGATCACGCGGATAACAGCATTCTTTGAAAAATCCAGATCCTAGGATGATTCAGACAGGGGTGATTTTCACAAGACAAGACCTTCGTATGGCTTCGATAACTGAATTTTTGTAGGAATGCAAATCCGATTCAGATAGGTCATCTGACTTTGCTTTAGAATCAGTAATCTGAATCATCCGAGAATATGGTCTTGTAAAAATCACTCTTATCTGAATCATCCTTTGATCGGGACTTTTCAAAAATGCCATTATCCGAATGATTAATTTATCCGGGGTGCGAAAAATGACAAATTCGAATTACCCGAATCGGCGTCGGATCCCATGAATATTCTGCATCCATAATTCCTTGGGGTGACTAACAAGGAAAGGTTCTTAACTCATGGTGAGCGTTTGCCATGCTATTTTATAGGATGTAGGGCCGTGTGAGCGGAGTTCAGAACCACAGTTGGTTTTTGCTGAACGCTTTTTTAAAGACCGGAAAAAGAGGTGGGGAAGCCGTGTGCGCAACAACCATCAACCCCTATGACACTTCACGAGAAGTAGCTCGGTGGCACAGTCGGTAGGAAGCCACCGGCGAGCTTTTGAGTTCGAGTTCGCGTAGTGCGAACATTTTTGCACATATTAGTTTGTGGTTAGTACGCCTTCTCATGATCACAGCAGCCAATTTGAGACCATCAATGCTCACAACAAACCAAGGCTGTCTCTCAACGCCTTCATATGTGCTGGTTTTTCATCAATCATTCACAACCGCCATCTCTTTCCTTGTCGGAGAAGTGAAACCCGGCGTGAAGGTGGGAAGTAGTCGGCCAACAACACGTTCAAGCGAGAACGACCTTTTTTAGCTTCACTTAAGTACCAATATGGCCTGGGTTCATAATATTCAACCCTATGGCCGGGGGCGGTTAGGCCTATGTTATAGTTCGTCGACGTTGTTGTCGGCGACAGTGTTGCGCGGGCTGCTACGCACTGGGTAGGACCTGGTCAACACTGCCGCCGACGTCGCCGAAGTACATATAACATAGGCCTTCATGATTCTTTCGCCGCGCGCAGCCGAATAGTCAAAGGAACCCTTATCGCCGCGACGGGAAGTATGCACGAGGCCTAAAGCCGCATGCACACTTTGCAGTGGGCAGTGGAATGTGGGCGGGGCTGGTCTCGCACACTGCGGCACTGTTGAACTGCGCCGCGGCATCACGCAGCGACAGTGAGGAATGCCTGGGTCACTCCTCGCTGCCACTGTCGCTGCGGCCGCTGCCGGCAGCACTGCGGCAGCGAAGTGTGCACACCGCCCTTACTGCGGGCTCCGCTGCCGCAGCGTGACTCCGCCCCTCCGCGCAATGCTTCGGCGTGGCTGCCGCACTGCCGCAGCGGAGTGTGCACACGGCTTAAGACATGCGTATTTATGAGCAGTTACGGTATCATCGATAGTGGCGCAGATACGCATCGTTGAGAAACTAGCACATATGAAGCTGCAAATAGACACGGTCTGTTGTAATCATTAATGGTCTAAAACTGACTCCCGTGAACATGAGAAACCGTAATAATACAAACTTATATGTACAAGAATACTGGCTGTACGCGAACTCGAAATTAAAAGCCCGCCGGTGTGCTCCCATGAGGCGGCACTCCTACCGCCTGCGCCACCGAGGCACATATCGGGCGGTGTCATAGGGGCTAGATAATTATTGCGCACACGTTTTCACACCTCTTTTTCACTGTAATTTTGGACACAGCTCACATGGCCCTACATCCTGTCGAAACAGCATCGCAAAAGCTCCCCATGACTTGGAGCGTTCCCTTGGAAGAGGTGATTTACCTCCCCACTCCCTTCTCTGGATTTCTTCGAGCGCGGTTCGCCGTCTACATCAAGGAAGGGGAGCTGGGCACTTAAGAGAGTGGCAGTTTTGGGTTGCTCCTTCAAACTAGGATTGTGCCAGTGCCTGTTTTGTTTATGCAGAATTTTAATATCCGGTAGTATTCCAATTCTGTCTGCCTGTTTCTAGAGAACGAGTTACTTGTCAAAAAGATACCAATTCACTTACAGTACGCACTAATGAACGTGGTTAGGCGCACATCTTGTCCTTTGTTCGACAGAATGGTAGTTGGCTCTTCCTGTTCAAACACTGAAAGACACCACTTCTTGTCTGAATACCAAATCTTAATGAATGGAAGGCGACATACATGCTTTGAGCAAGACGAACTCGAAGTCGTCAGCCGCATCGCGTAGCAGGCGAATAGTTGTGCGGGATTGGTCGTAGAGAGCTGCACCGAGATAACCGCCACTGAACAGGGACGATTAGGATAGACGAATTTAGCTGATCAGCCAATAATTTCGACGTTTTCCCTGAACACTGTAGAAAGGAGCCCAAGTAAGGCAATCGTGGCCAAATCTCCGAGGGTAGCAATGGGTTGTTCGTCGGTCCGACTGCTGTAGACAGGGACGGATAGTGACGCCATGCGCGCGCGGTTACCGCACCCTGCTGCTGGGAACGCTAGAGCGCGAAAGTGTGTGTCAGCGGCTGTTGTCCGCGGTCTTTCGACTGGCGCATATGAAGGAAAGCAGTTGAATGAGACACGCTTGATGCATTCTGGTAGAGGAGAGCGGTGCGAGCGTTTGGGCCTGTTCATACATCGCGACAAGAGCGAAAAAAGCGACAAAAGCGACTGGAGCGACGGATGTAGTGTGATGAACGTAAATAATTGCTTAGGCATATGGTATACTCCCGCGTCGCTCCAGCGATGGGCGCGGGGCAACTGTCAACGGCGCGCCTTCGCTGCAGTGGCGGACGGCGCAGTGGGGCGCGGTTGTCAGCTGACGCGCCATCGCTCCCGCGATGAGTCGCAGAGGAGTGTTATACCTCCGCGTCGCGGGAGTGCAGTGCACTGCGACGAGCGACGGGTAGCGATGGTCGCGGAGGGGGAGCGCTTGTCGTGCCCTATTCTATGCACTTCCGCTCACTTATTTCGACACTTCCTTGGTTCGTGACCATACCACAGCAATTTCAACACACGTATGGTGATGTTGGGTGGTCGTGTGATTTCTCTGTTGTTCTCCTCGTAGGGTTTTCGTCGTGGCTAGACTCATTTTGGGGCTTTTTTCGACGGCTTGAACAGCTAGTTTTTTAAGGAGATATTTTTCTAGGCCGTTTTTTCCCACTTTTGTGCCGATCCTAGCATTTTTTCGCCTCTGAACTTCCTTGCCGGCACCGAAATCTACATTTCTGTGCCGTACAAGTCACAGGGAGGTACCGTTGACATATCCGGCACAGAAGTGTGCCAATTGAACGCTGATTTTTTCGAAGTCATGTTTTTCTAGCGGGTTTTTTTTTCGCGTCTTCGCAGACTGCAGTATTTCTTTTGATTCTTAGGTTCCTCATATGCATGAAGATGCACAGTGTTGCGCTTGTCAGGTCATTAGAGGGTTATCGTGACGCGTTGATCGCAAATCTGCCATTTCAGCTCCATGTTTTTAAAAATAATGTTTTGAACTCGGTTTTTCGCGTCCGCGCATTTCTAAGAGTACTGCGTTTAATTTAGCTCCAACAATTAAGACTTATGAGAAGTGCGCGTCCACACTTCTATATGAAAAGGGACCACAAGTCGTAGGCATGCTGATTCAGCTGATTCGCTAAAATTCTGCAAAAGTCTCCGTCTGTAGAACTGCGCCGACTATGTCAGCCTCAGCGATGGCGACGGCTCGCGACGCGCATCGCGAGCCGTCGCATCGCTGTGCATTCCCGCGTCGCTGCAGCGGACGGGGGTATATCATAGGCCTTACTCCACACTCCGTTCGCGACGAATGTAGTGTGAAATGCGTAATTATTTACGTACACCATACTACATCCGTCGCCAGTCGCTCTTTTCGCTCTTGTCGCCCTTGTCGCTTTTGTCACTTTTGTCGCTCTTGTCGCGAAGTATGAACAAGCCCTTAACAAGGTGAGGAGGGACTGAAAGTGCTTCAAGTGAGTGAGGGCAAAGGAAAACGAGGAAAAACACATCTGGTGAGAAAAATTCAAAATGAGAATACGGATTGATATTATCTAGAAGTTCCAAAAGCAAGTGTTGCGCTATAGCAATTGAGGGGGTTACCTTAAAAAAGTTGCCTCTAATGCAAAAAAAAAGAAAAGAGATACACTGATAAGAAAGAAAACAAACAATCCTATAGCTCTGCTCTCAGAATTGGCAGGGGAAGGGGCTCCGAGGTGTGGGCCGACTAACGCACCCGTGTTAAAATTGCCTATATCCTGAAGTTTCCCTCTTTTCCAACACGGAAGCAGATAGAACGTGGATCTGTAATAGAAAAAACGAGATAAGACTGCATTTACATTCGCTGTATGTAGCTACTCGCCACGACACCGCGGCATGCCACGGTGACTCCCTCCAACTACCATAGCGCCGCAAGTACTTGCAAGCATCTATGGTAGGGGCGATGAAGTATAAATGAGTGGTTCATCTGAATTGATAATAGATTACCTCATTGTTTGCACAATCCTTTTAACCAGGGTTTCAAAAAATGACAGATTCGAGGCACTAGTTAAAAGTTCCGAGGCGCTATGGTAGCTGGGGGGGGGGGGTCACCATGGCCTGCCGCGGCGAGTAGCTACATACAGCGAATGTGAATGCAGTCTTATCTCCGCTTTTCGTTTACAGATCTGTGTTTTACGTGCTTTCGTATTTGGCAAGGGAGGGAACTCCAGGATGTAGGCAATTCTAGCACGGATGCGCCACTCGAGCCACACCCTGGAGTCCCTTTTCCTGCCTAAATCTGTGCTCTCCTCCGCTGACGCGACCAACCAAACAATGCTATAACAACCAAACAATGCAATGCTATAGCTCTGTTCTGTGCTCTCCTCCGCTGACGCGGAGGAGAGCACAGAACAGAGCTATAGCATTGTTTGGTTGTGTTCTTTACTATCAGTGTGTTACCGTTTCTTTTTTTCGTGTCTGTGACACTTTTTGCAAGGCGACCCCCCACCAACTACCATAGCGCCAGTTCCGACTCCACCGACACGACATCGGTCGAAAAAAAAATTCGCTGAAACTTCGCCTAAGGGGGTTATTTGGGGTGCTGATCACGAATCTGACATCTTTTTTTGAAATTGCGGCCCATTACGGTAGGTTACGGTAGCTACGGGTAACTAAGTAAGGCTGCCGAAGTCATAATCACCGATTTTGCCCAAACTTCGCCTAGGTGGGGGTTATTTCGAGTGCTGATCACGAATCTGACATCGGTTTTTCGTTTTGCGCTGCAGTTTGGGCAAAATCGGTGACCCTAGTCATCCGTACCTTCCGTAACCTAGCGTACTCCAGCGTAAAACGAAAAACGGATGTCAGATTCGTGATCAGCATCCCAAATAACTCCCCTAGACGAAATTTCAGAGAAGTCGGTGACCCTCGCTGGACCACCCTTGTTAACGGTATGGGTGGTCTCTGATCGAATCGTGAAAAGCGGATGACATATTCGTGATCAGCACACCAAACACCCCCCCCCCCCCTAGACAAAGTTTCAGCGAAAAAAATTTTCGACCGAAGTCGGGTCGGTGGAGTCGGAACTTTTAACTGGTGCCGGATTCGAATTAACTAAATTGGTGTCAGATAAAATGTCTAGTGGAGAACAATCCTATGAGAGAGGCAACATGAAGAAGTAGGGAACCAAGAAAGCCGCTAATGTTTTTCGTTGTTTTTTTTTTGTGCATCCTTTCCACAGATTCTCCATGGTGCAACAACCGTTCGGCGCCGCTGTTGGCGAGCATTCTTTGCCGCTCTACTGCATTGTCCGGTGCGACAGGAGAACTACAGTACCGGACATGCCGCTGCGTCCAACAAGCACAAGCGGCGCAAAAGATGAGAAGCGGCGCAAAAGGGCGCCGGAGAGCGCCGTTTTCCACTCGCCACGCGCCGCGTCTGAGGCAAGTCGCGTTAGTGCACGGCGTCCTCAACTTCTGGACGTTAGACTGAATGAAGGAGCTTATCCATGCGTTCGGACGAGCATGGCCTACTGTTTGGAACTAACTTCCGGCATAGCGCGCGCTCTGAACAATGCATGTAGGCCGGCAGAATCAATCGAGTGGGCGCGACCACTCGCAGAGTGACGTTAGGCTGATGGGCTGATGGAAGGAGCCTATCCATGCGTTCGGACGAGCATGGCCTGCTGTTTGGAACTAACTGCCGGCATGGCGCGCACTCTGAACAATGCATATAGGCCTGGCAGAATCAATCGAGTGGGAGCGACAACCTGTACAGCAAGCGACAGCTTGAACAGTGAGCGCATAGGGAGTTTTAACGAAAATACCTAGCTTTCCTACTCAGGCATTGCTCTAGGACTGTCCAGCTTGCATCTGGAGTGCGCTGTGAACAATGCATATAGAATCGAACCTATCAATCGAGTGGGCGCGGAAGCTTGTAGAGTGAGAGTTTGAGGAGTTTTATCAGAAATCCCTAGCCGAGCTACTCAGGAGCTGCTCTAGGACTGTCCAGCTTGCATCTGGAGTGCGCCGTGAACAATGCATATAGAATCGAACCTATCAATCGAGTGGGCGCGGAAGCTTGTAGAGTGCGCGTTTAGCGAGTTTTATCAGAAATCCTTAGCCGCCCTACTCAGGAGCTGCTCTAGTACTGTCCAGCTTGCATCTGGAGTGCGCCGTGTACAATGCATATAGAATCGAACCTATCAATCGAGTGGGCGCGGAAGCTTGTAGAGTGCGCGTTTAGCGAGTTTTATCAGAAATCCTTAGCCGCCCTACTCAGGAGCTGCTCTAGTACTGTCCAGCCTGCATCTGGAGTGCGCCGTGTACAATGCATATAGAATCGAACCTGTCAGGGGCCGACCGCTCGCAAATTGCACGCGCGGGCGTGTTTGGAGCGGGATAACTCTGTCAAGTGTGAACCCTTCCGGCTACAGCTTGTGGATTTTGTAGCCAGTAAAAAGCCCTAGCAGCTCGCCAAAGCACAGCGAAGTAGCCTAAGAACTGACAAAGCTATGGTGGTGCAGAAATGCAGGTCAGGCTCGTGTGACACGATTTTTTCCAAATTCAGTCGACCCCTGCGGAAAGACGTGGAGAGCTAGCATCTTACAAATATGCAGGCGAGCAGAACGCTTAAGGTTCTTTACGAAAAGGTGCTTACAACTCCCTAGCTTATTAAATTGCCTTAGTACCAGCTGCCGCTTTAGAGCGGCGGACGGCAACAGTAAAGATTCTTCCGCCCTTATTCCTTCCATTTTTGAGTTTTCGGCACTTGCAATGACACTGTTCTGTTCAGCTCGATGAGCTCTATAGAACGGTGTCAATCTCGACCAATTTTGGAGATATCGATTTTTTTGACAATTTTGCATCGGGGGTGAGGCCGCAGCGGAGGGCCGATGACGTCACCGAAAACCAATATTTTGGAATCTGGCCAAGTTGGACACCATTCGATAGCGCTTTTGATGGTGAATGGAACGATTTTACGTAGAGTGGCGAGAACTGTGATGTGAGCGAGTAAGAGCGAGGAGAGCATGATCATTGTTGTGATAAATTGTGCGCGCGGCGTCTTCTGAGCGCGATAGCTCTGTAAACTGTGAACCTTTCCGGTTGCAGCTTGTGGTTTTGGTAGGAAGCAAAATGTTCTAGTAGTGTGCCAAAATACGGTAATGTAGCTTATGATTGGACAAAGTTACGGTGGTGCAAAAATGCAGGTCAGGCTCGTGTGACACGATTTTTTCCAAATTCAGTCGACCCCTGCGGAAAGACGTGGAGAGCTAGCATCTTACAAATATGTAGGCGAGCAGAACGCTTAAGGTTCTTTACGAAAACGTGCACACAACTCCCTTGCATATTAAATTGCCTTAGTACCAGCTGCCGTTTTAGAGCGGCGGAGGCAACAGTGAAGCTTCTTCCCCCCTTAATGCTTCCGGTTTTGAGTTTTCGACACTCGCAATGACACCGTTATCTTCAACTCGATGAGCTCTATCGAACGGTGTCAATCTCGGCCAGTTTTGGAAAAATCGATTTTTTGACATTCGCGGCGAAGAAGAGGGCGCCGCTCTAGGTCGCGGCAGAGGTCTCCGGACTACTCGCCCCCGTGACGTCAGCCTGGGCGCGCGAACGGAGTTTCGCACGACGTCTGGCGTCTCTCACTGCTAACCGGATTTGTCACTCGCAGCCGCAGCGTCCGTTCCGCCATGCTCCTCTGCACGTGATGGGCACTCACCGCTCTTCAACGGAGGTTGCGGGGCTACTCGCCCCCGCGACCGCGGTTGCGAGCGCGGCAGGGGAGATCCCAGACGGTTAGCGTGCACGCGGGCGCGAATGGTCTCCAGACTTGGTCCACGTGTCAATCACGTGCTCGCGGCCGCGAGGAGGGAGTCTCCGAGCGCGATGACGGCTTGCGAAATCTACAGTGGCTGAGACCGGCCAGCGCACTAGGGCTGGTGGCATGCAAAAGTTTGGGAGGCTGCATTGAAGCCTTCAGGATGCACTTTAGGAAGGGAAGGGGATTTTTTGGGAGTGAGAGAGGTAATCTTGAGTCATATGCTTCAAGCAGACAACGCATCGCTTCTCAAACGACACTCCAAGCTGCCTAAGGATGAACGGAAGCTGTCTCTCTGTCCACCTGCGGACCTTCGAGGCCTGACTCGCCCATATTAGAGGTCTTCCAACACTCGTGAGATCTTGCCGACCGAGTTACGACAGTTGAGTACGCAGCACACAATATTTGAAGACGAAATCGCATCCTTTTTGAACTAGAATGCCGAGCACGTCCTAACATTATGGCTGCAAACGATTTAATAGTACAATGAAACCACATTTCTAATTGTGTTGTGTTTTTTATCCGAAAGCATCCAAAGGGTTCTGGATACAATATGGGTAGTATAGCACTCGGCAGTTTCAGAGGACCCTGATTTCACCATGTGTGAGCGACTTGGTTCACTGGTGTGCGCCTCATGAAGACACAGGGTAGGAGGTGAAGCGGCTCAGTGAGGCTAACTTGTATTCAGTTATTAGTCACATTTGACATAAAGCAAATGAATACTCACCTATATCAGAATTATTTAAAATCACCGATAAAATGTCTGCGGTCCAGGAGATCTCTAATTCTAAAAGATTACTAGTTATCACCCATTTATTATAGGTCCACAGAATATAGTTCGATAAATTATCAGGAACATCTGCAATACCATAGACCATAAACATCTCTCGAATCCTAAACCGTTAACCTCAAGCGAAAAGCACAAGGATTATAATCATTATCGATGATTGATCGATATTGAACGCATTTTCGGTTTTAACGATAGTAGGCAAATTTGGCATTTTCTCAGACTTACCGACACACTTCTGTGCGTCAGCCCAGAATTGGATACCACTGCGAGGTCATCAAAAATATAAATAGAATCAAGCAACTGATCGATATTCTAGGCTTTTGTGCTGTGATGTGCTTTTACGTTGTATGTATGTACAATGTAAATGCATGTCTCCATTTTTGCCCAGGACTGTTCGATATTTGTTGATGCTTGTTGTTTGATATTTGTTGATTTTGATATTGATCCCTTTTTGTTGTTAATTTGCTATCGATAAAAATTCTTTTATTCGATCCTACCATTCCCTTAACTTACACTTTATCTCCAACCCCACTTCAACTTCAACTAGATGGTTTACTACCACTGAGTGAAACGAATTTCAATGGAGACACGAGCACCACACTCCGTGCTGTAAAAGTGCGCTCCGTTGAAGAGCGGTGAGTGCCCATCACGTGCAGAGGAGCATGGCGGAAGGACGCTGCGGCTGCGAGTGACAAATCCGGTTAGCAGTGAGAGACGCCAGACGTCGTGCGAAACTCCGTTCGCGCGCCCAGGCTGACGTCACGGGGGCGAGTAGTCCGGAGACCTCTGCCGCGACCTAGAGCGGCGCCCTCTTCTTCGCCGCGAATGTCAAAAAATCGATTTTTCCAAAACTGGCCGAGATTGACACCGTTCGATAGAGCTCATCGAGTTGAAGATAACGGTGTCATTGAGAGTGTCGAAAACTCAAAACCGGAAGGATTAAGGGGGGAAGAAGCTTCACTGTTGTCTCCGCCGCTCTAAAACGGCAGCTGGTACTAAGGCAATTTAATATGCTAGGGAGTTGTAAGCACGTTTTCGTAAAGAACCTTAAGCGTTCTGCTCGCCTGCATATTTGTAAGATGCTAGCTCTCCACGTCTTTCCGCAGGGGTCGACTGAATTTGGAAAAAATCGTGTCACACGAGCCTGACCTGCATTTTTGCACCACCATAACTTTGTCAGTTCTTAGGCTACTTCTCTGTGCTTTGGCGAGCTGCTAGAGCTTTTTGCTGGCTGCAAAACCCACAAGCTGTAGCCGGAAGGGTTCACACTTGACAGAGTTATCCCACTCCAAACACGCCCGCGCGTGCAATTTGCGAGCGGTCGGCCCACTCGATTGATAGGTTTGATTCTATATGCATTGTTCACGGCGCACTCCAGATGCAAGCTGGACAGTCCTAAAGCAGCTCCTGAGTAGGGCGGCTAGGGATTTCTGATAAAACTCCTTAAACTCTCACTCTACAAGCTTCCGCGCCCACTCGATTGATAGGTTCGATTCTATATGCATTGTTCACGGCGCACTCCAGATGCAAGCTGGACAGTCCTAGAGCAGCTCCTGAGTAGCTCGGCTAGGGATTTCTGATAAAACTCCTCAAACTCTCACTCTACAAGCTTCCGCGCCCACTCGATTGATAGGTTCGATTCTATATGCATTGTTCACAGCGCACTCCAGATGCAAGCTGGACAGTACTAGAGCAGCTCCTGAGTAGGAAGACTAGGCATTTTCGTTAAAACTTCCCATGCGCTCACTGTTCAAGCTGTCGCTCGCTCTACAGGTTGTCGCTCCCACTCGATTGATTCTGCCGGCCTACATGCATTGTTCAGAGCGCGCGCTATGCCGGAAGTTAGTTCCAAACAGTAGGCCATGCTCGTCCGAACGCATGGATAAGCTCCTTCATTCAGTCTAACGTCCAGAAGTCGAGGACGCCGCGCACTAACGCGACTTGCCTCAGACGCGGCGCGTGGCGAGCGGGAAACGGCGCTCTCCGGCGCCCTTTTGCGCCGCTTCTCATCTTTTGCGCCGCTTGTGCTTGTTGGACGCAGCGGCATGTCCGGTACTGTACAAATATTAGCAGACGCTATAATGAACTTTTACAGACGTTTGGAAGACGGTTTCCGAAATTCTCTACACATTTTCCGGTCAATGACACACTCATCTGTAACCTTCCCTTTAATTTTACTCTTGCTCGTCACTAGGTGGTTACTGTTCTCCAGCTCGCTTGTCGTAGTCTAAGTATCACGCCACTTGTAAGCGTTAAGAAACGTTGGAGTATTTCTCCAATCTACAAGGTTAAACGAAGCACTTCACTGTTTCCCTTCTCTTGCACCAGCCGAGAAGGCGCAAACAATAGCAGCGGTGCACACGATCGTATTTAAAGATACAAAGCGGGAGCGACAGCGGTCGCGCGCGTATGACGTCACTAGCCGTCCGTGTCGGCAGCAGTCGGACCGTTGTTCGTCAAGCGGTATGGTGTGCTCGGTGATGGGACAGTTAGTGGAAATTTGGAAGTTCTTTGCTTGTTTCAGTTTCATCGTGTTCATTTGCTGTTTCTTTGTCCGTATTTCTATTGCTAGCCGTACACATCTTTTTACCGCGCTAGTCGCTTGTGGAAAAAAAGATATGCAGTACAAAAACAGTTGAAAAACATTAAGAAAAATGTAGCGAAAGAAAGACGCAAGAAAAAAACTCGGCAATAAACGTGGTCTGAAAATGTGGTATGAAAGAAATTGCGAAGCGGCATAAGAAGCGCGAAAAGATACCGGGCAAAAAGATAAGATGTGTACGTCTACCACGAGGAACACGGATATACCAAAGAAGCACAAAATGAACACAATAAAACGACTCGAGCTGAAGAAGAAACAAAGAAAAACTAAACAAAATTAAAACTAAAAATTCCAGTCTCACGACTGAGCACATCCTATCGACTGATAAGTTGACGGAGCAAGCGATCCCGCAACGACCGCCTGGGTACGCTAGTCGGTTGTGGAAAAAAGATATGCAGTACCTGTGAGACAAGTCTGACGGACAACTCATCGTCTGCGGGACATTATGTAGGAATGGTCGCCGCGGGCGCGGCGAGTAGCAAGCGCGGCAAAAGTCGCCGCAATAGGGCAATTTCAACAGCCATCGATCCGAGGCCCAAGACCCACGGTCCAGGATCTCGGAACGACTTTCCTTTCTGGAAAACTCGTCACTGTCATCTCGTCATCACTACAGTTGAGAGAAAACCGGCCCGAAGACCCCTAAACCTCGCATTTCCCCTCCCACAACAGTGCATTCAGGCTGAGACGTGGGATATTGTTTGCCGAGCGATGTGCGGCAAGAAAGCAGGATGTGGAAGACAACAAAATGGGCGGAAACGGGAGGGAACCAAAGTAGGAAACACCGAAACGGAAAGAAGAGTAAATCAAGCTTTTTTTAAACAAAACCAACCGAAATGGTGCATGGAATGAATTTTAACGCTCGTTCTCTACCTGAATAAAACCCCCACGACAGGTATCAACTTACTTCAAGGCATATGTAATAGAGTAAAACATGCCTGCTTAAAATCAATAAATTATCTCCCACTAAGAACTTGGGTGCAAGTCTAGAGCGAGAGGTCTACCCTCTTTTCTCTCATTACACGGATCTTTTTCCGAAATTTTCTTAAATGAAAACGTTAAGCACGATTACAGAAGTATTACTGCTGTAGAAATTCACTTAGAGTTAGTGAGCTCAAGAAAAGCTATGCCAGTTTAGAGGGAGATACAGGATGGGCTCCTATCTAGACTTGCAGCAGGACCTGCACATCATGTGTTAGAAAGTGTTCAAAACCATTTTCACCGCGAAGAAGGCCACACTTTAGTGTGTCACCTTTTTAGCATTTCATGAAAAGGCACCATCTAAAAATAGATTGAACGTAAGAATGTTGTTCAATTTTGTAGCTCGAACTCAATTTCTGAACCGGAGCATGTGTTCCCGCAGCTTTTGCAACAGCGGAAGGGGATATAGGGTGAGCGACAACTCGCACGACCGCGGCGACCATTCCTAACTAAAGACCGGCCCTCCAACTCATCGCACCCTTAGCGTTTAGACGCGAGTAAGTAAGGCCGCGGCTGTGATTGCTAGGAAACGAGAACGTTAAGAAAGTAGTTAAGGCCCCCGCACACTTCTGCGGCATTGCCGCGCGCCGCTATGGATAAGGATAGGGCAGGGACGCCGCCGACGGCGAACTCTGCGTCCCTGCCCTATGGTTAAGGATAGGGCCGCGGCATTGCCGCAGAAGTGTGCAGAGGCCTTAAGGCGCAAACAGGGTCGGGGAGGGGTGAACCACCATGTGGGAGAGCCCCGACAAAACGGCGGTTTGTGCTGTACGAAATTGGATTTTTTTTTACAGTACTGCTATACATCAGAACGGCATACTTCAGTTCACTGCAGGGTACTGCAGTACTGTGTTCTACCCCTGCAGTAAAGTGAGGTATGCCGTTCTGATGTAATTTCACATACACATGCCTCCTTACCAAGGCCGACAACCACTGAGTAGGGTTGCCTCCCCCTGACACTTTGACCTATTTGCGCCAGCATCTATGTAGCGTGATTTACACGTCTTCCGAGTATTCCTCCTGGTCTACTTCAGAATAATCCTATGCATAATCAATTAAAGGCCCCACTTCTGCGGCAACGCTGCTCGCCGCTATGGTTAAGGAGAGAGCAGGGACACCGCCGGCGGCGAGCTCTGCGTGCCTGCCCTATGGTTAAGGATAGGGCGGTGACAACGCCGCAGAAGTGTGCGGGCCCTTAAGGCAACTGTTCTTCAAATAACGATCAAATCGACAGTCGCCTGACCTGAAGCTCACAGCAAGAATGACTGCGTTTTCATCGAACTGCGATGAGCGGACAACATCTTCCACTTGTTCCATGGCCGGCTACAAATATTCGGCAAATAATCGCACAAACAAACATGAAAAGGCGAAAAAGACGAAGCTCCACCCACTGCGATCGAACGGCAGGACGAGCATTCAAATTGGCGCCCGCCGGCTGTAGACGCCCTTTATTTCGCACGCCTATATGCTGCACGTTGTGTAGTCGCAGAATTCCTAATGGCTATACCTGTCGAGGGGCGGTTTTTACGTACGAATGATCGCCGCACCCGCGACGACGACTGTCGCGTGCGCGATGAGCTCCACCGCGGTCGTGCGAGTTGTCGCTCACGACCTGCTGCAGACGCAGTCGCTGATATCCCCTTCCGCTGTTGCAGGAGCTGCGGGAAAACATGCTCTGGTCCAGAAATTGAGTTCGTGTTACAGAACTGAACAACATTATTATGTTCAATCTATTTTTAGATGATGGTTTTCATTAAAAGCTGACACACTGAAGTGTGGCCTTCTTCGCAGTGAAAATGATTTTTGAAAACTTCCTAGCACATTATGTGGAGATTCTGATGCAAGTCTAGACAGGAGCTCATCCTGTATCTCCCTCTAAACCAGCAGCTTTTTTTAAGCTCACCAACTCTATGTGAATTTCTACAGCATCTCCGCTGTATATCTTGGTTGATAGAGGTAGAAAGCATATTCTAGTATCATTCTCCAAGCACCAAAGGAAGGGTAGTGATTCATACTGGCTTTCATATCATTCGCTCTGAATACTAGCAGGGTAGCGAATGATAGTGAGCAGAGCCAAAGTTCTGACTCAGGTGCATATATTTTGTCCGATAATAAATTGTTGGACTGCAAGAGTGTATAAACCAAGGACGATAACCAAGCCCAAAAACAGAAGCCCACCATAGGTTCAAGGAGCAGTGCTCTACCACAGGTTCAATACTTCTGTAATCGTGCTTAACGTTTTCATTTAAGAAAATTTCGAAAAAGTCCCGTATTTTGAAAAAAAATAGGGTGGACCTCTCGCTCTAGACCTGCACCCAAGTTCTTAGTAGAAGATAATTCATCGATGTTAAGCAGGCAGGTTTTACTCTATTACATATGCCTTGAGGGAAGCTGGTACCTGTTGTGAGGGTTTTGTTCAGGTAGAGAACGAGCGGTAACAGTCATTCCACAAACCATTTCGGTCGTTTTTCAAACAAAATTTGATCTACTTTTCTTTCCGTTTCAGTGTTCCTACTTCGGTTCCCTCCCTTTTCCACCCATTCTGTTGTCATCCACGTTCTGCTTTCTTGCAAAGGATTGTCGCACATCGCTCGGCAAACAATATCACTCGTCTAAGCCTGAATACATTGTTGTGGGAGGGGAAATGCAAGCCTTAGGGGTCTTCGGGCCGGTTTTCACTCAATTGTAGTAATGGCGAGATGACAGTGACGAGTTTTCCTGAAAGGAAAGTTGTTCCGAGATCCTGGACCATGGGTCTTGGCCTGCGGATCGCTGACCGTTGAAGTCGCCCTATTGCGGCGACTTTCGCCGCGCATGCCACGCTATTCGCCACGTCCGCAGCGACCATTCGTACATAATGTCCCGCAGCCGTACATGTCAGGCGAAGACTTGCGACTACACCTACAGAGTTAGGGCCTGTTCATACTTCGCGACAGCAGCGACAATAGCGCAGCGCGCGGAAGTATGAACAGGCGACAGCAGCGACTAGAGAGACTAGAGTGACAACGCCGGCGCTCGAGTAAGGCCCATGCACACTTCTGCGACAGCGCGACGCGGCCATGACGAAGCATAGGGCCGCGACGACCGCGGCGCGACACTGCGACACGTGCCGCAGGGAGGGGGCATGCACGCTCTTGCGACTGTCGCGGCGGCTATCGCAGGCGATGCCGCGATGACTGCCGCAGGCTGGAATGGTTCAAACCATTCCTGGCGGCGCGCATCCACGGGGACGTCGGTCCCGTGGCCTAAAACGGTGCTCTAACGCGAGCGCGCCGCGGCCACCGGATTTCGCGGAGGTAGCCGTCGCCCCACTTGCCGCGCCGCGGTGTCGCAGAAGTGTGCATGGGCCTTACGGACACTTTTCGGCGGCGCGCGCTCTGTTTTAATCAACTCGCATGTTTTGTACGGGCGGACGGGAGCGACGAGAGCCCAGCGCACATGGCGTGTGCGGCGTGCGCAACAACAAGAGCGACAGCGCCGGTAGTATGAAGTATGAACACTTTTCGACGGCGCACGCTCGGTTTTAATCGGTATGCGTATTTTGCACGGGCGACAAGTCGCTCTTGTCGCGAAGTATGAACAGGCCCTTAGGGGTCGTTTAGTGTGCGCGCGACGCGCGACGCGATGCATGTGTAGTGGCCAAATTGATCGAACGACGCGATTGATCAATTCGGCCACTACACATGGCATCGCGTCGCGCGTCGCGCGCACACTAAACGACCCCTTAGCCATCAGTTTCCGTACCACATACAGGCATTCGTTGCGGGACCTGGCCAGGTCAGCGTTACGTATTTGTCACGTAACTCCTGCCAGTGAACTAGTGGTCACTATTGTTCTTCCGTGACTCAGGAGATCGAGGAGAGGTTGAAGAAAATTCGCCCAAACTTCATCCAAATAGGTCATTTGGGTTGACTCGCTATTGGACCTACAAAGAAAGAAGTACGGACGAGTTTCCGCAGGCTCTAGGACCTTACTCGTGTAGCGAACTGCGGCTGGCGTGGCGAGAAAGTAAGGGAGGGAAGGCAACGGGATTCAGCACTTATCCACCACCGTGCGAGACGCCGGAGGCGACAACGTCATGGCATAGGGTGCTTAGCAGGCTGGTGCCCGCTCCATTATGAGACCATAGTCATGGAACACCTAAATAAACACGGTTTCTGTGCTCTCCTCCGCTTAGTACCTCATTCTGAAAACATTGACTAACTGTCGCCTCACGAATTTGGACGAGTTGCATATGCCGTCATCTCGGACGCTTCCAAGATGTTGATGTGTTCGGTTGAAATGGCAATGGAAAAGAACACCGAGCACTTTCCTTCGTATCGAAAAGTCCATCAAGTTTGTTACCACTCTTTGAAAGACCGATAAAACTGCATGATCTGCATCGCAGTGCATGATCGCAACAGTGCGTGAGAACTCGTCCGTACTTATTTCAAGCGTACAATTATTGAGCAATATTTGGTGTGCTGATCACGAATCTGACATTCTTTTTTCAAATTACGGCAACTTACGATGGGCTACGGTCGGTGTGGGTGAGTAAGGATAATGGGCTGGAGTCGTCAAATTTGCGCAGATTTCGCCGAGGGTTTCTGATCACGTATATGACGTGCGTTTTTGATAGAACGATGAAATACGGTAGATACGGGCATTAGGCGTCTCAGAATGAGTTTCTGGACGTACATCGAATATCTGGCAACGACACTCTCACTCTTTCTAACCCCATCTGCCGCAACCTGCCATGCACGTCATAGTGTTTGGGTTCTCGTTTATGTAGAACACCAAGTGAACCGTTTCGGATACCGCCCCGAGTTCTGTGTTATCTATATGATACGCTGCTCTGGTGTTGTTGGCACCGATGTATAACACCTCTGTTTTAGCCAGACAAAGTGGGAGGTTTTCAGAAATAGACCACTGGTACACAGCATTCAGTGCTAATTGAATTCTCCTCTGCAATTCTGCGGAATCCAGCTCGCTGTAAGTCTTAACAGCACACGCGCGGAGCTTGCAGTTGACGCCAGTTCCATTTTTTCATTTTTTTCCACTTCCGTTTTCATCATTCGTTCCGGGAGCTCATATGAGTCGATCTTGAACAAACAGAACAGGAGAGAGTATGCAGCCTTGTGGAGCACCACTGGCGCCTTCCGAACTGCAGAGTAAGCCTCATCTATTCGACTTGAAGTGTACGGTCGCAGAGGGAGGGTATTATTAACCCATCTACTACCTTCGGGGCGCGTGTAGCGCAGTCGGAGGAGGCGCCCACTGCCGCGTGCACCCGATACCAGGTTCCTGGTTCGGAGTTCCCGCCGCCCAGGCCAACCAAGCCTACTATCCCTTTGTGGTCGGTGATTTCGGATTGAGTAACGCCGTCCTTTATCCTTTTTTTATCCTACTATCTTCGGCTGATTTCCTACTTCTATCATTTTATATCTTACAAGGAGAGCCTCCAAAATTGCGGTGAGCTTTTGCGATGCAACTTTTACAGGATGAAGGGTCTTGTGTGGGTAGTCCACCACCATAGTAGTTTTTTTGGAATACCCTTCTGTGCTCGAAAAAAGGCGTACGATAATGTGAGTGCGGAATTCATCACGCCCTGCTGCCACCATACTGGATCTGGTCGGCTGGCAGAGTGGATAGTGTTCTCGCTTCGCGGGAACGTGGTCGTGGGTTCGATTCCTCCCTACACTGGCGCTTTTTGCATTTTGCGATTCACCGTCAGTGAGACTCTTTATACACATTTTCAACACATTTTTGAACAAAAACACGGCAACAAATATCGTTTACGTTCATCGTGCTCTTTGAAAGTGGAAAGATAAGAATTTTTGAATTCCAGAAGCAAGTCAAAAACTGATGCAGGATTCGTGATCAGCGCCCCAAATAACTCCCAAGCACAAAGTTTGGGCGAAATTGGTTAAACGATATTTGTTGCCATGTTTTTGTTCGAACGTGTGTTAGAAATGGGGATAAAGGGTCTCACTGACGATAAATCGCAAAATGCAAAAAGACCAGCGTAGGGAGGAGTCGAACTCACGACCGACCACGACCCTGTAAAGCGAGAACACTATCCACTGCGCCAACCAACCACAGGGTGGCATCAGGGCGTGATGGACTTCGCTCACATTTTCACACGCCTTTTTTCGAGCACAGAAGAGCACTCCGAAGAAAATTAGCTGTGGTTTTGTGCTCCCCACACGGGACCCTACATACTGTAAAAATTACCTGGAAGAAGATCACCGCAAGTTTGGAGGCTTTCCTTGTGAGTAACTTATGCGAAGCTTTATCGAAGACCTTTGTGAAATCGAACTAGACAACATCCACTGGTGCTTTTCAAATGACGAAGTCCAATCGTTGAGTTCTTCTAGCACATGGATTTCAATTGACCTTTCCTTAATGAAGCAGTGATGATGAAAAGATAGGACTGAATAAGAATTCAGATGTTGCACTATGTGTTTTTTCAGTTTTTTAAATGAGAGCAAAGACAGAGGTGATGCTAACGAAAGATTTGATCTGATAAGTGCTCAATTTGACGTGGAAATTGTGCATAAGACGCGTTCACCGAATTTTTTTTTGCTTTGAAAGATTGCTCGCGGCTATTTGTACTTTTTTAAACGAATTTTAACAATTTAGCTTAAACCTTTCATTGAAGATTTGGTCAAAAATTTCCAGAACTCTATAAAATTATTTAAATTTTGACTTAAAATTATCCTAACATAGCCGGCAAGAATTTACGGAGATAAACGCTCAGGACTTTTACCTCAACGCAATACCTGAGTGAAACCGCTGGTCCAGGCCACAAAAAAAGATTCGGAGTGTCGTCGGAGTCTTCGAGGAAGTATAGTGTACTGGGTCACTCTGGCACAAGACATGGATTCTCCCCGTTGGTGTCTAATCGAACAACTCCACCAACAGAAGAATTTACCACAAAACAGCGCACTCCTCACAGAGCCCCTCTGGGCATTTGATAAGCCAAGTACGTACCTATTACAGTACCGCGCATGTCTTTTGGTCAATTCCCGAAAAAGCCGCTTTGAAGCGTTCCAAAGCGGCTTTTTTATATAACTTTGTTTAAAATCAAGCACTTGTGAAAAAAACCATATATTTGAGCTCAGCAGGCCGAGCTCTATCTTATGACATATAAATCAATAAAGTTGAACAATGTATATAGGCCGGACATAATCAATCGAGTGGGCGCGAGAGCCTGTAGAGTGACAGTTTGGAAAGTTTTATCGAAATTTCCAGCCGCCCTACTCAGAAATTGCCTTAAGACTGTTCAGCTTGTCTTTGGAGTGCGCCGTGAACAATGCATATAGAATCAAACCTGTCAGTCGAGTGGGCGCGATCACTCGTAGAGTGAGGTCAAGTGGGCGCGAGAGCCTGTAGAGTGACCGTTTGGGAAGTTTTATAGAAATTTCCAGCCGTTCTGCTTAGGAAATGCTCCTAGCCTGTTCAGCTTGCCTTTGGAGTGCGCCGTGAACAATGCATATGGATTGGAGCCAATCAATCGAGTGGGCGCGAGAGCCTGTAGAGTGACCGTTTCGGGAGTTTTATCGAAAATTCCCAGCCGCCCTACTCATAAATTGCTCCTAAACTGTTCAGCTCGCCGTTGGAATGCGCCGTAAACAATGCATATAGAATCGAACCTATCAATCGAGTAGGCGCGACCACTCGCAAATTGCACGCGCGAGTGTGTTCGGAGCGCAATAACTCTGTCTAGATCGAATCGTTCCGGCTGCGGCTTGTGGATTTCGTAGGCAGTAGAAAGCTTTAGTAGTGCGCGAAAGTGCAGCGTTATAGCTTCTAAACAAGCGAAACTATAGCGGCGCGAAAATGCAGGTTAGCCGTGTGTGACACGATTTTTTCCGATTTCAGTCGACCCCTGCAGGAAGACGCGGCGTGCTAACGGCATGCAAGCGCGTACGCTAGCAGAACACTGAAGGCACTTTACGACGACATGCTCACAGCTCCTCAGCTGCCTGAACTGCCTTGGCCTCATCTGCCAGTTTAGAACGGCGTAAGATAGCGGTTAGAGTTTCTTGCGCTCTTACTCACCCAGATTTGAGCTTTCGACTCCTTCAATGGCACCGTTCTCTTCAGCTTGAAGAGCTCTATCGAACGGTGTCAGTCTCATCCAATTTCAGAAAAATGGATTTTTCGACGATTTCCCTTCGAGGACGTGGGCGCCCCAGGCCGAGCCTGCGCGGACGATGACGTCATAGAATATCGATATCTTAGAATTGGGCCAAGCTAGATACCATTCGGTCCAGCTTTTCATGCTGAATTGAATGGTGTTATTGGGAGTAGGGAAAACTGTAACTTGGGCGAGTAAGAGCGAGGAGAACATGGACCGTTGTTGTATTGCATTGCACGCGCGGCCGTGATCTGAGCGCGATAACTCTGTCATGTGTGAACCTTTCCGGTTGCAGCTTGTGGGTTTTGTAGGGAGTAAAATGTACTAATAGTGCGCTGAAACAGAGCCATGTAGCCTATGATTGGACTAAGTTACTGCCCTGCGAAAATGCAGGTTATCCTTGTGTGGCGCATTTTTTTTCCAATTTCGGTGGACCACTACGGGAAGATCCAGTGAGAAAACGACCTACAAATGCATGGGCGAGCAGAACGCTTAAGGTACTTTACGACGATATGCTCACAGCTCCTCAGCTGCCTGAACTGCCTTGGCCTCATCTGCCAGTTTAGAACGGCGTAAGATAGCGGTTAGAGTTTCTTGCGCTCTTACTCACCCAGATTTGAGCTTTCGACTCCTTCAATGGCACCGTTCTCTTCAGCTTGAAGAGCTCTATCGAACGGTGTCAGTCTCATCCAATTTCAGAAAAATGGATTTTTCGACGATTTCCCTTCGAGGACGTGGGCGCCCCAGGCCGAGCCTGCGCGGACGATGACGTCATAGAATATAGATATCTTAGAATTGGGCCAAGCTAGATACCATTCGGTCCAGCTTTTCATGCTGAATTGAATGGTGTTATTGGGAGTAGGGAAAACTGTAACTTGGGCGAGTAAGAGCGAGGAGAACATGGACCGTTGTTGTATTGCATTGCACGCGCGGCCGTGATCTGAGCGCGATAACTCTGTCATGTGTGAACCTTTCCGGTTGCAGCTTGTGGGTTTTGTAGGGAGTAAAATGTACTAATAGTGCGCTGAAACAGAGCCATGTAGCTTATGATTGGACTAAGTTACTGCCCTGCGAAAATGCAGGTTATCCTTGTGTGGCGCATTTTTTTTCCAATTTCGGTGGACCACTACGGGAAGATCCAGTGAGAAAACGACCTACAAATGCATGGGCGAGCAGAACGCTTAAGGTACTTTACGACGATATGCTCACAACTCCTCAGCTGCCTAAACCGCCTTAGCCCCAGCTGCCATTTTAGAGCGGCGTAAGATAGCGGTTAGAGTTTCTTGCGCTCTTACTCACCTAGATTTGAGCTTTCGACTCCTTCAATGGCACCGTTCTCTTCAGCTTGAAGAGCTCTATCGAACGGTGTCAGTCTCATCCAATTTCAGAAAAATGGATTTTTCGACGATTTCCCTTCGAGGACGTGGGCCAAGCCTGCGTGGACGATGAGTCATCGAAAATCGATATTTTCGAAATTGGCCAGAATTTCTCGTTCAAAATCATCTAGGGGTTATTTTGAGCGCTGATTACGAATCCGACGTCCGTTTTTGAAAATTTCTCCGATTTCGGTAAGTTTTGGATTTTCTTCTGGATAACTGAGGGTGGTTGTGTCAGGGTCACCGATTTTGCTCAAACTTCATCTAAGGGTAGGAGTTATTCGGGGTGTCTAACGCGATGAAAAAGTCCATTTGGCTGATTATGGTAGAAGGCACCCAAACTGATGACTGAGGGTGAATGGTGATCCTGACCCGACCACCCTCAAGCGGCAGGTAACCTACCGAAATCAAAGAAATTTTCAAAAACGGACGTCGTATTCGTAATCAGCGCTCAAAATAACCCCTAGATGATTTTGAACGAGAAAATTTGGCCAATTTCGAAAGTATCGATTTTCTATGACGTCATCGTCCGCGCAGGCTCGGCTTGGGGCGCTCACGTCCTCGAAGGGAAATCGTCGAAAAATCCATTTTTCTGAAATTGGATGGGACTGACACCGTTCGATAGAGCTCTTGGAGCTGAAAAGAACGGTGGCATTGCAAGAGTCGAAAGCTCAAATCTGGGTGAGTAAGAGCGCAAGAAACTCTAACCGCTATCTTACGCCGTTCTAAACTGGCAGATGAGGCCAAGGCAGTTCAGGCAGCTGAGGAGCTGTGAGCATGTCGTCGTAAAGTGCCTTCAGTGTTCTGCTAGCATACGCGTTTGCATGCCGTTAGCACGCCGCGTCTTCCTGCAGGGGTCAACTGAAGTCGGAAAAAATCGTGTCCCACACGGCTAACCTGCATTTTCGCGCCGCTATAATTTCGCTTCTTCAAAAGCTATAACGCTGCACTTTCGCGCACTACTAAAGCTTTCTACTGCCTACGAAATCCACAAGCCGCAGCCGGAACGATTCGATCTCGACAGAGTTATTGCGCATTGAACACACTCGCGCGTGCGAGTGGTCGCGCCTACTCGATTGATAGGTTCGATTCTATATGCATTGTTCACGGCGCACTCCAAAGACAAGCTGAACAGTCTTAAGGCAATTTCTGAGTAGGGCGGCTGGAAATTTCGATAAAACTCTCCAAACTGTCACTCTACAGGCTCTCGCACCCACTCGATTGATTATGTCCGGCCTATATACATTGTTCAACTTTATTGATTTATATGTAAAAAGATAGAGCTCGGCCTGCTGAGCTCAAATATATAGTTCATTTCACAAGTGCTTGATTTTAAAGAAAGTTATATAAAAAAGCCGCTTTGGAACGCTCCAAAGCGGCTTTTTCGGGAATTGACCAAAAGACATGCGCGGTACTGTACTTATGAACATCGACTTTATTCGTTCTACGAAATTATCCCAAAATGTGAGGTGAACAGAGAAATGAAAGTGAATGAGCATCTGGAATGCCTTTCCGCTTGATATCCACACAGAAGCACACCACAGAGAAGAGGTGTCGTCAACTGGTCGACGGTGCTCCTCCACTGGAGACGCCGTCCCTTGCTCTAGCCGCCTGAATGGCCGCGAAGCGATTCTCATGCTTCGGACAGTTTCCGGAGAACTGGGTCGCTTGTATGGTGAACGGCGCCTCCTTGCCCGACAACGGAATCCGATTGATGTGCTGAATAAATGGAAGATTTGGTTAGAAAATCGCCAACCACCCCACCCCTGGCTCTCCTCACCTGGTCATCCAGCCTCCCTTCGCGATGGAGACTCATCCGATTCTGAAACAGCGCCGCGTATCCCGTCATGAATGCGTCGACACCGGCTCGGTGACATCCTGAAGACGATCTCATGGGTAGGGTCAGTAAATGGCTCTGATACCGTTATGCTCACCTGTGACTGCTATTCTTGGCTTGTGCTTCATCTCCTCCACCGATATTCTCTCCTTTCGAGCCTCCTTCTCTTCTTCTTCCAGTCGTTCCTTTTCCAGTACGCTGTCAGGTTTCAGGTAATCGTACCTATAAACAGCTGGTGTCATAATATTCCAGAGAGCTCGTAGTTTCATGCCATCGGAAGCTCGTTTTCCAATGAAAGAGTGATGATCGGTCGTAAAGTCAACCTGTAGGAGGCTTCTATTGCTTACTTTTAATGAAAAAAGGAGGCGATTTTACTTCCACGTCCATTTCCATCTTTTTCCCGTCCATAAGATACTAGACGACATTTTTTTTGATCACCCACTGGCCCGCATCAAAAACGAACTCCAATCTTGTTCTCCTTGTTAGATGTCCTACAAGACCATATCGGCCTTATTGAGAATCGATGGGATAATTTCACGCACGTCCCTTGAATGCGCCAGATGAAGGACCCGAAATTTAGCGACCACAAGCGAAAGTGAACAGTAAGGACAGAGTAATACTAGGAGCGTTGATCACTGACGGTAATGAGCTGTAGCTGCAGTAGCAGACAGGCTTCAATTGCAAGATACTGACCAGAGAATGCCGTCAGCTTCCCATGAAACTTCGGATCGAGACCTATATCACGTGAAAGAGCTCGAGACGCTGACCACAGATATGTAGATCAAATTTGCTAAATGGATCTCCTAAACGAGTTATGGCCGGCGGAAGCCGCGATGTTTTTCATGTGTTAGGCGCGCTCAATCAGCGTTGGGCGCAGTACTGCGCGGAAATAAGCGGTTCGGCTATCAGCGCCGTCAGCAGCGGCGGCGACACAGTGGTACAATGCTCGCTGAAAAGGAATTGGTTCAGGTTCGGTTCCCGCCGCTGACGGGTTTTTTGCATTTTGTGATCTATCTTCGACGAGGACCTATAATCTCATTTTTGGCACATTTTTGAGCGAACGGCCAATGGCGACTTGCATTTACGTCTATTTGAAGACGGAAACGTGTTTCAGGTAAAATGTTTTATTCATGAAGTGAAGCAATTCGGAAATTCAAATCAAAACAAAATAAAAAGTAAAAATAAAATCAAAAATCAACAAAACTTAATAAACATAATAAATAAAAAGTAAAGGCACTAGTTAAAAGTTCCGACTCCACCGACACGACTTCGGTCGAAAAAAAATCTCGCTGAAACTTCGTCTAGGGGGTGGGGTTATTTGGGGTGCTGATCACGAATCTGACATCCTTTTTTCACGATTCGGTCGGAGACCACCCATACCGTTGTAACAACCGCTCGGCCGAAGTCGTGTCGGTGGAGTCGGAACTTTTAACTAGTGCCTTTACTTTTTATTTATTGTTTATTAAGTTTTGTTGATTTTTGATTTTATTTTTACTTTTTATTTTGTTTTGACTTGAATTTCTGACTTGCTTCACGTCGTGAATAAAACATTATACCTGAAACACGTTTCCGTCTTCAAATAGACGTAAATGCAAGTCGCCACTAGCCGTTCGCTTAAAAATGTGCTAAAAATGAGATTATAGGTCCTCGTCGAAGATAGATCACAAAATGCAAAAAACCCGCCAGCGGCGGGAACCGAACCAATGAAACCAATCCTTTGGAGCGAGCACTCTACCACTGCGCCCCCGCCGCTACTGATGGCGCTGATAGCCGAACCGCTGATAGAGCGCGCCTGACACATGGAAAACATCTCGGTTTCCGCCGGCCATAACTCGCTTAAGAGATCCATTTAGCAAATTTGGTCTACATATCTGTGATCAGCGTCTCGAGCTCTTTCACGTGATATAGGTCTCAATCCGAAGTTCCATACGCATCTGCTGACAACGTCCTACCTCCTCTTCCTCTTCATTCGATTTCGTCCTTGTCGTACTTCCTCTAAGTCGATGGCAAAATCAACGTCGTGGAGCAACGGACACTGATCCTTCCGTTGCTTCCGGCAGAAGCCATGGCTCTGTAAGTGTCAAAGAACCAGATTAGGACAACTGTTGGGTAAAATGACCTAACTGCGCTTACCGCGTATTGATCGCAGACCTTCTCCCGAAGATCGTAAGGGAGCGGATGGTCTGGGAAGCCATCGGGAAGACGACAGTCCACTGTTTCACACGCGTCGCGTAACGGAGCCATCATCGAGGACGTGTCGTCGAAGGCGATCTTGAGGTGCCATCGGGGTCCTTGAGATTCGCGGACGTTATCTCCTTGGCTGGAAGGCGACTTATGCGGGCCTAATGGTACACTAAGAGTCCAAAAGCCTAAAGGTCTTGTACTAGTAATGCTCACCATTTTCGGAACACATACTCGAGGAAAGACCCCGTCATGCGAGTCTGGTACTCTGCCAGGTACTTGGAATCGCATACGGGCGACTCCGAAGGGAAGAGATCAGCCAGTGCATTGCAAAATTCTCCAAAACTGGAAAGAACTGATCGAATAATGTGACAATGCGACTCGAAAGCTCGCTCTTACCTATCAGGCAACGGAGAGTAGAAATGATGATACAGAAAGGCCAAGTCTACGAGACCATTGTGAAGAAACAGCGGCACTCCGCGAGACAATAGCTCTGTCATTAGAGATCGAAGAGGGCATGACTGAAAACGGTCACAACCAGCCTCCATTAAAACTGAGCCAAACAGCTGAGCATCTCTTAACAGCTTGCGTATACCTTACCTGCAGGGTCATTACATGTGCAGTGCTCTTCGACGGTCTTACATTGACTAATCCCCTACTGCCGTTCGAATTGCGGATTGATGTGCAGGCTTGCGGGATGCTGTAGCGTGCGGTTGCTGCCGCTGCGTCGTGGATCGCGTAGGCGTTCACGACCTTCGATCGATGCTGCGCACTCCCCGTTGAGCGACGAGAGCGGTTTTAGCACGAGCAGCTTGGATACCTCACACCCTGGAGTCCCTTCCCTAGCCAGCTGCTCGGCCCCGTTTAACGAGGAGAGCAAATTTAGCACGAGCAGCCTGTTTATTCTTATCCTTCCTTGAGGTGTCTGTAGGTTTGCGCGCGCAATGACAAAAATGGGTTCCGGTAACGGCTTGGGTGATGTGCAGGTTTGCGGGTACTGTAGCAGGCGCAGGAACATTCAAACGGCAGTAGGGGATTAGGCGGAGCGGCGTTCCATCCCAGCCCTTGAAACAGAGGCATGACAAATGTCTGCGTCTCCACTGTCTCGTAAGGCAGCCACTGGACTATCGAGCAAGTCCAGCGGTTGGGGGTGGGCGGGCCAGGAGGACGAGGGGTAGAACGCTCGACCCCCGGGGACTAGTTACAATTGCTATCCTCTTCGACTGTGATTGAAATCAGAAAGAGCTAAAGACATTCTAAAAAACCTCAACTTCTCACCTTAGAAATAGTAGATGGATAATATCGAACTCCACTATCGATCAATCGATTGAAGTCGAACGCGTGCTTCGCTAAGAATTCTAGAGCCTCGGGCTCGACGGTGAACGGCTCGGCACATATGCAAAGGATATTGAACACCTAAATTGGTGCCAACTAGGAAGAGAACATAATCGAACACATTTTTAAGACAATTCTTCTGAAAGAAGTCTTCATACTTGACATTTGACACAAGCAATCGCCGTGCAAACCACAAAATTCTGGGCGTTAAATGTTTAACAATTTTTTACTTCAGTTAGCTGCGAACAACTATTTTAAATGCAAAAATTAGGAAAACGCTTCATGTTCCAACCTCAAATACTCAGCAGCAAAAGCTCAACGAACGCACCATGTGACATAAAGAATTCAATACTAACAAAGAGTGGACAGCAAAATAAATCAGCTTTCAGCAACAAATTATCTTCAGAGTGTGGAAGCGAACAGGCGTTCTTCAGCGTTTGTCCCGCTTCGTCGCGGGGTCCGCTCTTCTGGTGTCCTGACTCCACCTTTCTCCATCCTGCGCTTGATCAGTGTGGACGCCAATTACTTTCATGTCCATGTGTAACGTATCCGACCAACGCTTCTTGGAGCGTCCTCTAGGCCGCTTCACAATTCTATATAATATCCTCTTGAAATAGGAAACGGTTTGCAAAGATGACTTTCTCGGAAAATTGCGCTCCATTCGCTAGACACCCTGTTGTCGCGCCTCGTGACAGAATAATTAATTATAGTCTGACTAGGAGAAGACGGAGAGGAAGTTCAGCTGTTCAACTGATACACACTTGCGTGGAAAGCATTGAGATGATTACTGAAATCTATTTCGAGATTTTTTTCTGTATCCGAGCCAGTTCACTGTTGCAGCGTTGATATCTTTGCAAAGGGAACTACCTTGGAGGGTAAGTAGTCAGCTAAGCAAAAAAAGTGTTCACGGGAATGAAAAGCATACCTGGCATGAAAATTTTAAACTCCTTTTCGATTCACTTTGCTTCGTTTTCTTGAAGAATGCTAATCCTAACGACAGTATACCTCTGAAAAGAAAACTGTAAAAGTTCATTTTCTATGAATTTAAGAGCTTCTGCTAGATGATTTCTCCTAACAACTACAAACTACAGTTCCGCACAGTGTGCTACTTTTCACTTTTTTATACTATCTTCCTGAAAACTCAAGCTTTTGAGCGTCGATGTTTCCATTGTGAATTCTTATTACTAAACGCGAATTTTCAATATTATAGTCGAGATACGATTTTTTAAATAGGCTAAACACGACCTTTCTCTTTCAAACTTTAATCTATTTTCATAATATAACAACTTGTATAACAACGGAGGAACCAAGCCTTTCATCTCTTGTCGGTGAAGTGGTGCCAGAGTTGTGTGGGACGGATAAAGCACTGAGTTGCCCATCGGCTGGCCAGCGCATATCGTTGTGAAGGTCAAATACGCATTCAATTCGGTCCTGGTCCGGTTTTGCCAAAACTTCGTCTATGGGGGATATTTTTGGTGCTAACCATAAATCTGAGATCCGTTTTTGATATTGTTGCAGTATTACGTATTACGTGATCACCATCCCAAATAACCCCATAGTTGAAGTTTGGGTGAAATCTGTGATCATGACTCCGACAGTCCTCTTCACCCGCAACTACCGTACTCCACCGTAATACTAAAAATGGATATTAGATTCGTGATAGCACCCCAGATCACCCCTATAGTCGAAGCTTGGGCAAAATCGGTGATCATGACCTCGACAGCCTTAGTTACCCGTACCTACTGTAACCTCTCGCAATCGACCAAATCTCAAACCAGTTGTTCGGCGGCCTAGCGGCCGCCTACGACTGGTTGGGGGCTTCGCCCCCAAACCCAGAGAATAGGACGCCATGGCCGGGTTTCCTATTCTTCCCTAGGCCTTCTGACCTTTATGCTGATCGAGATGGATCGATTGATCCGACTTCAGATTCGTGTTCAGCGACCTCAATACCCCCAGGGCCGAAGTTTCGCGCCACTTGAGCGCCATCCTCAAAAATCGATAATATCGATCGATATCGATTGGTCGACTTCAGATTCGTGTTCAGCGACCTCAATACCCCCAGGGCCGAAGTTTCAGACCGTTTGAAGGAAATCCAAAAAATCGATAATATCGATCGATATCGATTGATCCGACGTCAGATTCGTGTTCAGCGGCCTTGATTACCCCCTGGGCCGTAGTTTCGCGCCGCTTAAGTACCATCCTCAAAAAATCGATAATATCAATCGATATCGATTGGTCGACTTTAGATTCGTTTTCAGCGACCTTGATTACCCCCAGGGACGAAGTTTCAGACCGTTTGAAGGAAATCCAAAAAATCGATAATATCGATCGATATCGATTGATCCGACGTCAGGTTCCTGTTCAGCGGCCTTGATTACCCCCAGGGCCGTAGTTTCGCGCCGCTTGAGTACCATCCTCAAAAAATCGATAATATCAATCGATATCGATTGGTCGACTTTAGATTCGTGTTCAGCGACCTCGATTACCCCAGGGCCGAAGTTTTGTGCTGCCGACGTGTTCGGCACGTCTACGGCTCGCCATGCACGGTAGCCGACGTGTTCGGCACGTCTGCGGCTCGCCATGCACGGTCGCCGACGTGTTCGGCACGTCTGCGGCTCGCCATGCACGGTCGCCGACGTGTTCGGCACGTCTGCGGCTCGCCATGCACGGTCGGCGACGTGTTCGGCACGTCTGCGGCTCGCCATGCACGGTCGGCGACGTGTTCGGCACGTCTGCGACTCGCCATGCACGGTCGCCGACGTGTTCGGCACGTCTACGGCTCGCCATGCACGGTCGCCGACGTGTTCGGCACGTCTGCGGCTCGCCATGCACGGTCGCCGACGTGTTCGGCACGTCTGCGGCTCGCCATGCACGGTCGCCGACGTGTTCGGCACGTCTGCGGCTCGCCATGCACGGTCGCCGACGTGTTCGGCACGTCTGCGGCTCGCCATGCACGGTCGCCGACGTGTTCGGCACGTCTGCGGCTCGCCATGCACGGTCGCCGACGTGTTCGGCACGTCTACGGCTCGCCATGCACGGTCGCCGACGTGTTCGGCACGTCTGCGGCTCGCCATGCACGGTCGCCGACGTGTTCGGCACGTCTGCGGCTCGCCATGCACGGTCGCCGACGTGTTCGGCTGCCGCGCCCCAACTCAGGTGTGACGGACGGACGGACAGTGTGACACACGCACACACGCACACACGCACACACACACGCTTGCTGCTTTATATATAGTAGGGTACGGATACGTGATCAGCAACCCAACTAACACCCAGGGCAAAGTTTGGGTAAATTTCTTTGACCTCTCCATGACCTCTGGAGTCGTGAAAATGCAATAATCCCCCAATAGTGTAATAGTGCAGTTGTTTAAGCCTTCTGTCGATATTTTATTGATATTTATTACATACCGACCCATGTGAAGGGAGATTAGGAAAGAATGCAACCACAATAGGAGCAACAAAACAAACAAAACAAGGTAATAAACAAAACGCCTGAGCTGGTGAAAACGAGAAGAAAGAATCAGCACTGCGCGGATTTACATTTCAAGTTTCAGTACAAACGCTTAAAAGCTTGTTTCTGCTCAAGCCACGTTCAAAAAAATCGGTAACCCTCAACGCACGGTATTTTAAACCCTAAAGACCAAGAGGCAAGGAAGACCATGGTAAAGTGAACCTTGCCAAAATATAGCGGCTAACCTCGTCTTTGCCGCTTCACAAAGCGACGCGTACCGATCGGCAACGTTCTTCGCACAGCTGGCACTTCGCGAACCAAGTCCAGATAGTTCCTATTAGGAATCGATTCTATAGTCTTCTTTAGAATAGGTGTAACCATGCTATAAAGGATAATCTTACCAAATCTATTGCTATGTAGTCGGCACTTTTCAACGATACCAAAAGATACGGCCAAATTTCATTAAAATTCGACCGGCATACTTCGAAAATCTGTAAAACAAGGGACATCGACTATTCACTTGGACTGCGCTGAGCCAAGATTGTTACAAGTATTTATTGCAGCTGACGCTTTGAAGTTGTCGCTCTCTTCGGAGCCTGGAAAATTCGAAGTCCTCTGGGAAACTACCCTCCCAAATGCCATTTCATTCTGCAGGACCCACAAGGCGAAAAGGCCAAGAAAACGACGCAAAAAAAATCAAGAAATGGCTTACTTTTATGACTGGAGGAACGAGCCCACCGACTCCTAGCTGGAAGGAATGTGGGTGAATGACTCAACCCCAATAAGCCCTTGGGACCACCCGCCTTAAGGTCAGTTTATACTTCCGCCGCCATGCGGCGCGGCACCATGTAAGGGATCGTTTAGGTCGTTTAAGGCCCATGCACACTTCTGCGACACCGCGGCGCGGCGAGTGGGGCAACGGCTACCTCCGCGAAATCCGGCGGTCGCGGCGCGGTCGCGTTAGAGCACCGTTTTAGGCAAGGGACCGACGTCCCCGTGAATGTCGCGCCGCCAGGAATGATTTGAACCATTCCAGCCTGCGGCACTCAGCGCGGCGTCGACTGCGATAGCCGCCGCGACAGTCGCAAGAGTGTGCATACCCCCTCCCTGCGGCACGTGTCGCAGTGTCGCGCCGCGGCCGTCGCGGCCCTATGCTTTATCATGGCCGCGCCGCGCTGTCGCAGAAGTGTGCATGGGCCTTTAGGCCTTGTTTAATGTGCGCGCGACGCGCGACGCGATGCCATGTGTAGTGGCCGAATTGATCAGTCGCGTCGCTCGATCAATTTGGCCATTACACATGGCATCGCGTCGCGCGTTGCGTGCACACTAAACAAGGCCTTAGTGTGCGCGCGACGCGCGACGCGATGCCATGTGTAGTGGCCGAATTGATCAATCGCGTTGCTCGATCAATCTGGCCACTACACATGTATCGCGTCGCGCGTCGCGCGTACACCAAACGAGCCCTAAGGCATAGGTATCGGTTTGTTGCGCTTCGCGTGGCTCTGCACCGCTTTTATACCTCGCTGCAGTAAAACACCTCATTTGACGGAATTTCAAGGTACGGTATTCGGAGAATTGTGCCGCAGAATTGGGCCTATGGTATACTCCCGTCCACCGCAGCGACGCGCGATTATACAGCAATGTACGGCGACGACGTGACCTCTCACAACCGCGACATGCACTGCGCCGTCTGCCGCTGCAGCAAAGGCCGGCGCGATGCGGGAGCATACCATAGGCCACGTTTATACTTCCGACGCCGGGCGACGCGACGCCACGCCTTGTGGCGAAATTGATCGATCACGTCGCCCGATCAATGTGGCCACAATACATGGCGTCGCGTCGTTCGGCTCGAAGAATAGACGGGCCTTACGCCCTCCACACACTTCTGCGGCAACGCCGCGGCCCTATCCTTAACCACAGCGGTGAAGCCGCGCAAGTGTGTAGGGCCTTTAGGGCTTTGTTATACCATCGCTCACCCCGAGAGGCGCCTAACATTCCCATGTCGATCGTGCGGCGCGATGCGATCAATATAGGAGCATATAGGATCGTCTAGTGTACGCGATGTCATAATAAGCTGCCATATCGATCCCGCGAAGCGGTGAATCGATATGGAAGCCTGCCGTGACATCACGTCGAGCATCCCTTGTACACTAAACGATAGCTATCATTAGGCGTCGCTCAGGATGAGCCATGGTATAACAAAGGCCTAAGCGCTCCTTAAAACGCCGCTGCGCGGCGTGATGACCAGCGGCTGCCGGTTTTCGGAGAGTGGCGCGTCAATCGCGCCCCGATCCAAAATTGACGCGCCCAGGGGAAGTATAAAAGCTCATCTAGGGACACGGCGCCAACTGCTGAGTCACAGCTACGCATTTGTCCTTGCTATTGATTTGGGGGACCTTGCCACAATCGACAACGCCTCGAGACTTCGGCACGCGGAAATCTCATCTTCACGCGCAAGGATATGACCTCCACGTGCTGCACCCTGTGCTCACTCAAGGGAGGGAGGGATCTGCGCAACCGATCCAGGGCCCGGATTCCTCAACGAATGGGACGGTAAATCGTTACCAACAATTTATGTAACCAGTTTCTTGCCAGCACCTTGCTGCTACTTGTGATTCGCGAAGATCGCGGTGAAGAATGCCGCGCATTCTACATATTATGTAGGTTAGTCGACAAGTTCTGGCGGTTTTGACTGATCAATTTGAAACGATCATAACTTTCTTCATCACCAGACTCAGACGAAATAAGTACCAATCGAGTCAGCACACTTCTCTCAACACGACATTTGTCGACTAACTCCATCAACAACAAAAAACTGAGTGGTCGAGATGTGATAAATTCTAGAAAGGCTGTTTTTGCGTGGCCCTGAATTGCGAAGGTTCTACCAGCGAAGAAGTTTCGAAAAAGCTTAAAAATTGGTAGTGGGTTGGCGCAAGGTCTGGTCAGTGTAGCGTGCGAGGCAGGATTCCAACTCCTAGTTCGTTCAATTTTCGCATGGTGATTTGGAGGGCGCGCGTAGCACAGTCCGAGGAGTTTTCGGCTGTCACGTGCACCTGATACCAAGTTCCTGGTTCGGATTTAACGCCCAGGCCAACCAAGCTTCCATACTTCCGAGGTCGGCGAATCGACACCATACTTGCCTGGGAAGGATAAAACACCGACTTGTTGATCGGCTGGCCACCACAAGTCATTGTACCGGCCAAATATGCATTCAAATTGCCTCAACGATAACTCGAAAAAGTAGAATGCCTGGCGCATCCATTAATGAAACTAACCAACGGCCTCAGCATGCGGCTGACTACTCTTGGCAACGAGCCCAATTTCACACCACTGGATCAGATATTCGTACTAAAGCGTTATCGGTACTTCACCGCGTCGTTTATCCGACGCTTTAGCCGGGCATCCGTTACAACGGTTTTCACCAGAAACCTACCACGCCGCGCGGTGGTGAATTGTGGCACGTGGAGTTTTCGCGGTAAGTTCCATCTTTACCGGCCGGTAAGTCGTTGATGAATCCGGGCCCAGGGGTTCCTTAACCATTACACACACGAGTCTACCTGTTTCCCCACATACTCTTCCCTGCATCTCAAGCATGTAATGAGATAAACCACCCCAGACTCACGGTGGTCTCCCTCCCTACCGAAAGGGCAAATAGCGCACGATGGTGTACTGTACAGTCAGTAGTATAGACGATTCCGAACCAGCTGACCTTTTCGATTTGTTAGGTCGTACTGCTCAGGTTACAAACAGGTTACACAGGGGAAGGGAGCAGACCTCCAAGTCGACTCTTAAGTCGACTTGGAGGTCTGCTCCGTTCCCCTGTGTAACCTGTTTACCTGCTCAAACTGTAAACGTTTACAGCAATGAGTTACCTGGATTTGATCCAACCTAGCGCCTGAAGACTTTCCCATACTTCTAGGCTGCTGCTGCTCACAAGTCACCATGCCTTCCTGATCACAGAACGTTAGTCACACACACACACGTATCAACTCTTCAACATATACCGTAATCAGATTATTGAAGAAGTCATTCAAGTACGTTTAGAGTGACTGGGGCACACAAACCATGCAATACATTCAACAGAGCACTTTATGTTTTTATTACGAAATCCTTAAACGGCACCAAACAAGTTCAATATTTCATGAGAGAGCTCAAGCGGGAAGACAAACTGACGTCGTAGCAAACACAATGTACACCTAAACATTGGGGCAGAATCAATAGATACTCGTGAAGAGATTTGTCTGTGTCGCATAGCTAAAATTGAGCAATCAGCTGAACACCGTAGGCGGTACAGGAAATGGCAGTTCACCGGTGGCCGACCGGAGCAGGAGACTCGGACAGTCCACGCACACTTGGTGCCAGATCATCGAAAACGAGCTCTCACCTTACGAAGCATTACGGTAATTCCAGTTCGATCTGCGACTTATGTGCCTAACATCATCTGTCTAAACGGACGAGAAAATAACAACTGAGAGATGGACAATGGGTCTTCAGAGTTATTGGTCCTTCTTCTCGCCGCTCGAGATCGTCCCGTTCTCAGTCGCGTGTCCTGCAGCACGTCGTTCACGAGCCGCCGCCAACGCTCTGCAACGAAGAAAAAACGTTGCAGGCCGGCGGTGAGAATTACGGCCACGAGAGTTGTAAGAAGTTTTTGCTCACACTCGGCAGCTGTCAGACCATCACACCTACTCCAGTGCAAAGGAGAGACCTTGGGGTGTAAAATAAGCTCAAAGCGCTTTCGAACTTGTGAGGAATTTCTAACTTAAATGTTTACAAATGCTTATTACGTTTCTAGATAAGAGTTTAGTCTCATGGTTAGTTTCAAATGAAGGAAAAGGCCATATCTGAGGGGACGGGATGTTAATCGCTGGGACCTCGCCATGGACTTGCCTGGGCCGGCGCAGCGATATGTTTATCCGACTGAAATCTCACAAGGAAAGGTTCCCAACTCATGGTGAGCTTTTGCGATGCTATCTTGACAGAATGTAAGGCCCTGTGAGCGGAGTCCAGAACCACAGTCAGTTTTTTAAGCGTTTTTTTAAAGACCTGAAAACGAGGTCTGAAAGCGTACACGCAACAATCATCAACCCCTATGACGCCGCACGAGATGTGTCTCGGTGGAGCAGTCAGTAGCAGTGCTGCCTCACAGAAGCACCCGGAGCTTTTCAGTTCGAGTCCGAGTGCTGCCAATATTTTTGCACGTATTAATTTGTTGTTATTACGCTTTCTCATGATCACAGGAGTCAATTTTAGACCATCAACGCTTACAAATCAAGAAGGCTGTCTATTTGCGCCTTTATATGTGCTATTTTTCAACTATTCATGTCTGCACCATATCATTTCTCTGGGAATAAAAAGTCTTATATATTACTAAATTAGAAGTTTTATATTTATCATTTCCCCTTGATTCAACAGCTGCGGTGCAAAACTATGAAACACAAGCGTGTGTCACACCAGCAGCATCTTAAAAAAGCAGCGAAGAACAATCTTCTCCCTGGCAAGGATTGACCACTTCTTCTTCGTTGAACGCGTAATCTGTGGGTGTAGATAAGGGCCCTGGGTGAACATCAATGTAACCAGCTGTCACCGACGCGTATGACAGACACGGCCGAAACACCGGAGCGCAGAAATTTCGGTAGGTATGGCTTATAATCTGCAATCGGAAGAAAAGTTATTGGTGGTTCCCTTTTTGTATATTTTATCCCAGTTACCTACTTTCAATATGAGTATACCTTCTGAATCCTTACGCAGGTTAGACGACTCATCAACACGTCTTTTGAATCCCTACGCAAGATGGACGACGTCTTCAGCACGTCTTCTGAATCCAGACGCACCTGAACGACGTCTAGGGCCCGCCTCCTGAATCCCTACGCTCTGCACTCGATCCCCATTCATACCCTGACGCGTTGCCCCTTGAATATCTCGTAAACTTGGACGATCAGCCGAGGATATAGTTCGCCAGCTGGCAGACGCCGCACTGAAGTTGGCATCTTTTGGCCTCTGTCCCCCTCCTCGTGACGGACACGTGACATTAGCCGATTATACATAGTAGTACGATATATAAAAGTAGGTAACTGGTTATTTTATACCAGTTACCTACTTTCAATAAAAGCGTATTTGTGTGCAATTACGGTATCATTGGTGTTACGGTATGATATGGTGGTGGTACAGATATGGTTTATTGTAAGCATTGGAGACCAAGTCCTCACTGTTTCTTACATTATTATTAACAATATTATTATTTATTACATAGTATATCCCATGTGTTTTACAGGAGTACTAAGAAGCAACGAAAAAACGCAACAAAAAATTTGAATAATAAAGCAGAAACAATTCCGTACAAAGAGGTAAGGAACGCAAATAAACAAAACAACACTGTTGTAGAGAAGGGAAACATTCTGCAGTAGCACAATTCGTAAACTGGTACGACATTCTGGCACGCAGACGTCAGCAGAACCTGGACTGTCAACGACGGAGAACTTCCGTAGCGGAAACTTTGAAGACAGACAGTTATTTAAAATTTCGCTGAAAGTCTTTTGCACAACGTTATACACCGTTAGAAAGAGAATGATTTGCTCTATCAGAAATTATGCTTCACTTTGTTCCCATTCCGGTTTTTTTTTTAATTTTTAGGCCATTGAAGTGGAAAGTCAAAAAAAAAGACTTTTTCAGACTGCTCCTTCTTTTTGCTTGCGTATGAGATTTTTTGCACAGTGTTACCCTTCGAAAGAGAATGCTTTGCTCTACAAGAACATGTGTTGGTTATTTTCATTCATTTTCATTTTCGTTAATTTTCAGAACGTTAAAGTCCAGAAGACATACATTATTTTTACAGCAGCTCCTACTCTCTGGTTAATTTTTTAAACCCCATTCTGATGACCTGAAAATAAGCAATGTTCAGAGTGACCAAAGAACAAAAAATATATTCTGATAGAGCGTTCAACATTCTCTTTCATACGAAATATGACACTGTGCGAAAAAAATTGTAAAGGTCATTTTTGTCTTTTTTACCAATCCGCTAGAAATTGACAAAAACGAGCAAATAAACGTAACATTCAATTCTATAGAGCAAAGCATTCTCTTCGTAAGACACATAATGCTATCGAAAACGAACCAAAGAGTAGGACCTGTTGGTAAAAATGATGTATGTCTTCTGGACACTCAACTTTATTTCCTTCAAAATTAACGAAAATCAAAACGAACTAAGAAACCTGAGGCATATTCTGTAGAACAGATCCTCGTTGTTCGAATGGTGTAGAACTTTACTCAAAAAACCTCAAACGTAAGCAGAAGGAGCTGCTGCCGGCAAAGGTCATTTTTCTTTTCTTTGACCTCCCACTTTGTTGACCTGAGAGGGAAAAAGAAAACATTTTCTGAAAGAGCAAATCTTTCTCTTTCGAATGGTATATAACGTTATGCAAAAGACCCTCAGCGAAAATCCTTACTTTGTTGATCCCAAGCGAACAAAATCCTTAAAAGACGACGGCATTTAGTTTCCAACCTTATACTTGAAGCTCTACAATGAAAGATTGCATAGATCTATGTTTGCTCTCATGAAGATTCATCTTCGTTTAATTTTAATAAATATTTTTTAGATGGATGTTTAGTTGCGTTCAAAACTCTTGCGCCAGGCGGGGCTCGAACACGCACCTTCTGCTTTCCGGGCAGCGATGCTACGCCTTACACCACCAGCGCTATTTTACCGAACAAAACATCAACGATATCTTCCTATTAGCAATTACCTATCAGCACTCACCCGTGATATCGGGATGAGCCGGCCGCTGATATCAGCATGAAACCGGTTAAGGTGAATGTCTTCGTAGAAAAGATTTTTATGTTTTTGCTTAAATCATTATATTTTCATTTTTATACAAAGAACTTTTGATTTCTTAAAATTATTTTAAGGAATTATTTTGAACAAGTGCTTCGACACGCCTGTCGGCGTGTCTCGCACTTGCGCGCTTCGCGCGACCCTAGAGAGTCACTAAGCCAAGATCACTCACTTCAAGCAGCTGCTCTGCTTGTGCAGCCTTCTCGTCACCGTAGCAGTGAAAAGAGGTATTTGAAAACCTTAATAATTTTGAACCTTGGTTTACCTCTTTAAGATCAGGTGAGTAGTTCTTCGATATGAAGCCGTCCAGCTCTCCCTCCCTCCATCCTCAACATCTCTTCAACTATCTTCAGACAGTTCAGAAACATAATTTATCTGCGTTAATCAGTGCTTTCGTCCTCAGACTTGTGGAGCACTCCTTCGGCCATAGTACCCGCGTGTCTCCCATCCTCTCCCCACCCCCATCGGTTAAACCTGGAAGAAAACCACCGGCGTGTTCCAACCCCCTCCCCACCCCGATCAGTTAAAACTGGGAGAAAACCACCGGCGTGTCTCCCACCCCCTCCCCACCCCGATCAGTTAAAACTGGGAGAAAACCACCGGCGTGTCTCCTACCCCCCCCCCCTCTCCACCCTGATCGGTTAAATCTGGGAGAAAACCACCGGTCAGGACCACGATTAGCCCCAGGGCTGAAGTTCCGTGCCGCTTGAACGACACACACAGAAAACCGATAACGTTGATCGATATCGATTGGTCGACTTCCGATTCGTGTTCAGCGACCTCGATTAGCCCACCGCTGAAGTTTCGTGCCGCTTGAACGACATCCGCAAAAAATCAACGATATCGATCGATATCGATTGTCTCCCCTGCTGTGATGGTCTTCCGTCGATGATCATCTAAATGCCCAGGCACGGTTGCCGACGTCTTCGGCACGTCTACGGCTCACCATGCACGGTCGCCGACGTGTTCGGCACGTCTACCGAGTCGCCAGGCACGGTCGCCGACATGTTCTGCTCGTCTACTGAGTCGCCAGGCGCGTAGAAGCCGTCTGGGTATTTTCCGCGAATTTATTGCCTTAATCTGTGCCCCGTAATTCCCCTATTTTATGACTCATCGCCGATCGATAGTGTGACTCATCGCTTAGCGGATTATTATATAGTATGATTTTTTAGAAAAAATAAGAATTTGGAAATAAAAATGGAATTTTAATTAATATTTTTCTTGATTTAATTATTACATTTTCGTTTTTATACAAATAGCTTTTGACTACTTAAAATAGTGTTTTTGTTTTTACACAATGTCGAGCGAATAAAACTACTTGCAAAAGTTTCACCGAACAGTAGTGCGCCCTATGTAGTGATTTGTGGTGGTCACCCGATGGCCAGCACTTTGTTCTTCTCAGACAAGTCTGGGACCCATTCACTGCTCGCCGGAGCGACGGAAGAATTGGCTGGTCTGGGCAGAATCCGAACGAAGACCACAAATTCCGGTGCACACAACAACCGGCGCATATTCCGATAGCGCTACAATTCGCTCTCTAAAGCAATGAAAGAGGTAACAAAAGGGTGCTCACCTTGAAAGAGCATCCCAGATGCCACCCATGAAAACTGCGCAGAACAAGTTCTCGATGGGAGCGAAAGGATCTGTGACGTTGAGGAGGATAGCAGAGAGCTTGAAGTACACCAAGAATCCAACAACGGCCTATAAAAAAAGCCATGAAAAGGAGAAAAATTGGACTCCACGGAAATTGCGCCATGCGCTCTACCTCAACTTGATATCGTGGATTTACTACTATAAAGTAGTTAATTGCAAGGCAGCTGATACAAAGGTCAACCAAAGTTTGCAGCAACGAACTACTCTTGTAAAACATTCACTTCAAATTAGACACTTTTCATATCAAAAAGCATACTTTTGACGTCAAACTGGGTTGGACACTCTTCTAAACAAGCCTAACGCCTTTGAAATCAAACTGAACATCTTTCAAATCAGAACGAGCTCCTTCCACATCAAAATGGATACTATCTAAAAAAAATAGATTTAGGTTGTCCGAAAATTAATGCAGGTTTTCCATCTCCAACTTTAGAGCGGGATTTTTTGGCAAAACTTTCCCTTGGAATAGTGCATAATTGCACACCGTTACAAAGCTGGTTTTGTGCGCTTTCTTGCAATGCTATTCGTTTTTAATATAGATTACTTCACAGCAGAATTTTATTTTTATTTTTTTATTGCAACTCTTTTATCGCAACGGCACAAACAAATATCTACGTGCATGTTTTGCGAAGAGTTCAACTTCTTGTTTAGATTCCCTTCAATCAGAGCGGTCCAATTTCTCATGACTTCTTTTGCTCTTGTCCCTCTCTATCTTGCGATGTAGTCCAGCCATCTTGTTCTTGGTCTTCCTTTACTTCGTTTTTTTATCAGGGATCCAATCAGCTGCAGTGCGTGCCCATGAACGTTCATTCCTACAGAGCTAATTTGCGAACAGCCCCTTCCTTTTGAAGGCATGGTGAATCCAATCCTTGAGTCCTCATCTGTGGCGAATAACTCTTGACCGTATTTTATCGCCCAAACGAACACCAAGAATTGATCTTTAAAGTCTTCGTTGTGCGGATCGTAGTCTTGTAGCAGTTTCTTTTGACCATGACCACGTTTCGCAACCATATAGAACAGTAGGGAGCACGCAAGAATTAATGAGCTTCTTTTTCAGCTGGACTTCGACGGCCTTAGAGTGAAGAAACACTCGATATTTAAAGTAGACTTCTCTTCCTGCTTGAATCCTTTTCTGAATCTCTTTTAGTGGGTTGCGTGGGTTTGACAAGAGCTGTCCAAGGTAAATAAATTCGTTGACACCTTCTACACTTTCTCCGTTAATTTGTATTACATCCCCTTCCGTGTCGGTTTCTGGTCTACCAAGTTTCATCCACTTGGTTTTTGAGTAATTCATTTCTAATCCGACTCGACCTTGTATCTCTGCAAGATCTTTTGCCATACTTTGTAGTTCGTCGCAGTTATGAGCAAGCAATACTATATCATCAGCATATGCAAGATGTGAAAGCTTCTTGCCGTTAATACCTCTATTTAGCCAGTCGACTGGATTCAGCACGTGTTGAAGTGTTAAAACGAAAAGTAGAGGTGAAAGAGAATCTCCTTGTCGAATGCCTGTTTGAATGTTCAGCTCAACATAACTTGATTCCACCTTCACAACAGCACTTCCGTTTGCATAAAGCAGTTGAGTAGCTTTGATTAGGTTATCCTCGACTTTAAAGTGTTTCAAATCCTATCATTTTTAAGTTTTAAAGTGATAGGATTCTTGCATGCAGCGAAGTCAATGAAGAGTATCGTAGACTAACCACCATAATTAACACCGCCACCAACAAATCCACACGATGGTACCAGTCCTTGCCTCCTCGAATTTCGCAAAGTACTAGGCAATTATTGCAACATCGCAGAAAACTGCGTTACAGGCAAGATTCACCTTCTCAATTGATAGAGTATGCTGAAGTGTGCAAACTCGTCAGGAAATCGCTCAATGATGACCTCCGAGAGCGTCACATTGCTATACAGCGAAAAGCTGTTAGAACTGTTCGGCTTCGTCCTGGGCAACGTGAAATAGCCTATATCCGACGCCCCTTGACCACTCTTTATCGAGACCCCAGAAATCCTCCCACTAGCTGCAGCGATCCACTTGCCGAAATTGTAGAAGCAATTCGATCATTTTACAACAGCCTATACCGATCACACCATGGCCCACGACCCCTTCCGCTGGCCCCATCGAGCTCCACTTCCTTCCCATAGAAGTTGAGGATGCACTGAAAAGTAACAAGGCATGTTCCTCTCCCGGCTCTGATAAAGTACAGTCGACTGCACTAGGCCCTCTCTCCAGCATGCTCGCCAATCGTCTGTGCCACTTCAACACCATCCTCTCCACAAAAAACGTGCCAAGAGAATTAGCCTCCTCCGATAGCATCCTACTCTATAAAAAAGGAGACGCGTTAGATTTTGTGAAATACAGACCGATTTCACTACTACCAAAGATATACAAGGTTATGAAAAAATTCTCAATGAACAACTGAAAAAGATTGTCAATGACCGCAGCATTCTTCCCGAAGAGCAAACTGGATTTCGAAGAAATTTCTCCCCAGTTCACTACATCCACACTTTGTACATCCTGCAAGAAAAGGCTTGCGAGTTCGACATCAAATGTTATGCATTGTTCATAGATTTAAAAAACCTTCGATACTATCGAACTACCAGCAGTATGGGAGGCATTGAAGCAGCAGAATTTGCAGGCTATAAATGGACGTGTCGAAGAAGCAATTTCGACAGATTTACTTCTATGAGTTCAAGCTCGGTCGTACTGCGGCGGAAGCATCTCGGTACATCAACCAGGTATGGGGCCAGGGAAGTGTTAACGAATCCAAGGTGATGCGCTGGTTTTAAAAATTTCGTCGAGGTGAATTCGATCTTGGGGATCAGGCAGGTCGCGGACGTCGCTTTGGCATTGATGAGAACGAGTTGAAGACCTTGATGGAAGCAAATACCCGTTCGAGAACTTACGAAAGAACTCTGCGTAAGCAAATCAAGGGTTGGGAAACATCTGCAGAAAACTGAAAAGACGAAGAAGTTAGATAAATGGATATCACACAAATTGAACGACCATAAAAAAATCGTCGATTCGAAGTGTCGTCAGCGCTGCTTCTTCGCAACAGAAACCATTCGTTTCTTCACCGCATCGTAAATTGTGACGAGAAATGGATCTTCTACGATAAGCGGTGACGATCGGCTCAGTGGTTGGACCGCGATGAAGCTCCGCAGCATTCCCGGAACCATAACTGCACCAAAAGAAGATCATGATAACTGTTTGGTGGTCGGCTTCTGGATTACTTCACCACGGCTTCTTGAAATCGGACGAAACAATGACGGGGAGAAGTACGTCCAACAGATCGACGAAATGCACGAAAAATTCCGACTTTTCCCCCGGCAGTGGTCAATAGAAAAGAAGCGGTCCTTCTCCACGACAACGGGCGACCACTTGTTGCGCATCCGACGCTGCGAAGTTGAACGAATTGGGCTACGAAACTCTACCACATCCACCATATTCACCGGACCTTTCGCCAACCGACCACGACTTCTTCAAGCACTGGATAAGTTCTTGAGCGAGAACTGCTTCAATAACCCAGCCCAAGTGGAAACTGCCTACGACGAACTCATCGTTCCAGAACTATGCGCTTCTAGGCAGCAGATATAAATAAGCAAGTATCTCGTTGGCAAAGATGTGTAGACTCGAATGTTTCTTACTTCGATTAATAAAGTTGTGCTTGAGCTGAGATATGACATTTTAAAGTTTGAGGGCCCAAACTGCACTAATTTCCGGACAACCTAAGAAGTGTTTCCTGGGGAACGAACACATTGTTGGAAATTTTATAAATTCTCATTTTTTGAGGAAAAACAGTGATTCATGGCATTTTCTCTAAGCTTCAACGGCTGGTATCGAGGAGTTGTTACAACTATTATTATTGCGATCAAAAATTTAGCGCCAGATGGGACTCGAACTCGCACCCCCTACAGAATGGAAGGGAATGGTTTATGCCACAACACCACCGGCGGACGTTGCGTTCGATCATGCGGCGCCGGTGGTGTAGTAGCGTAGAACAATTCTGCCTGGTCAGCAGGATATTGTTGTAACAGGAAAAATAAGGATTTAAAGCTTGTTTTAATGAGCAGGGAGGCGGCCTTTTTTTTAGTGCGAAAACAAAAGAATGCGCCATGCTCTCGTCCACCACGTTGCGATCTTTATTCGATCGATAACAGAAGTTCTGTTTACATGAAGTTTCCCATTTACGATGCAACAAAAAGCACACACATCCTCACTTGGACGCTTCATATAAGCAGTATTTACACTACCAATCAAGTGAAAATCGCGGTAATCTCTCTGAGTGCATGGCTCGATCTCGTCTTTTAATGTAGTAACCGCTTGTGCCTTTTTGCGCTTTAAGATAAAATTTTACTATTTTTCTCAAAAAATGAAATGAAAGTCTTATAAAACGGTTACACTCATTCGAGCAGCTGAACTAAAAAATTTCAAGAAAACATTCGTACAAGAATTCTCCTTGAAAAAATTATTCTTACCGTCTCGGAGAACCTGTAGTTTGATCTGTAGGATGCTCGTTTAGATTTGGAAAATGTTCACTCTGATTTCAGAAACATGAATTTTGTTTAAAAGAGATTTCAATATGACGTGAGGATGTCCAATTTGAAGCATTCTCACTATCAATCAAATAAAAATCGTAATCAGCTTTCGACTGCATGGCGCGATTTCGTTTTTAATGCACTAAATGGCTGCTGCTTGTTGTGCCTTCAAACAAGTTTTAATTTATTTACTTCATTTGTGCTGTAGAATTTCGCATAAAGCTGTTTTAACTGATTACTGCATAGTTTATCTCAATTTTTTAATAATAAAATTACTACACTCAGCTGAATGGGGCTGCTGAACTAGAACATTTCAATAAATCCTTATATGGATGTTTATGCTTTGTGATGTAAAAGTCATTTCAAGGAACGCTATACCAAATTTCCTTTATACAAAAAAAATTTCTAACCACCGCAGAGTCTATAGCTTTACCAACAAGAAGCTCGTTTCGATTTGGAAGACGCTTCACTTCACTTTTCGCTTCACAAGAGTTCGCTTTGATTTCAAAAGCATCAAAATTGTTTACAAAGATGTCTAGTTTGACGACAAAATGATTTATGTTGAGCGTAATCAGGTTAAGTAAAAACTGCCAATCTAAAAGTTCCACCTACTTCTAAAAGTAACTTTAAGCATAAAACTATGAAACTCACCAAATAGACAAGATCGTGAGGCGCGCTAATGTAGACGCTGTTCTTCTCCAGGGCGAAGATGATCGACGCTAATAGGCAGGCCTTCGTCGCAAACGACGGACGAAGGGCTTCGTTATGGTTCGGCAACCAAACTCCACGCACTAGCTAAACATGAATACGTTAGGGATGTCTATATAGTCTCCGGAAAATCAACGAACCTGTTCGATCGTCTTTAGAATGCCCGATCCTGCACCCTTAGCCGTTCCAACCAGCACCTGCACTATGTAGGAGCTCGGATAGAGCTTTGCAGCATGCGACACTCCATGGGTGACCTAGAAGGCATTTAGCTGGAAAAGCCTATATGACAAGCATTAAGGCAGGAGACGCATCATTCAGGTACAACAGGGTGCGCCACGCACATTATTTATACGTGGAATGGTGAAGGCACATTGAATGCGTACTATGGAAATGAAAAGTCGGATCTGTCCTAGTTCGGGGGGGGGGGGGGAGGGCACATAACTAAAAAGTATGTAACAAATCGACTTGAGACTTACCGAGTGGCGCCTGCAAAACAAAAAAAGGACCTAAACTAGAAAAATTTACGAAATAACAAAAAATTTCATTCGTTTTCGCCGCGGTTGTAAGCAGGCAAAGTTGTGTGCCCTCCTCACCGTGATCCTGGTTATAACATGTCAGGCGGGGTCAGCACGCGGCATGCGTCGCTTTTTGCACGCCGAGACGGTTGTAAAACCGCGGCGACTTTACTTTTTTGTTTGTCCGTTCGTTTTTAGTTTCTTTGAGGTCCTATCTTCTTCTCTAGGAGGTGCTCGGTAAGTCTGAATTCATTCTGATACATACTTTTTAGTTATGTGGGCCCCTCCCCGGACTAGGATAGATCCGAAACGTCTTATGCAAGCAGTCTTGAAAACACATACACCGCTACTAGTCAAAGAAACTTTTCTAAACACCATAAAGACTTTTCGATACTAGTCGACAATGTGGCCTACGTGGGGACAGGATGCGCACTAGGCAATCAAATCCAAGCACAGCACCGTCCAGACACTCACCTTTGGTGATGTGCCCAACCAGAGTGGCCTGATTGGTCTAGTGCGTCTACCCACGCCTCGCCCCATGCAGGCCACATTAACGACTAGTACCAATAAATACATTAGAGAAACCTTCACAAAAAACGAGTGGCTAGAGGCTACACCACCGACGCCATATACCACGGGAATAAATTAGACAATGATACGGGTAGCTCTCATTCAGCGGCGACTGGAGTTTAAACTAAACCAGAAGATGCTCTGAGCATCAACTCACCTTGTACGCTCGCTTGACCTCCTTCATCACCGACAATACACACTTGATAGGTAAGATCTTGGACAACTTATAGATGCCGTCGAACGGCGCATAGAACACCAGATACCATACGATTGTTGCCTGAACGAATTCATTTCATTCACACGGAATGTTGTTTCAGAAAGATCCTGAGCAGTTAACGTAAGACTTTCTGACACTTCGTCATTAAGCTCGTCGTTAGAATAAAGTTTCATAAAGCCATTTGTCGAGATTATTCTCCTTTTAAGGGCATGTTGAGATTGCGTTCGCTCACTGTTCATTCAAACCAAAAATCAAATCACATAAAGTGGTATAGATCTCAGAACAATGTTTTGTTGCGGTCAAAACTCCAGCTCCAGGCGGGAGTCGAACCCGCACCTCCTGCTGATCGGACGGGAATGCTCTACGCCATTACACACCCGGCACTGCCTGATCGAACGCAACATCCGCACCTAGTTGGTCCGATCATGTCGATATACGGGTGAGTTCTGTCCCACGAGGATGTTGCGTTCGATCAAACAGCGCGTTAAGTTAATGGCGTAGAGCATACCCGCCACATCAGCAGGAGGTGCAGGTTCGAGCCCCGCCTGGCGCTAGAGCTTTGACCGCAACAAAACATCGTTATTAGAGGTAACAACATAGATATCAGCCATTTGAGGCTTGACGAAACTGACTTGAAGTGGTATAGATTAATCAAATCGGATTACGGTACTAAGCGAGGTTCGAGAGTGCAGAGCCTCGGATGCTCGGATGCAATTCAAGTCGGTATTCTCCCTAGCCTTGATAGAAAATGACCAGAACGGTCGGTGAGACCAAGCAAAACCAACACCATAGCTGGCCTCACACCATCGAAATAGTGGAAGTTCAGAGTTGCAGCTATTCACTGCCACTCCTAAATTGTGGACGAAATACCAAAGCACGGAGACCGCGTTATCGGCGCAGTCAACGGGGTAGAGGTAGGGCGGGCGCTTCACGATAAGATGGTCATGGGTTCGGTTCCATTGTTGTGAAGCTGTTTTGTGTTATCGTAGTCTTCATGCTGAAGCAATGCAGAAGTGTTCTCTGTGAAATGTTTCTAAATAGCAGGATTCAATACTAAGAGATCGAAAAATTAACGAATCTTTGTACGCTTTCATTAAAGCCATAATGAGGCATTTCTTTGCAGCTAACTGACATTGAACACACGATTTTCTTTCGGTGAATGACAGTTTGTGTGCAACCTCGAACGGCTCCATTGGGTTACTTGTCAAGAGCTACATCAGTCCCCAAGCCTCTCTCTGCCGATCACGATTGCATCCAAACTTTCATTAACCGGCAGCGAGATGAGTTATTCGCATGATTAATGACAGACAGATATCAAGAAAGTTCTCCCTGTCATCATGTTGAAACCACCTAAGAGTACCACGACGACTCGTTAATTTTTCTTTCCCTTCTTTGTCTTGAGTCGTGCTATTTGGAAAAATTTCATAGAAGACACTTCAGAATTGCTTCAGCACAAAGACTACGATAATGCAAAACGCTTTCACAACTAAGAAACCGAATCCATGACCTTCCGCTCGTGAAGCGCGCGTCCTATCCACTACGCCAGCCAAGCCTCGCTGTGACGCGCTGGATGATTCGCCACGCAGCGGCCAGCGGTCGGTTGACTATGCGATCCTCGCGCTTTGGAATTTCGGCCACAGCTTTTCTCAGAGTGGTTGTGATCAGCTGTAACTCTGAATTCCTAGTATTTCGATAGTGGTGAATTTAGCCATTAGATTCGTTTTGCTAGGTTCAACTAGCCGTTCTGACCATTTCTTCGTTAGATAGGGCCTGTGCATATTTCGCAACGGGAGCGATTGTTCAGCCAGGCAAATCATGCGCTTCGATTTCTCCGAACGATCGCCCAGAAAAAATCGATACGCATGACTTGCCTGGCCGACCAATCGCTCGAGTCGCAAAGTATGAATAGGCCCTTAAGGCCCCCACAGAGTTCTGCGGCAACGCCGCTCGCCGCAATGTTTAAGGATAGGGCAGGGACGCCGCTGGCGTCGAGCTCTGCGTCTCTGCTCTATGGTTAAGCATAGGGCCGCGGCGCTGCTGCAGAACTCTGTGGGGGCCTTTAGGCCTTGTTTAGTGTGCATGCGACGCGCGACGCGCGTGGCGGCCAAATTGATCGAGCGACGCGATTGATCAATCCTGCCACTACACATGGTTTCGCGTCGCGCGTTGCGTGCACAATAATCCATCCCCTACGTACTAGCACCTCACCTTTATTTTTTGTGTAAATATTGGAAATAAACAATTAATAATGTAAGCGTTTTTGTCAAGCGTAAGGCATTTCCCATTGTGTATTTAAAGTCCGCTTGGACCGCCAAAGAAACTCGAAACTCAAATAAACTGACCCATCTGATCTTTGCTTAAAGCAAGTTCATACCTAGCATATCGGCAAGAACTGAATAAAACCACCGCTGCTGCTCACCAAGACGATGTCGTCATGTCGCTTGAACGGTGCAATCACAGGCTCGCCGAGGAGGAAGTTCGCCAGGAAAGAGTCCGCAAAGCACATCAGCATCGACGACAACCAACAGGACAGCGGGTGCTTGCGCGAGAAGAGACCGGCTGAAGACGCCAGATCGTCTCGCACTTCGCAAATCATCTACAATATAGAATTGGAATCCGTTGAACTCATCGTGATATGGAATCCTAAAAGAGCGAGAACTAGAAGCGTTTGAAGAGATTTAGGCGCATGTTAGCAATATCGGAGGAGGCGCTGGCTGTCGCTCGCACCCCGATTCAAGGTCCTTGGTTCGGATCCCACGTAGGACAACTGAACATTCCATCCCTCTGGGGTGGAATGTTCAGTTGTCCTACGTGGGATCCGAACCTGAGTTCAGACTAAAGCGGGGTGGATAAGACAGTGGCTTGTCCACCAGCTAACCACCGCAAATAGGGCATTCTACGAGCCAAAACGCATTCAAATACGTATCTTTTGGTCTTTGGACGAAAAAATCGAGAGAAAAAAACGCTATTTCCATCCGCTTTCTATAACTCGCTTCAAACTGAATGTTTTGTAAAATAAATAAGATATTCTGAATCAGCTTCCAGCTGTCTTCCCTACAAGGTAAAAAGTGCAGCAAATATCGAAAAACTAACATCCTGCTCGGCGCCGCAGACACACGTCCTTGTGGGAGATAATTACACCCACGGGATTTATGCTCCTATTTGAAAGAATAAGAAGATTAGGCTCAATCCTGAACATATCTCTAAATTACATGAAACACCACGAGCATTTTTGTTATTTTCGTTTCTATACCTTTTCACGGTCACATCGAAATTATTTTTTGAATGATCAACCACTTTTTACAAAATACAACTTCAATTTTACAAAATTCTTCGACTTTGGTAGACTTCTACTTTGGAGTCTCGAATTTGTGGACGCTCATAATTGTTCACTCTGCTTAGGGAAGCAGGCTGATCCGCCCTGCGAAGGTAGAACGTTGAGGAGGAAATATTCAATACTTGCGTAATGCCAAGGTTGCCTAACTGACGCTTCTTGGAAGCAGGCGGTGAATTCTTCCCACAATTCAAGTGACCATGGTCCGATTTCCTCACGGAAGAAAATCTGAAGGTTTGGAATCCTAAAAAACTTACTGTATTCTTTCACATGTGAGGCTTTGGCTACCTCACAAGAGATTGCGGCTGCATAAATATGCATCAAAATCGCCGAAAAGTAAAAAAATAAGAAAATTCCTGAGAAAAAAACAAGCATATTTAATAAAGTGAGAAAGTCGAGGAATGATTATTGTTACCTTTTATCCTACTCAGCTAAATTAGGTAGGACCATTTCGGCCAAGCAGCAGCTAAAACCCAAAAACTAATCATTTTGTAGCATAAATAAATAAATAAATAGAAGGCCAGAACCCCCTTACCATTAGAAAAGTTTTATAATTTAGTAGTCGGAAGCTGCAACGTTATAAAAGCCACCAATATCGATTAGGAGCGCATGCGATCAACACTGGTAGCTCTCATAGTGCAGCGTCGCACTACGGCTGAACTATACCCGCTTTAGGGCATGCCAAACTCAGGCCATGCTCATTGTCCGCGATGGGAGCAAATAGAACAACTGGGTCACTCCTGCAAAGCATACGGATTGATTACTGCTGAGCAGTGTCCAGCAAAAATCGATATTAGTGTTTTATTAATTCCTGTCGCTCCCACTGTGGACAATGAACAGGCCCTTTTGCTTAGTTTACACTATAATTGTACTCTCAAAATTTTTCGAATATTCGAATGATTTCGAATGTTCACAAATTTCGATTATTCGAATTGAAATATAATCGAAAATTGCATTTTCCCGAATAACAGAATTCGAATACATTCGAGAAACGCAATTTTTATATCCGAATTCGAGTACACTCGAAAAGCACGATATTTCGAATATTCGAATTCGAATGAAAATTACTCGAAAACCTATTCGACTAGGTCATTCGACCACAACTATAGTTTACACTCGAGCAAATGCGCGACACATCCTCGATATTGATTAGGCAGCGTTAAGATCGATATCGATGGTAGCCGTGCTGCGTGGTCGTGTGGCAATGCACAGAAAAATCCTGAAACTACGAAAAAATGGAAGCAACAACTCACCAGGATATAATGTGCGATGTCAAAGTATGGGAACATCTTCAGTCGATGCAACTGGGCGCCTGCATCGAGCAGGATCTCCTGATCTAGTTGCAGCCCCTCTGGCCACATTTTACCTGAAACAGCACGATCATAAACCAATTTGCATTCGAACATCGATCTCCAATTCGACGTCTTAAATATGAACAAAAACGCCTTTAACGCCCCAGACCATGCAGCGACCATCTCATTAGTTGAGCTATTGCTTCTCTAACTTTGCCCTAACAAAAAATACCAGTCAGAATTCTGTTTATTCAACAGAACTTCGACAGACTACTCCATTCTACAATCACGGGTTCAGTTGCCGCAGGCTATTACGATCAGAAAATTTCAGCTTCGAGTCAACAACATCACGAATTTGGATAGAATGTGAATATTTTCCAGATATGTACTTTGCGTTCAGAAATAAGCAAATAGTGATTTAAATAATATAATATAAAAAATATAAATTATTCAGTAATTAAAGGCTATCACACTGAGCTTCCGTTCTGCACAGTCAAACAGGGTCGAACTATACACCTTTGTTGCATTGAATTCAGAATCGAACCAGAGCGTAGGTGCTAATTTAGGGTCGAAACTTTCTGTTTTCACGTCAAATCGGACAATTGCGAAACGAAAATATCTGAAACCAAACGAAACACCATCGAAATCAAAACGACGCCTTTCAAATCTAACTACACTCTCTCTAAGAAGGTAGAAGGGCCGATTTCAAAAGTTACCGTAGCTTCTCTTGAAAATATATAATTCATTTTTCCCAAAACGTGAATGGAATATTTGAACTTCTATAAAATCCTATTCAAAAATAGGAAAAAAGACGATCTCGCACCCACTTCCAAGTGCAAGAAACCAGCAATTTCTTAGTGCATTAAAAGAACAGCGTGGCTGAACTCGTCTAAGACTTCTGATTGATAGTGTAGGTGTTAAAGAATAAAGGACAGTGTTACTCAATCCCGTATGGGTGCGTCACGCATTCTACTTCTACGGAACGTCGTGGAGGCGATTTGAACACGTCTTGACACAATGACTTTCGGTGGCCGTATGGGGCACGTTTTGGCTAGATGGGGCCCCAACCGAGGATCGATTAGGGGCGTACGCCGTAGCTGGCGCTTTCATCGACTGTGCTTCTTGCACCCAAATTCCTCAACGCCCCAGAAGTGGAATCCGTGGCGCATTCCAATTTGACTAAACCGTTAAATTTCGTTTAAAAATATAGATAGCTGCCTAGTATTGATTTAGCCGAAAAATATTAGTGAGACCATTTTGTATATCATCTTCACGACAGAAGGGCACTTTCAAATGAAACCTTTGAAACTTCTTGAAACTTGACAGGATACCTTTGAGACTTCTTGAAATTTGACAGCTTTCCATATCAAACTGACCACCTTCTAAATAAAATGAACGCTTTATAAAAAATAAATTATTAGATTATTAACAATTGTTGCAACACCCTTCCCAATTCGTCAGAAATTTTTCCAATATTATTACATAAATATAATATGGGGGGGGGCAAATCTAATGAGACTCTCCATGCCGTGGCCATAGGTATATGTCGTGACTGGAGTTCCGTTTCATGCTTCTCGTATTTGTATGTTTGTTGCTACTTACTGAAGGCCATCTGAGAAGTGACCACTTTTGCCCTTTCCAAAAGCATGCCAGAACTCCAGTCTCTCTCACGCCGAAGTCCCAGTCTGACGAGTCGACCTGTGTCGCGCAAATCTCTCCCGATTCCTAACCCCGAGCAGCCTGGACTCAATCTTAACGCAGGATGAGAAGTACGTCTTCAACCTTAACCCTGCAAAGCAGCGAGTCTGGGTGAGGCCTGGCGACCTGTTACCGACCTTCGTTCGGCGGGATGTTCACGGCGAGAAGCATCTTTGGAGCTTTTGGGTCTGCGCCCATGGATCGGTTTACCGGAAGCTGTCTCCCAAGAGCACCACGATGAACTCCATGGCCATGGTGAACGAAATAGAAGAGATGGACCGGCGACTCGCACTTATTCGGTCTCAGCGCTTCAAGAAGGTCCTCCTCTTCAACAACGCCGCACCCCATCGGGAACAAGTGACCATGGATAAGCTTGGCCAGTTGGGCTACGTTCACATGCCTCATCCACCGTATTCGCTGGACATCTCTACATGCGACTACCACTACTTCTTGAGCCTATAGGACTTCATGGTCGGAAGGGACGCAAGGACCCCAGCAGACCTTGACAACCATAACGAGCAGTGGATCAGCACCAGGGCCAAGGAGTTCTGGAAGGATGGGATCAGGAAGTTGGCTGATCGACGGCAGCAGGGTCATTGACCTTAATGGCGAATACATTCCTCTGCACCGTTGAGTTGTAATTGTGTTATAAAGAGATAAAGAAATTTGTTGAATTTGTCTCAATACTTTTGGCCCATCCTAATAGTATGGGATTGAATATGCAGGGGTGTTAGAAGAATTTTCAATAATCTAATAATTTAATGCGGAAGGCGTTCGCTTTTAGTTCAACCTTAAAGAAGTCTCAATGGTTTCATTTGAAAGTGCCCATATGTCGTGAAGGTGGTATATAAAACGGTCACACTGCTATTTTTCGATTGAAACAATACTGTGCAGCTATCAACACTTTTTACGACGTAAAACGATTTAACCGAAATGCACATCGCTGTGGTGTACTCAGCTGGTACAGAGCCCGAAAAGGCAATCCACGTGAATGCAGAAGATATCTCAAAGAAAGAGGCAGACAGTAGTTGGGCCTGGACACCACTACTCTCGCGGACACCTTGCGTACAGATTTCATGGCACCATGCCATAGTCAAGCTATTGACAAAAGAGAGTGAAACAAAGACAATTGTGAGCCTAATGTACGAACGAACATGCCATAAGAGTCCTAAGCAAGAAATGATTTCTGGAATACTCCTGAAGGGGTGGTAATTCTTCCTGCTCTGGAAACAATGCGACAGAATTCTTTTTTAGGGGAGGCAACAGTATAAACGAACAGCAGGTGAATAATGCAGCACTATAACAGCTGAATAGTATATGCAATAAAAATGTTAAAAAACTTCAAACATTCAAATCAATTGTCTGGCAATAACTCGACAACAAATCTGTAGAGAAAACCTCACCTCGAAGCATGCCAACTAGGGAAAGCATGAGTCTTTCTGGGCGAGTACTCAGAGACAAATCGAAACTGGAGCACTGGGGACGAGGAACTAGCAAGGGACTCAGCGACAAGCTTCCTGCTTTCAATGCGATGAAATTGCATAAGTAGCGCGTGGGAGCACTAGCTCAGATCGCCGTGATGAACTTTTGAAGCGAGACGACGAGATTCGGCAGACGTCAGACGTCCCCGACCCTCCCCTTCAGACGTAATCGAGACGAAAACTCTAGCCTAACAACGCGATATATACAACATTCACGTCGAATTGGACTTGTCGAATCAAGTGAACATCTTTCAAATCAAATTGGACACTTTTCATGTCAAAATGTACACTTTAAGTCAAATTGGACACTCTTCTAAGCTAGTCTAAGCGTTTTGAAATCAAAGCGAACTCTTGCATATTGAAATTAGCTCCTTCTACTCCTTCTTTACACTAGACTCTCCAAAAAGCTTAGAATAATTTTTTGTTCAAGGAAAATTTTAGTATAACTTTCTTGGTATTTTTAATTCACCAACCCAATGAATGAACACATTGTTTTAAATTTGATAAAATTCTCATTTTTTTTTGAGAAAAACAATGGATTAGAGCTTGATGTTTCAGTTTTGCTTAAGCCTAGAGCGGCTGTTATAGAAGATAGAAACTGTTAGGAGGATGTTTAGTTGCGATCAAAACTCTTGCGCCAGGCGGAACTCGAACCCGCACCTTGTGCTTTCCGGGCAGCGATGCTCGCCATACACCACCAGGTTTAGAGCTTGTTTCAAAAAGCAGGAAGACGGCATTTTATACTGCCAGAAAGCGCCATGACGTCGTCCAAGGCGTCGATTCATAGAAAAATTTCTGTTTGTATGGAGTTTCACACCTGTAAATGATGCAACAAAAACAGCTGTAAAGAGCACGCATATGCGCAATTTGATGCTTCATGTAAGCAACATTCACACTATCGATCAAATAAAAACCGCGACGAGCTTTTCGAGTGCATGGTGCGATCTCATATTTTAAGGCACTAAATTACTGCTGCCTTCTTGCGCTTTGAAACGTAATTTACAATTTTATTTCTTCTCCGGAAATAAAAATTTTATTCTATTATTTAGTATCATTCATTTGGGCAGCACAACTAAAAAAATCAAAGTTATACGAGATTTTCCTTGAATAAAAAATTGTTCTATCATGGAGAGTCTGTAGTTCAACCTGCAAGAAGATCATTCCGATTTAGAAGAATTCGCTTCGATTTCAAAAGTCTTGGGCTAGCTTAGAAGAGTGTCTAATTTAACGTGGACACCTTGTCCATTTAAATGTGAAAATAGTATACACACTTATTACGTCAAAACGGACACTTCTAAGCAAGCTAAAAGCTTTTGAAAACAATCTGAACATATTCCAAATCGAAAAAAAATCGTGAGAAATCGTCTTCCAGTTTAAACTAGAAATTTTACGCGTGGGTTATAAATTTTTCCCAAAGAAAATTTACTTAAATTATTTTTATTTTTCTTTGAAATTTTTGAAATTCTCCTGCCACAATAAAAACACAACGTTTAAGATTCTGTTTTTTTGTTTTTAAAGAAAAATAGTGGTTTTGGTGAATTTATTTTAGAGTGAAGGAAGATTGCAATTTTCAAAGTATTAAAACGACGCGTAAATGCTGTTTACTTGAAGCAGCAAAATGAAGATGCGCAACTTTTCTAAAAATTCTTTTAATGTAATGCTGACAAGTGTATAACTCCATTCAACATGTTTGTTGCTATCAATCAAACGAAAATTGCGACGTCCTGGTTGAGTGCGTGGCGCAACTTTCTTTTAACACTGAAAATGTGCTACTTTCTTGCACTTTAAAATAAGCTTTAATCCGTTTCTTTTCATTGAAAAGCAAACATTGCATACTATTTCAAGAAAATATGTAGTGTTTCTTGGGGCCGGTGAGTTTTAAAAATTCAAAAAAGTCTGAGAACATTTTCCTTGAACAAAAAAATACTTTGATCCTTGTGGACGGTTTCTAGTTAAACCTGTAAGACACTCGTTTTGATTTGATAAATGTTCAGATTGTTTTGAAAAGTGTCAAGCCTACCTAGAACAAGATCTATCTGATTTGAAATTAAATGATTTGATTGAAATTTAACATGAAAATAATATGCATGATGTGATTGAGTCCTATTGTTATAAAAGTATGATTCCTAATTTCTAATCCATTTTCCTCGCGTCTTGTTAATTATTTATCTCATTTTACTTTATTTCTATACTTAATCTTACTGTCTAAATTTCTTGTTAAATAAAAAAGAAATTCCGGTCAAAACTTTTCTTCTCAACCCAATAATATTCGCATTAAACTATTGCTCAGTAGCCGTGATACCGAGCTGCATCCTGATCACCATGATAAAGCGACAAGGGGGAGCTAGTTATCTGAATGGTTACCTCACTGTGCTTGTCCTCATTAATTACATTACACAGTGCTTTTTTAGCGCAGCGAACTCTGTTCGCTTGGAGCACTACAAGTCATTTGAGCAAACTGGAACAGGGTCGGCGTTAAAGAATAAAGGAAGGTGTTATTCATTCCCTTTCTAGGACGCGCCACGCATACCACTTTTACGGAACATAGTGGAGGCAATTTGAATGTGTACTTCGTCTACACAATGAGTGGCGATAGCCAGGCGAGCCAGGTGGACAAATCAGTGCTTTATCTTCCCCAGACAATTCTGATACCAGAGGAGTGTAAAGCTTGGGTGGGAGAGCCGGACTACATGCAAGGGTCGGCGCCTCATCCGACTGCGCAATCACACGCCCAAAGGCTTAGCTACCCAAGTTTGGGATAACGTACACTTCGAGCCGTCTCATCTTGAGAGGAATAAATACCAATTTTGAGGTAATGTACATTTGTATGCATTTCGGGTGTCTTATCTTCAGAGGTTTAATTACCTAAGTTTGAGGTAACGTACATTTGCATGCATCTCGAGCCGTCTCATCTGCAGAAAAGCTTTCTCGTGGACCCACGTGGACCATACGCTCAAATCACTGATCACCAGAAGTCGATGAAAGAGCTTTACAGTTTCAAACAATAGGTGGCACAGCATGGGGCTGCTCGTACATGTTCGTTCGTACGTACAGGTTCTATTACCGCCCAAGCCCTTTATTCCTTTGGAGTTCAAGAGGAGGACCTCGTATCCTCCATGGATCAGTGAGCTGGAATCGGAATGAATTGTCTGCAAATAGTCGAAGCCAGCTCAACATCAAGCCACCGTAAGGGCCTTCACGACATTGTGTAGAAGTAGGTAGAATGCGTGGCTCATCCCAACGCATTAGAAGGTTCCATTTTAAGCGAAGCGTTAGAGAGCCAAACCTCTTTTTTTAAATCACTTCTACCGGCTCGAATAACAACGCCAGACGCTCAGCGGCAAGTTACCGCCACTTGTAAAAGTAATACGTCGAAAATGCTCCGAAAAGCGAGCATCAGCACGCGGATGAGTCTTTGTTACACGAGGACAAAAACCGAGTGAACGCCAGTAAAATGGGCATTTAGAACGGCAATCAATCAAGACTGCAGAAGAGACTAGTGCGCCGAGCCTTACAACACCAAGCCGTCAGCTAACAGTTGGCAGCCGACCGACCGGGGGTGGCCGGTGCTGCTGAGCATGGCTCAAACGGAGAGGCGTTCTCTTGGACATTGATTGAGGCTCTTGGACAAACTAACCAACTGGAGACTCTGAAGCAGACTATCACTCTTCTCGTGACACGCGAATTTAAGGAAGAATCTAGAAAGGGAAACAAGGATATCATCGCCTAGAGCATGACCCTGCATAGGTGTGGTGAGACTTAGGCTTCACCTCATCCAGAAATCACAGTCAATCTCTTCTCCGTAATTTCTTTCTTGAAACAGTGTTGCTGAAAAATAGAAGTTGAAAGTTCTGCTTGGCCTTTGCTACAACATGGGAACAATAGCAACAGTTCTGGCCATAGCTCTGTTGGTAAACTGCAAATGATAAGTGAATCCCTCAGCGGGAAACATCAGAACTGAAGTTGACATTCTTGATGGATTGTGATTTAGACTACAATACAGGCTAAATCACAATCCTTCAAGAATGACAACTTCAGCTCTGAAGTCTACCAGGAGGTAGACGACCAGAATTAAACTAGAGACTCTTCGAGAAGGTTGAAATAATTTTCTTTTGTCCGTGGAAAATTGAGCATGACCTTCTTAGAACACTTTTAATTCACCTGCCCCAGAAGCGAATACTCTGCTTGAAACTTATAAATTTTCATTTCTCATAGGAAAATGCTGGTTTAAAGCTTATTTTAAAGTGAGAAAGGAGATATTTACTGCTAAAAAAGAAACTGCGCCGTACACCAGTTTAAGACGTCGCGATTTTTGTTTCCTTGTTTGCGAAGCTTCATTTGCGTGGAGTGGACACCCGTCAACGGTATCACGTAAACGTTTGCAGAAAACACGCATATCATCACTTGGCTGCTTCAAGTAAGCAGCATTTACACTACCAATGAAATGAAAATCGCAACGTCCTGGACGGATGAATGGCGCACTATCTTTATAGCATTCAAAACATCCCGCCTTTGTAAACTTCGGAAGATTCGCTAGGCCACTACGTTTCTTTAAAAAAAATGAAATTCGTATAAAATGTCAAACAGTGCGTCCACTTATTAGAGCAGGTGAATTAAAAAATTTCAAAGTCATACTGAATTTCCTTAGGGCAATGAATTACGCCAACGTTCTCGGAAAATGTCTGCGTAGCGATGTACCGTTCTGAGTGTTGGCCAGCGACCAAGGAAGTTGAAACGCGCCTCAGTGTCATGGAGACGAAGATGCTGCGCTGGACGGCTGGAGTCACGCGCATGGACCGCATCCGAAACGATGCTATTCGGCAGAAGTTCGGTGTCGCGCCGATAACTGACAAGATGCGCGAAGCTCGCTTACGATGGTACGGCCACGTTCTGCGTGGAGAAGAAGACAGCGTCCGCAAGATAGGCCTTAACTTCGAGGTAATAGGAAAGCGGCCTAGAGGGCGCCCGAAGCAGCGATGGGCTGATGCGTTACATATGGACTTGAAAGTAGCTGGCGTCCACTCTGATCTAGCGCTGGATCGCGAAAGGTGGCGTCATGACACCAGAATAGCGGACCTCGCCACGAAGCGGGACAAACGCTGAAGAAGTTCTCGTAAAGTGTCTATTTGAATCTGTAAGACATTCGGCTTAATTTCAGAAGAGTCAAACTTACTCAGAACAGCACTCAATTGGATTTCAGAAGTGTACAACTTGTCGATAAAATGTTTTGTACCAGCAGTAGACCTCTGTGGCTATCAACTAAACAAGATATAGTGTCATCAACACATTCGATACCACTTTCACGTAGAAATGGACACTTTTCAAATAAAATTGGACACTCTTCTAAGCCTAGGCCTAAGACTTTTGAAATCAAAGCGAACTCTTCCAAAGCGAAATAAGCTTTTTCTACGTTAAACTAGAGACCATTCAAAAAGGTTGAAAAAATTTTTGGTTCAAGGTAAATTCAAAAAATTTTGTTTTAATTCATCTACACAACAAGTGAAGACATTGTCAGAAAATTTATAAAAAAAAAATACTTTTTGAGAAAAAACAATGATTTGAAGCTTGTTTTGAAGAGCAGGAAGGCGGCTATTTTTGTTGCAAAATAGAGATTGCGCCACGCCCCCGTCCAAAACTTCGCGATTTTTATTCGAATGATAGCAAAACTTCTCTTTGTATGTAGTTTCACATATGCAAACGGTGCAACATAATCAATTGTAAAAAAAAACACGCATATTCTGACTTTCTTGGTGCACCAGAGCGGTATTTACGCTGTCAATCAGATAAACATTGCGACTTGCTTTCCGAATGCATGGCGCTATCCAGTCTTTTAATGCACTACATGATTGCTGCCTTGCTGCGTATTAAAAGAAAATTTACTTTATTATTTTTCTCGAAAAAATATTTTTTAACAAAATTATTACACATCTTGGGGCAGGTGAACTAAACAACTTCAAGGAAAGTTATACTAAATTTTTCTTAAACAAAAAAATATTCTATCTTAGTGAGTCTGTAGTTTAACCTGCCTGAAGAACCTGCCCTTGGAGAAGTTCGTTCCGATTTCAAAATCTTAGCCTAGTATAGAAGTGTCCAATTCGATTTGAAAAGTGTACAACTCGACGTGAAAACGACATACTAAAGTATTAATGAAGACATCTTAATGTATACATCACTTTGCTCGACAACGACTTCAAATTTGAATTGAAACTATTAGGTTGTCCGGAAAGTTCTCAGCGTTTTGTGTTACTATTTTTCATTCGTCTATTACAAAGTAGAAATTCAACTTGCATTGCGCTTTAATGCTACTTTCTGTACAGAATTTTTCGCTCTATTCGACTAAATAATTTATGCTTCAACGTTGTTTTTATACTTATCTGCTCTTGGAAGGCCTATTGAAGAATGTCGAAGGAGCAGTTCCGAGCGATATTTTATTTCAATTTCAAATTGGGACAATCCGCAGCCGAGACAGCCCCACAAATCAACCAAGTGTGGGGCCTAATAGTGTTGGAGAAAGCACTGTGCGCCAGCGGTTCAGCAAATTTCGGACCGGAGATTTCATCCTCGAAGATGACCCCCCTAGCGGTCGACCTAGAGCAATCCTGGACGACGAGTTGAAGGAATTGGTGGGAGCGGAAGCGTACCAAACAGTTCGCGGGATCGCGGAAGGGCTAGACGTCAGTGAAACTGCTGTTGTAGATGCTTTGAGACGTCTCTTGGAAAGGTGAAAAAGCTCGAGAAGTTGATGCCCCACGGGTTGAGTGAGCCGCAAAAATTGTCACGTTTCGAGATTTGCTCTTCCCTACTTTTACGCAACAAAACTGACCGGGATCAACTTGGATCGAATCATTACATGTGATGAAGAGTGGATTCCATATGATAAGAGGAAACGTTCCGGAAAGAAGTTGGACGCCGACGAACCCCCTAGGCATTTTCCAAATGCGAACCTCCACCAAAAAAGGTAATGGTCACAGTGTGGTGGTCGGCGGTTGGTGTGATCCATTACAACTTTTTGGCACCAGGCAAACGATCACAGCAGAGTCCGACTGCAAGGAAATCGACGAAATGCACCGAAAATTGCGTCAACTCCAGACAACATTGGTCAACAGAAGAGGCCCGATTCTTTTGCACGATAACACCCGCCCACAAGTTTCACAAATCACTATTCGAAAATTGAACGAATTAAGGGTGGAAGTTCTGCCTCACACGCAATATTCTCCAGGGCTCTCCCCAACCGACTCCCACCTCTTCAAACACTTGCAGAACATTCTTGCTACTAAAACCTTCACCAATCAGGACCAAACCAAAACAGCTTTCGTGGATTTTGTGCAATCTCGACCACAAATTCTTTTCGCTGATAGAATAAGTCGACTGGTGGCCCATCGGCAAAAGTGTGCTGATTCGAACTGCGCTTATTTTGACTAAATCCGATAAGACTTGAGAAAGTTATGGTAGTTCAAAGTGAAGCACTCAAAACGCCGAGAACATTCCGGACAACCTAATATAACACAAAGTCGACACGCAAAATTAGCCTACGAGGATACAGTACTTTGAAATTTCTCTACCGCGAAACGCCGATGTTTGTGTGGATTTTTAAAGCGCCCCCTCCTCACTAGGATACATCCACATATCCCTCTTACCGTTTGATAGCCTGCAGAATAATGGACAGCAACCAAACTCAATTACCAGAAAGAATTCGGTATACTTCATAAGAAGCGAGCGGAAGAAACCAGATTACACATTAGTAGTGCATGAGATAGCAGGCAAGAATGGCTTGACAAAGACGGTCCAGCTATCGACTACTGAAGGCCATCTTCGCCATTTATAGGAAGTGTTCTGAAGAAGAGCCATCGTGAGCGAGCAAGAGACGTTTCAAAATTCAAGAATCATGTTTCGCTAAATAAAGGATAAAGGACGGCGTACTCAATCCCTTCTGGGATGCGCCAGCGCATTCTACTTCTACGGGATGTCGTGGAGGCGACATGAATGCGTATTTGGCCATACAATGACTTGCGGTGGCCAGCCGATGGACAAGTCAGCGCTTTATCCTTCCCAGACAAGTCTGGTACCAATTCACCGACCCCGAAGGGATGGAAGGCTTGGTTAGCCTGGGCGGGAAATCCGAACCAGGAACCTGGTATCGGGTGCACGGGACAGTCGCGCCTCCTCCGACTGCGCTACACGAGCCCATTTCGGTAAATAATCACCTCAATTAAAAGAATGGTGATTCCTTCAACACAGATTCATAGCCAAGGAGGAAGAAGGCATAAAGCACAAGGCCATTCAGGAGCATTTCAACAGATAAAATACTCCCAACAAAACGAACAATGACGTCAAACTGCTTGAACGAATAGACTTCCAAAGCCAGAGAACGTTAGAAGAAAAAAACTTTTCAGAGTAGATATGACGTTTGAGGAGCGGCGGTATATCAACTGGCTGCTGCCGCCACGCTTTACACCCTCTGAAACACGGATAATCGCCGAGAGGCCCGCCAGACACACACTCACATACACACACGCACATCCTCACTGCACAACCACGAACCCGCACATTCAATACGAGGCCACAAAAGCGGCGGTAGTTGTGATCGCAGAAAAAATCCGAAAGAAAAAGCAAAACACTGGAAAGAACATCTTGTAGGTAACATAGCCCTACACATACCATTTACATAGTGAACCGAATACTTTTCATTTCGAACCGACCACTTTTCAAGCATAAATAAACATATTTCAAGTTAAAAGAGATAGTTTATAGAACATGGAATGGAACAGAAAACATGTATTTAGCTAAAAATGATACTAAATCAGTTTTGCGCGAAAATTACAGCAAAAGTTGTCTTTTCAAAAATTAGCAAAAGCAGAGCGTAGAACTTTATTGAGAAGTGACAAAAGTGACAGAAAATCAGTTCAGCAGAAAAGCTTACCGGAAAGTTGACTTTTCAAGGATTAACAAAATCGACTGCTTCCAGGGTTTGCATAAAGTGAAAAGTGCTTCATTTCTTAATCATTTCAATGCTTATCTGATTGATAGCGCAGATGCTGTTTAGCTAAAGCTCTACAGTGAAACGTGATAGTATGTTTCTTCTATTTTGACTTCTTGTGTTGTTTGTAGGTCTATACGCATGTAAATAGCAATTACTCTATCAATCAATAGACAATGCAATACATAGAACGAGTACGAGGCGCGATCTCTTCCTATAACACGCCAGCAAAGCCACTGATCTCCCTCCAGTAAGACAGGGTTAGCCTTAAAATATTGTTTGAGGTCAAATGATGAGAATTTTGCGCTTATCCAATCAACGTACTTATCTCTTCTCAAGAAACTCTGCGAAATTGAAGTTTTAACTTAAAAATTCCTCCAAAAATATAATTTTAACTTGGTTAGATAACCCCATTCAAACTTTAGATACAACTGACTTGATCTGAAAAACGTCCACTTTACTTCTAGGGCGCCAGGACTCAAGTTAAAAGCTGTGCAGTATAAAATGAAAAAAGTGCCCAGTCCGAAGTGAGAATTATGTAGATGTACGTAAAGGCCCTACATTTCAAGTGAACATTCAGTGAAGAAGGCAGACGGAAATCTCCTACATACCTCAGCAGTTCCGGCCTCACGACAACATCTCCACGTTCCCAATCAATGAAGATTTCGCATATTGAGAACAAACAAATCCGCCGCCGACCAGCCAGTCTTATCGGACATTAATTTCGCGCAGACACCTTAATGACACAGGTTTAGAAGGAATGAGCTGTTGCTTGATCGCAGTAAGACGCTTAAGGCAACGTAGAATGAAACTCATCCCACCGTCTTCATTTCGTAAATGAGTACTACGAGCATGAGGCGAGTGAAGCATACATAGGTAAAAATAATCGTTTTTGCAAGCTACATCCATTATACTTCAATGTCAAAAAAACTTTAATATAAATATACTTTAATGTAAAAGAAAAAGAAAAAATAGAAGCACATCCGTCACACACAATAAGCACGACGGGGACGCCTAGCGCAGTCGAAAGATGCTCGACTGTGACCAAGAACCCCGAATCGATTGATGGTTGGGATCCCTCACTGGCCCTGTAAGGGATCTTCGAATTGGTCAGCATTGACAACCGGCTGGCCACAGCTTGTAATTGCATTGGTCAAATACGCAGATAAACTGCAGTATACCGTAGATGTGGAGGGCGTGGCGCATCCTCCCAGAGGAAATGACTCCCGGCATATTTCACCATTGAGCCGGCAAAACGCAGTAGTTTGGTGGTCTCGCAGATTGAGAAGTCACCTTCCCCTATGAAAAGTCCCCCGCTCAGAAATTGAAGGCCTAGTTGGCAAAGGCATAGAATGATTCGCAATGAATAAACGTCATCTATTATCTAATCTTTTTATTTGACCAATTACTATGACATGAGGTGGCCAGACAACGAACAAGTCTGCGTTTTCACCTTCCCAGACAAGTCTTCTCAAAATGGAGAGTGGAATAAGAACGGGAGAAGGTAGAAGAGAACGCAAGAACAAACTGTGAATGAATGAGCGAATGAAGAAATGATAGTCTATAGAAAAAGATTTAATAAATTGCTCGGAAGAGAAAATACTTTGGAGTTCTGAAAAATTCTGAGAAATTCCAGTTATGTACACATAATTATAAAAACATCCGACAAGTTCTATTTCATGAAGGGCACCATGGCCATCTAGTACGGATATTGAAAGGGTTAATTGCAATGCGACTAATGACTTTTGACTAATTTCAAAACGTCAATGGTCCAATGTGGCTGAGAGGGCCTAAAAGAAGTGCTTTCATTTCCAGGGATCATATACTCTTTTCCCTGTTCGTTAGTGAGTTAACCGGGTATTCCGAAGGTTGGTGTAGAAGGCGCTAGCATTAGTTTATCTCAAGATATTATATGTAGTAGGATATGCCGGATATCAAAGGGCAACAGGCAACGTGGGCAAAAGAAATTACGGCAGACGACAATTCAGACTCGTTAGGTCGACCTCGTTCTATCCCAGTTAGGCGATGAGCATTTTCCAGGGCTTCTGTAGGTGGATAGTTCGGTTCTCCCGCCTACCCTTCCGCGCTCGATCATCAGATTCGGTCACCCTCGGGCTGGCAGCCTGGACGCTAGACCACCCATCCTCCCAGCCTCCCTGGTCATTGTTATGTTGTCTTTGCAAAAATTCTTCCTTAGCACCAATTAGACATTTCCTACATATAACAATTAGTACATCAATTATTAACTAGTACATATCTAACAAATGGCTGTGCTTTTCATCTAAGCACACTATTACTCGACTGTATGGAATAATAAAAAAATATAATTTTCAGGTCCATAGAGGGACGGGAGGCTGCGCTGGTTTCGGCGGAGGTCGAACCAAGAAGCTATTAAAAATCGGGATGCACACCAACAATCGGCGCCTCATCCGACTACGGCATCACGCTACCAACAAACGTCATTTCATTGGAAACCGAAGAAAAACACAATATGACGCAATGCCGGCACCAAGAAGGAACCGCTGACCATATCAGTGGTTGTTTGAGACAAAAATGGAGACTAGGACTTGATTCTGTTCTTGTTGTTATAAAAACTATGCTTGGAAATAGAAAAAAAAAACTTGTGAAAACTCGCAGTACAAGTTAAGAGGTTCACCTTTAAAAGCAGTGGAGGAAGTGCGAGACTTAGGTTTCATAGTGCCGGCTGACCTAAGTTTTGATAGCCACTACAAAAATATTGTAAAGAAAGCAAATCACCGGATCTACAACTTATTCAAAGTCTTACAAACGAGAGATCCCCAAGTATATTTGTGAGCATATAAGACTTATGTACGTGCCATAGTTGAAAGTGGTGTGACCGTATTTAACCCGGTCAAGAGGAAAGATATCGACTTCCTAGAAGGAGTTCAAACAGCTTTACACGTAAGCTAGTAATGAGATGTTTTGGACTGTAGCGCTGATGTCCCTTGTGGTGCTGAGCGATCGAAACTACTCGGACTGTCTTCACTCTCTAGCAGGACGAGAAAAGCAGATCTTCTGATGATGTTCAAAATTCTTTCTGGTTAGCTATCTATAAGGCCAATAGACTTTTTCGGAGTTCCGCTGTCTAGAACCATGAGAGGAAAACTCGACTGCGAGTTCTCATGGCTAAGACCCGAGTTAGAGCAAACCTCCTTACACACAGGAGCATTAAAGAGCTAAACTCGTTACTGAATACCGATGAGCGCCTCCTGGGTTGCTTTGTTCAGGTTTTTAAGAACTTACTATCTCGTTGTCACATAGGACGTTAGATGTAATAATGCCATATTTTAATGGTCTGTGTTTCTGCAATAGAGTTTTATTTGTTGTTCTATAACACTGCTCTATCGTCTCCTTTTTTGGATGTTTACGCGTGTGACACTAACTTGCGTCTTTAAGTAAATAAATAAATCAGAGTACAGCGTCTTAAAGGTCTGCCTTGAGCTCCTATCAAGGAAATCTCATAAACTCCATATGTACCATTTTCACGTCGAATTGTACACGTTTCAATTCAATTTAACACTTTCCTAAGGTAGCTTTAAGACATTTGGAATCGAAGCGAACTCTTCTGAATCGAAATGACCTTCAAGAAGGTTCAATTACAGATTCAGTAGGATGGTTAGAATAACTTTTTGTTCAAAAAAACTTGAGTATAACTTTTTTGGTTTTTCAAGATTAGTTCATCTTTTAGTTTACCTGCCCCAATAAGAGCAGCAATTCAAAAAATGTTATTTCTGGAGAAAATACAATCAATTAAAATTGGTCTCGAATCGCACAGCAACGAAGCAAGCATATAACGCATTCAAAGAACAGATCGCGCTATACACTCAAAAGACTACCTGCTTTAATCTGATTGATAGCGTAAATGCCACTTACATGAAATATCAAGGTGAGGATATGTGTGTTTTTACAGTTGTTTTTGTTGTATCGTTACCAGGTGTCGAACTCCATGCAAACAGAAATGCTGCTATCAATCGAAAAAAAATCACGACATCTTGGACGGTGGTATGGCGCAATCCCTTCTCTGGCACTAGAAAATGGCCGCCTTCCAGCTCTCTAAACAAGCTTTAAACCATCATTTTTCCTCAAAAAAAATTTAAAAAATTGTAAAATTTCAAACACTGTGCTCACTTACTGGACAGGTGAATTAAAACATCAAAGAAAGTATACTAAAATCTTCCTTGAACAAAAAATTATTCGAACCTTCTCCGAGAGTCTCTAGTCTAATGTAAGAAAGCTCATTTCACTTTGGTAGAGCCCACTTTGATTTCAGAAGCTTTGGCCTATCCTGGAAGTGTCCAATTTAATTTGAAAAGTGTTCAATTCGAGGATGTATTGGTATACAATGTCAACACAATCCCCAAGAGACGGACTTTCAAACAAGATCAAGATCTCATCTGAATAACTACAAGTAAAGCTTTAAAGAGAGTACATTTGGGCACTCTATACAGAGTGTAACATCGACAGGTAAATTTCATACGAACAACATCACCATTCAATCACAGAAATTTAGCACATTAAGCATTTATTAGCGAAGAAATGGCAACATTTAACAGGGTTTGGTACCCGAACACCACTATGCCATCTCGAAGAACAAACAGATTCGAACACGGAAGATTCCTAGAGACTTGTCAAAAACATCAGAATATCACAACAAACTCGTAACGGCGGTTAAGGTGTCGCTGTTTAATCGATTATAAGCAACATTCGAAGACTAGACTGAGCAGTAGATCTGGCGACACAAGCTATCGATTACCTGCGCGGACTAATCGATATCAATGCGCTGTACAAACGAATGGCCAGACTTATGCGATGTGTGAAGGGACCTTTGGGCCATTATGGTGAGTAAAGCTAAGCAACCTAAAAGAGACTAGATCACTAGTAATAGGTGTAATGCAATCAAAAATGAGATTAACGAGACTACAACACGAAGCGAGATATCTGAGCCGTCCGATCGTGAACAAGATCATACAAAACGGGCGCTCGCTCGAACCGATGAAAGACTTCAGAAGAGTTTGTACGCCCTAGATCAGTACTACTACTTACATGTACCACACAGCTAGCAGCTGAACCGCTCCAGGTAACACATGGAGATCATTTGTTCTTCTTGTCCGCTTTCTTCCACTTCTTGTCATCGAGGATATCGTCTTCAATCTTCTTCTTGCCTGCAGTTGCTTCCTCCCTCGTCGCATCAACTGCTCTGGAAAGGCGAGAATTGTATCCGTTCCCAAAGGCAAAAACGCTAATCAGCTATCAGCATCAGCTCCACTTGAGCTCATGCTAGTTGCCTTCGAAACCACATCTTAGCTGACATGCTGATGTAGTTCTCGAAAGCGGCAGTCCTATCAAAATTGGTACAATTTTTCAAGTAATCATAACCGAATTTCTGTACTGAATGACTTTGCCTCCGCATTTTGAAGCTAAGACGACAACGCACTTAGAAAATGGAACAATGAAGGTGGCTAATCACTGCTTTTGAATACGTCACAGAGTTTGTTTCTGTTCAAGGTCATATCGGGGAGACCTTTTGAATGCTCATTTGCAGAACGCAAAAGTTTTACTGGTCGGGACAATCGTTAAGAAATCACATATTTCCTCCTTCTTACGAGAGAAGGGTAGGAAGCGCATGTCTGAACGCAGGAAGCGAGTCATACAAGAAGAACGTGCACGTTTTCTTCTGTTAGTATGAAAGTATGCTGTCGGTGGTTCTATCCTGCGTATGGTGCCCTTATGCACTCTCACTGTTCTAGTGATGCTTGAATGTACTTGGCTTCTACACAGTTTTTTTTAAATCTCCGAAATGAATAGAACACGGACTCATTCGTTGCGGTGATCGTCGTTACATGGCGGTTAAAGCTCCTCATAGCAGCTAGTCAAAAAGACTCGTTTTCTTTCATCAACTCCGAGGTCAAAGCTGGCTTCAGGGAAACTATAAGGAGACCCAATCCTCAATAACGCCGAAACTAACTTACAAGGAAAGGTTCCCAACTCATGGTGAGTCGTTGCGATGTTATTTTGAGAGGATGCAGGGGTGTATGAGAGGAGACCAGCACCACTGTTAGTTATTGTTGAACGGTCTTTTATTCGACCTGAAAAAGAGGGTGAAAACACGTGTGCAACACTCATCAACCCCTACGACACCCCAAGAGATGTGCTCAGTAGGAGTTCAGCTTCATAGGAGCACGCCGGTGGGGTTTTGAGTTCGAGTCCGCGTACTGCCAATATTTTTGCACATATTAGTTTGTTGTTATTACGCTCTCATGATCACAGAGGTCAATTTTAGACCATCAGTGCTTACAACAAACCAAGGATGCCTATTTGCGATTTCATATGTGCTAGTTTTTCAAAGTTTTTCAACAATGCGTATCTGCGCCATATCCCTTCTCTGGAAGTAAAAGGTCTTATTGCTCTCTCCTTTTAGTGAACAGCTATGGTCCAAGCCTATGAAAAAAGTAAAACACAAGTATCACACCAGCAGCATCTTGCAAAAGCCAGTGAGGAACAATGTTCTCCATCTTCTTCCATTTTCATTAAAGTTTTTTCATTAAAAGCTCCCATTTTCATTATACTACCTTTGAAAGCCGTGCGACGGTTGAAAATAGTCGACCGACAGCACGTTCAGGTGAGAACGACATTTTAAGAACACTTATGTAAAGATATGGGCCGTGTTCATAATATTCAACCGCAAGGCATGCGTATTTATGTGCAGTTACGGTATCATCGGTGATATGCATGGAATGGTGGCGGTGGTGGTGGTGGTGGGGTGGGGGATACGCATCGTTGAAAAACTAACACACACGACAACGCAAACAGTCAGTTCTGGTTTATTGTACGCGTTGATGGCCTTAAACTAACTCCTGTGATCACGACGATCATTGACGAGAAAGCGTAATAGCAACAAACAAATATGTCCAAAAACATTGGCGGTACGCGGACCCGAACTCAAAAGCCCGTCTGTGCGCTTCTATGAGGCGCCACCCCTATCGACTTCCCCACCGAGGTACCATACATCTCGTGGGTGTGTAGGGGTTGATGACTGTTGCGCACACGTTTTCACACCTCGTTTTCAGGCGCCCACACGATCCTACATCCTGTCAAAATAGCATCGCAAAAGCTCACCACGTTAGGCGGTAGACTAAAAACAGAAATACTGACGAAACAGCCAAAACAATCTCCGTGAGAGACTATACAAGGAGACTTCACAACCTCATTTTTAATTTCGACGACGCCCACAAAGTATCGTATAATTCTTATACGCTTACAGTCTATTAACTGTTATCAGTGACGTTTTTTACTGAAGATCTCTGCAATTCGAACAGTACAGATGTAAACTAATCAAGACGTACTTGTGAAGAGCGTCACAAATTCCTCCCATGAACACAGCGCAGAAGAGGTTCTCCACGGGGGCAAAGGGATCGTTTACTCCGAGCAGTAGAGCTGACAGTTTGAAATACACGAAGAATCCAACAACGCACTGAAAAACAATGACATGCAATGCAATGAATTATCTGTACTGGAGCCATGGAGCAGGAGTGCCACTCACCAAGTAGACGAGATCGTGGGGCGCTGTGACGTACATACTGTTCCTTTCCAGCGTGAACACTAGTGAAGCTATCACACAAGCCTTCGTTGTGAACGACGGCCGCAGCATTTCGTGTTGGGAGGGGATCCATGCGCCTCGAACAAGCTGAAACGTGCCCTTAAAGGAAATAAAAGCGTGGAGAATACCAGCTTTACGAATAGGAACCGTTCAAATGTCGTTTATGCAAAGGCCGTCCAGAAGATAATCGTATTCATGAGGATAAAGGATGAAAGACGGCCCTATTCAATAGCTGCTTGGGATAAGCCACGCATTTCACTTCTTTGAGATGTCGTAGAAGCAAGTTAAATGTGTATATAGTCTAGCGATAGCGAGCCGGTGAACTATTCGGTGTTCTATCTTTCCCAGAAGTTTGGTATGAATTCCCAAACCTCCTTGGTTGGCACGGCGGGGCCCAGACTAAAAAGCTTGATTAAGGGTGCAGGGGAGAGCCAGCGCACTTTTTCGTCTGCGCTACTACACGCCAAATGGTTTATTTAGCCACAAAAACGCGCTACAACACTAGATCCACTAACGAAATTCTCCGTTTGTGACTTGTCCGGTACTTCACATGGAGGTTCTGGATGGAAACTAACCCACTCAAAAACACTTCTGGCTAGCACTGTGATCTCTTTCGTCTTCGAAAACTAGTAAAGTAAAGCAGCTCCAAACCTCCCATTCAACATCGCCAGAATTGTATGTAAAGGACAATCTGACATTAACATGTCACAACTCATTAACCTCGCGGGCAGCAAGCAGTGGAGTATTCTTTTGAGCAGCTCTAATAAGGAAGGGTTCCCAATTCAAGGTGAGCTTTTGCGATACTATTTCGATAGGATAGAAGGCCATCTGGGCGGAGTCTAAATCTATAGTTAGTTTTTGCTGAACGCTCCTTTAAGGACCTGAAAAGGAGGTGTGAAAACGTGTACGCAGCGCTCATCAACCCCTATGACACCCCACGAGATGTGCCTCGGTGGCGCAGTCGGTAGGAGTGTCGCCGCATAGAAGCACACCGAGGGCCTTTGAGTTCGAGTCCGCGTACTGCCAATATTTATGCACATATCAATTTATTGTTATTACGCTTCCTCATGATCACAGTAGTCAATTTTAGACCATCAACGCTTACAACAAACCAGGTCTGTCTATTTGCGCCTTCATATGTGCTAGTTTTTTTTTTCATGGGTGGCATTTGGTTACATCATGTCCACCCAGGACCTTCTCTACACCCACGGATTACATGTTCAACGAAGAAGAAGTGGTAATTCCTTGCCACTGGCTTTTGTAAGATGCTGCTGGTGTGACACTTGTGTCATACTTGTTTCGAGTTTTGTACCCTAGCTGTTGACTAAAAGGGAAGAGCAATAAGACTTCTTATTTCCAGAGAAAAGACATGGTGCAGATACGCACTGTTGAAAAACTAACACATATGAAGGCGCAAATAGACAGCCTTGGTTTATTGTAAGCACTGACGGTCTAAAATTGACTCAAAATTTACTCATGTGATGAGAAAGCATAATAACAAAATAATACGTGCAAAAGTACTGGCAGTACGCGGACTGGAACTCAAAAGCCCACCGGTGTGCTTCTTTGAGGCGGCACTCCTAACGACTGCGCCACCTAGGCACATCTCGGGTGTCACAGGGGTTTGATGATTGTTGCGCACACGTCTTCACACCTCTCTCAAGTCTTTAGAAAAAGCGTTCAGCAAAAACTGTGGTTCTGAACTCCGCTCACAGGGCTCTACATCCTCTCAAAATAGCATCGAAAATACACACCTTGAGTTGGGAACCTTTCCTTGTATGCACTAAGCTAACACGCTGGTCTTGGGTTAAGCTTTTTTTCTAACTTTCTAATTCTTTGCCAGAAGGTTATACCGATTCTTTTTTTATGGAAGCACCATTGTAAAGAATGGACCTGAGCAGTTTTTGAAAGAGATTAAATTAACACACCTGCTCAACAATTTTCACAACCCCTGATCCGGCTCCTTTCGATACGCCGACGAGCACTTGTACCATGTATGACTCCGGATACAACTTTGTCGCGTAGGCTACACCATGAGAAATCTGAAAAAGAGTCGATTCAAGAAATGATGGCAAAGGAAAAGAATAAAGATCGACGTTAATCAACAATCCCTGTTTGGGAAGGCTAAAACGCTTCTATGGGATGTGGTGGAGGCAATATGAGCGTGTATTTCGTCTATACGAGACTTGGTGACCAGCGAAAGGATAAGTCAGCGTTTTAACCTTCACAAACAACTGTGCTAGAGTAAAGACCCCCACAGAGTTCTGAATCAGCGCCGCGGCCTTATGCTTAACCATAGGGCAGAGACGCAGAGCTCGCCGCCGGCGGCGTCCCTGCCCTATCCTTAACCATTGCGGCGAGCGGCGTTGCCGCAAAACTCTGTGGGGGCCTTAACACATTTGGAGTGTTTGGACGGCCTGGGCATGTTTCACTCTGAAAAATATGTAAAAAAAAACGACATTAATTACTGAACAACCTTGTCTGAGCTTACCTTATGAGCTCGTTGAACCTCTTTCGCAACGCAGAGAACGACTTTGACCGGTTTGAGGCAGGCCAACTTATAGACTAGATCGAAAGGTGAGTAGAAAACGGTGTACCAAACTGCTGATGCCTGCAACAGAGAGCATTTGAAAATTTGAATTTGAAAGATGACATCGTCTGAAGAGGCCATTCAGCACAGCTTGACGCTATTATGTCGAACAACTCGGATGGCAATAAGAAGCAAAAACCAGAACTGACCAACATGACATCGTCATGCTTTCGAAACGGTGTAATCACCGGCTCGCCAAGAAGAAAGCATGCAAGAAGCCCACCGGCGAAACACATCAGCATCGACGACAACCAGCATGAGAACGGATGGCGCCTTGAGAATGCTAACGACGTTGTGCCCATTTCTTGGCGTACATGTCCGCACATCTGCAAAGTGACTTGTTTAGAAATGGGAGTTCTATGGCTCATCACCTTGTACTTAAACATAAAACACTTATTAGTGTTGCTTTCAACGATTTACTCTATAGAAAGCACTCCGGACTTGAACAAACACAAGATTATAAACGGCGGATATCAGGACCATCCCACCGTAACTTTAGGCGCCGGATGAGACGTCCTTTGTGCAGAACCAGGCTAGGGAAGGGACTCCAGGGGCCGGATTCATCAACAATTAAACTCGTAGGTATGCGGGGCATAAAGGTTGGAGATAAGATAAGAGCCAGAAAGAGTTAAGGCAAAAGTCAAGGACGCAAGCTTCATCGTGGGTATCTCTACCCCCTATACCTGGGGGTTAGTCGTTGATGAATCCGGCCTCAGGGTGTGTGCTATGCAAGCTGCTAGTATGGAGACTGCTTTCGTCGGTCAGAGGGAGTCCGCGGCTGGGTACTGCGCTCTTCGATCGGAGAAGCGCATTCGGCCGAAACAATGTGCAAAAAGGCACAATGCTGTGTAGATGTCGAAACCTTTCAGATCTCAGACAGTCAGTTGAACTACAAGAATGCCACGACGCAGGAGAACCGAACCCCCGACATTCCTCGCAAGAAGCAACCCCTCTGCCCACTGCACCACGACCCGCTTGGCGAGAGCCATCGCGAGCTTAGGTTGTCGAGGTTGATCGAATTTCAACGTGGTCGCTGATGCGAATGCCTAATGAAGGACTGCGCAGACAGCAAAAGTCTCGGCGCGACCCGCACTGCGGTTACGGTGAGCCGGTCCTAATACCCGCCGTTTATAATTGTTTTAAGTGAACATGTAAAAGATCATTTCTAACTTGGAAAGGATCTCACAGGTACATTTGCACGGCGAAGATAAACACCGCTGCAGAACCTCAATCTTCCAAATAAGTTGCGATGCAGACAAAATGGGAGTGAACACGTTTATTCTTGAAAGGGGCGTTTATATACACTCCTTTACTCTTATCACTTAACCCCCATTATCATCCCATTGATCACTGCTCACCCCTCTACATCCCCCCTAGTGACCAAGCCGGTCACTACAGGATGCAAAGGGGTCACAACAAAATAGTGGAAAAATGCTCCGTTTTTGCAAAGCCCTCGAACCTAGCGAGTTAGAGGCCTTAAACTTTACGGGTTCGTACGTTAGATGACTTCCTGAGTTACGGTAGCAGTCCCCCACCGCCCCCAATTACGGTAGCGTGGTATGATGTGAAGCCCACCTTGAACAAGCTATAACGGATGAATAGAGCAGACGGTGCGCCGCGGAGCAGACTTTCCGTCGTAGGGTGATGTTTGAGGACTTTGATCGTTTCTTGCCCTGCTTTTTCTTTGCACTTCTGGTAATAATATGCTTTGGCACGTTGACTGACACCTGCGGGGGGGGGGGGGGTTCGCCTTGTAATACACTTTAGCGAAGGCAATAGAGATTGAATCAGCCACATCCACATGGTAACAAAGACTTCTGATTCACGTTTGTTGCTGAAAAAGCAATAACAGCGCATCTAACCTTGAGTGAAGTCTTGAAATTAGAAGTCTTTCTCGCTTTTTTAATCAGTTTGAGCTCACGAATCTGACGTAATCCCAACCAATAAGATTACATGACTATAAATATGTGCTGTCAGTTTTCAATCAAATCAAACTAGTACTTCCTTCAATTTAGATGCTAAATGAGTCTCGAACGCAGCATAAATCTGCCCCTCGAAGTGAGCTAGAGAATGAGATGACGTTACTGGAGGAGAGCACGTTGCTCCGCCTTCTACAGTAGTGGAAGACACCCAGCGTAACGCACCTAAACCTTACCGTGGAATAGCACTGCCGCACAAAACAATACCTTCGAAACATCGACTACGCAGAAAAAGTGCAGAAAATACTGCTTCAACTGCACGGGGCAGGCATTCGATCCCTTGCCTTCTAAAAATTTCAACATTTTTCCGCATATTCGAAGCTTGGAAGGCACTGCCTTGCGCGACTGTGCAATTCCATAGTGAACCTTCAGTCTCCCTAACTCGATAGGTTCAAGGACTTTGCAAAAATGTAACATGCTTTTCTACTATTCAAAGGGTGGATATTCTCGCTACCGTATTCATCTTCGTCTCAGGCATATGACTGAGACCCTTCCTTAGTAAGAAGCACTCAGTTTAACTGGTTTCATGCTGATATGATATCCATCACATACCGCTATCGCGGGTGAGCGCTGATAGGGCATTGATATGCGCGAACACCGTGGATGTTGCATTTGATCAAACAGCGTTATGTTGTAGTTGACTAGTATATTGGCCGAAAAAAGGGGGGTTATAGTCCCAGCTGCCGCAACAGTTTTGATCACAACTGAACATCCTTTCACACTCACAGCAACTGACCTATGAAGCCTTTTTCTCCATATTCTTTCTTCCTGGATCCTCCAAGCTTTCGAACTAAGCTTTACCATTACGTCAAGTACAAGGTTGTCTCTGGATATTTTAAAGGATAAAGGACAAATACGGCGTTAACCAACCAGTTTTCTGAATGAATCACGTACTCTACCATCTGTGAGATATTGCAGAGGCATTTTGAATGCACACTTGGCCTATAGGGCACGTGTAGCGCAGTCTGAGGAGCTGCAGGCAGTCGCGTGCACCCGATAACAGGTTCTTGGATAGGATATTCCGCCCAGGCCAACCAAGCCATCCACCCCTCCGGGGTCGGTGAATTGGTATCGGACTTGTCTGGAAAGAATAAAGCGCTGACTTGTTCATCGGTTGGTCACCGCAAGTCAACGTATGGCCAAATACGCATTCAAATCGCCTCCACGACATCCCGTAGCATAGAATGCGTGGTGCATCCCAAAAGGGAGTGAGCAACACCGTCCTTTATCATTTTATCCTTTATTTGGCCTACACAATGACTTTTGGTGGCCAGTCGATGGACATGGCAGTGGTTCATCCCTGATCCTGGAGCGATAGAAGTCTTGGTTAACCTGGCGGGAAATGGGACCAAAAACCTCGAAATGGACTGTACCCAAAAGCCTTCACTTCCTCGGTTTGCGCCATCAGACGTGGTAGAGATAAAACATTTATTCATAGCAGCTCCACGACCTCCAGAAGAAGCAGAGTGCATGGCGCACCCCACATCGAGACCGACCGTTGCCGACTTTTCCATCTAAGCCCCTTATCCCTCAGATCTTAGCGAGGTCGAAACACTTCACCCATCCCAGCAAGAGCGTAACTCGGTACTGCTTTCTCAGTCAAGGGCAGCAATGACGCATGAGAATAGTGCACTTTACAACGCCAGCGCTCAAGAGGTCGCTCTCAGCAAAAAGCAAAAACTCCCTCGATGTCTGCTACTTGCAGCAAAGAGAGTGCAGTTTTTAGATGACACACTCCTAATGTTACTGGAAGGCAGCTTCAGGAAAGGAAGGGGCTTCTTTACCTGGGGTCTACTGCGCTTGTTCTTAGATGGCCTAAATTGAATGAGCCAAGACTTTCGGAGACGTCACTAACGAGTAGGACTCGCTCTTCAATTCCAACGAATTCTGCTCTTATTCAGGAGAAGTTCTATCAAACGCTTCTGCGGCTAGTTGGGTAAGAATTTTTATTATTTATTTATTTATTTATTCAATACATTCGCGATAAGCGCAAATGCCAGAAAAAGTATTACAACAACAGAAAACATGAAGAAACCTAAAGCGAATCGAAAAAATGTAAAGCAACTAAATGATGACACACATATAGCATGTCAAACCGGTGTCAGATCTGTGACTAATTAGGGCATGAATAAAAAGGCTGTTTAGCCAAACCAAATAGGCCGGGAAGACTGTAAAGTGTTAAAATTCATAACTCAACCCCGACTTCTTAACAGATCGCTCAAGCTGACCCAGTGAAAAGGAGGACGGCATACATCTCGTCGCCTTCAGAGGCCGGATTCATCAACAATTAACCAGTGGGTATGCGGGTGATAAGGGGTAGAGATAAGATAAGAGTCAGGCAGAGATAACGCAAGAGTCAGAGACGCAGGCTTCATTGTGGGTATCTCTACCCCTTATACCCGCGGGTTAGTCGTTGATGAATCCGGCCCCAGGTATGCGCTGGCTGTCCTATGAGGAAAAAGAGCCACCTTCAGCTTACTCCTAGGCCGATTGATGATAATCTTCTCCAGAATGCATCAAAGCTGGGCCGTTTGGTTGGAAAACGCTGAACGTGCTCGCGAAACTGATACAACCACATTCTACAGGAAGACATAACCCCGGTTAAGGCTAACCAAGCAAGGATCTCACCAAGCGTATGCCTGAACGGGGAAAATGAATAGCGCTACGGGAATTTTGAAGGAACTACTTTCTGCGGCGGTACGACTCCATAGTTAAATTTAAGGGCACCTTACCCGATGGGTTCAAGAACTTTGCAAAAATGGAACACACCCTGCTACTATTTGAAGATGGAAATTATCGCAGTGCTATTCGCCTTCGCCGTTTAGACATACACCTGAGATCGTTCCGTGGGTAGGTAGTACTCGCCATTAAACGTACATAGAGAAAAAGTACGGACTAGTTCGAAGGCTCTAGGGCCTTATTCTAACGCCTCGCGGATTGCAGCTGGCACCGCCTCGAAGTAAGTGAAAGAAGACACGAAATTCAGCACTTCAACACATCTCCGTGCACAACGTCTGAAGCGACACAGTTTTGAAGACATCAGTTCAATTTCCGTGTTCCGATTTCAAACCAGTTGCTATAGTAAGAGGAACCGATGTGGAGCTAAGCGTAGCGAACATGGCAAAGCACGAAAGGTGACAATTTAATTTGCGTCAAAGCCATAGAATGGCCCATATCAGGTGAGTCAAGGAATAGGAATAAATCGAGGCGTCACATGCGCCAATTTCGATTTAAAACGATAGTTGGAAAGAACTGAGCACTTCCTTTGTATTAGCACTAGTTTATGGTTGCACCACTGAGCGGCGCGGCACCACAGTCAGAATAAATATCGATGGGGCGGCGCGAAAAAACGATATCTATGGCAATCATGGTGCCGCGCCTCGTGGCTGCGCAACCATAAACTAGGGCTTAGGAAGTCCATCAAGGCCGCTATCATTCCTTGAAGAGCTGACAAACGCATTTTCATATTCGAATCGGTGTACATACTCGCAACGCCGCATAAAGACCCATCCGTACTTATTTTCTTAACTACGTTTAATGAAATGTGGTACGATACAGTTTAAAAGGGGTAAAGAGTAGAGCAGATGCCTAAGTGATCCGCGTTCAGGACAAAGACTACCGATATCGATTAGCCAGCGCGGATGATCGATATCAGTCACCCCGACTGAAGTATGGAATCTGATAAAGACCAAGGACTCACCAGTAAGTAGTGTGCGACATCGAAGTACGGGTACATCCGCAGTTTCTGCAGCGCTCCACCTGCACTGATGAGGCTGTCGTGGTCCACTTCCCAATCCATCGACCACATCGCTGCTGTCACAGCCTGCAAAAAGGACACTAGTCATGTGTCAGCCAGCACAAAGAACTAGCGGAAAAAGAATGACGAGAGAGGGCACTGGGAAGCGTCCCTTCAGAGAGCGAAACATAGAGGAGAGAACTGCCCCCTATGCAGCGCACAGTAGAGCCTATAAACCTGAAGAAAACATGCGATGTGTTGAGTCCGCAGCGACACTGAGCCCCTTAATGATGCGGTTTTTGTGGCTGGTCGTCCTACGAATCGCCGAATGGCTAGAAAGGGCTGCAGTAACCCCATTTCCGCGACTATTTTTGGCTGAAAGCAGAGCAAATGTGCCCTGCCAACCTTTGAAGTGAGAGGTGAAAAGAGTCAATCGCCTGAAAAGGAGTTCTGGCTTCAACTATTCAACCTCAGCCTTCCCATTGCTAGTTCTTGGCCCGACCAGTAAATGAGAAAACCTGCTTGTATGAGGGAACCCCACTCAATGTCCATAACCACCTTACGTCTTCATACAGCATATGAGATCCAATTCATTTCGCCAGCCTGACAACACATCACCTAGTCAGAAACTTCCATGGCTCACACGTCCGTCGAGAAATCAAGACCCATTAGGTCACACTGGCACGCTGCACAACTGAAACAGTATGCACCGGACCGAAGCGACAACACTCAGAAAGCAACGCAGAAGTGGAAGTGGTAAGGATAACAATGTGATCACGATGCTCTTGAAAAAGCCGCCCTTTTTGTAATCGCAGCTGGCTTATCACTGTAGTTTTGCGTGACACTGCTGATATTTTCCAGGGGTCAATGACGGATTATATGCGGAATACCCTTCGTTGTAGACAAACATTTCAACTTAACCTCGAGCTAGAAGAAAGATAGCGCAGTCGTCTGCCGTTATAACGCGTTTGAAGGGATCACTACAAGTCGTCAACGAGACCTGTATGAAGTTGTAGGGCGAGCAGCACAGAAGCGTTTTGAGCCACTGGGTGGTACGAAAATGAAGAACAACTGTGCAAGGCAACCCCGTTTGATTTCTGGGATATGGTCCACCAGCAGTTCAGAATTGGCCGAGTGGGTAGTGTTGAAAACTCCTGAGCACGAGCTCAGGGGTACGGATCTAGACCTATACAAATTGGTGCAGTGGTTTTGCATCTTCTGCCACTATCATGAAGTCATAAGCTTTTTTATTTTTCACACTATTGTGAACCATTCCCACTTGTACATTCCATTCATCAGCGTATGTTACAGAAAGGTGTGGTTGCGCAGAAACTGCGACCAACGGTTTTGATTGACTTCGTTTTCACACATATTTTCTTCCAAGGTGTCTACGCTTAATATGCACCTACGGTCGTCTACAATGCATCTAAATTGATGTACTATTACCGAATGTTTCTTTCTTGCGAAGAGCTTGGTATAATGATTTGAACGCAGGAATGCTGTAAACAGTGCGAATTGTTCTTTATGAAAATGAAAATCTGAAGGAACCTTGGAATTCTCGCCATACTAGGCGAACGGTACAACCCCGCTCTCAGTCTCAGGCTAAAACACTTCTAAGATGCTTTTCTTTCGTTTTTCCTCTTTTTCTTTCTTTTTAGATGAAAGATTGAACTTAAAGAGCACATTAGTAAACTTCGAGCTTTCCCGTCCTTCATCTGCGGCAGTCCACGCGCTCCAACGCTAGCTCTGTCGCCAGCGGGAAGTATGAACAGGCCAATAGCTGCCGGCGGTAGACGTGACCAGACTATGGGTATGCCTGCGATTGCACATGTGCTTTTTACCCGACGGCAACAGATACTGTACACGTCGGAAACGTGCGAACGAAACAAAACAATATTATACTTAACTCGAAAAACATCAACAATACATCTGAGAAAAGCGTGCGAGCTTCTATTGGTTCAATCACTGCTCGCTGTTGTCACCCAATAAGCCGTCGTCTGATAGCAATAAGCCGGCTAAGCCGTCAGTTCTTGTTAGCGGGGAAATTTCGAGCTCAACTTTCTCTATCTGACGATACCCTCCGGCTTAATAGATTGACAGACCTTGACAACAACTACAGCATATGGTAAAGGCGAAGTCGAACGATAACAGGACAAAAAAGCGAGGCAGTAGGCGTAGACTTCCACTCGTATTGCAGAAATTCTCTTTAGAAACCCAATTTCCTCAATACGGAATCCACAAAAACATCTAACTCTACTAGTAAACAAGAGTCCAATCTGGAGTAGACACAAAAGATAGAAACAGCTGAGAGGCACAATTTTTCGATGATTTCTGTTAGATTATAGGAAGTTTGACGTTTCCGCTGTTTAAACGGAATGCAGAGATTCTTCTCGAGTAAAAAATCATTCTCCAAGGACCGTACCATCCTCGAGAAGCGGTGCTCGAAGGATCAAGCAAACGAAATGAATGCAAAGAGAGTTACTAAAAAGCTGATATTGAAAGACGGAGCCATTCGCTGAAACTCTAAAGAAACCAGCACCTCTTCAAGGAAAACATGGCAAATCGAAGGTCAACCCTTCGGCAGGAAATTTAACGTCGAACCGCTGATAAGGGATGGCTGCTGATAGGTTGCCGGTTGCATCAACAGCTGATAGAAAACACCACTGAGGTTTAGTGGTGTGCTGGTAAGGCGAATGCTCGTAAAGCAATAACATATGGGTTCTATTCCAAGCTGGGCGCGTAGTAGCGCAGTCGAAAGAGGTGCCGACTGTTTCATGCACTAGAATGAATGCTCTTGGTTCTGGTCTTGTCAAACCCAGTCAAACCTTCCATTCCTCCGGTGTCGCTAAATTGGCGCCAATCTTGTCTGGGAGGGATAGAACACTAGCTTGTACATTGCCTTGCTACCGCAAGCCATTATATAGGCCAAATACACATTCACATTTCCACTACGCCCTATAAAAGTAGAATGTGCGGAACGCTTTCCAAACGAGTCTGATTAACGCCGTCCTATATCATTTACTCGGATAGAGGGTAAAGGACTACGTATTCAACCGCTACTGAGAATGGGCCACATATTGTACATTCACGGGATGTCGTGGAGGCGATTTCACCGGGTATTTGGTCTGTACAATGACTTGCGGTGACGAATAACGGGCGAGTCACCGTTTTACTCTTCACAGACAAGTATGGAGCCAATTCGCCGGCTTCGGATGGATGCAAGGCTTGGTGGATCTGAGCAGGATGCGGACGAAGAACCTCGATTCAAAGCGCATGCAACGGTCGACTCTTCCAGCTGCGCTATCACGCACCTATTGTACATATACAAAACTGTTCACAACAAGAAACCCACAACTCTTTTGTACCGAAATCATGACAGGTTCTGATAAAAAATCTCGCCAAGGGCGGGACTTGAGCCCGGATCTCATGCCTTCCTGGAGGAAATGTGATGCCCAGTCGACGTTAGACTACGAAGAGCATGAAAATGGACTGAGAGTGCTTGAGAGATGTTCGCCAATTCAATTAGAAGCTAAGAGTCTAATGTCGAATGGGGCGTGCAAGAAGCGGCCAGTATTTTCGCGACAGCTGTGGTACATGCTGCAGCTGATGAGCTATAGCTCACCTCACAGCGCCTTGAAAAACGCAGAACAGACGGCTTTCCTGGTCAGAAATCGTCTGATGAGAATGGATAGTCGTTCCAGACGGACGGTAACCTCCTCTGTTGGCAAAATTCTGTGAAGAGCAAAAAGGCGGCAGATCCTTTTCGCAAGGAAAAATCACGCACTAGAAAAACGATGACGATGACGACGACGACGTCGACGGGACGATCGAATTCGTGCCTCGTTGGTCGGTGAGGGGATAGAGACCGCGGAAGTGGAGAGGTCCGCGATATGAGGGTGAGACGGTGACGCGCGTCGGCTCTCGCATGGTGTAATGTCAATGCGGGCCGGTGAGCTCGGGGTGGTGGTGCAATTAATGTTGTCCGACATCGTCTGCGTAAGCAGTCGGCGCGGTATGCAGCCCGACTATCCGCAGCTCATTGGAGCTATTCGGAAGGATACGAGGTGCACTTTCATTGATGGCTGTGTCAGCAGCCATGCACGAAACATGCCTTTGCTGATGTTATAGGCGAAGTTATACGCCCTGGTTCGACATTCGACAAAATTTCACGTGCAAGGCTGTTAATGATAGCCTGTCGTATCAACCTGCTGCTGAGCAAGTATGCACATTTAGAGAGGATCTCTGCTGAAGCCTGCAGAACGTTTGTCAAAGGTTGTATGTCAAAGAGTGGTGCTCCTTGCGAAATTTTCTTTGCTTTCCTTATGGAACCTTGGCTAGTGTTCGAGTGCTGTTCATTGTGTGTTCTTTAATTACACTTTTCATGCTAGACAGTGCCTTGGATCAATGAATAAATAAGAATAATGTGCCGTTGTTTGAGGCATTGGCCAAGACTGTTGTCCACTTTTGTTAGGCTTACGTTTAAACAAATTAGCATTCTTCAGAACGTGGAAAAGTCGGACACACCTACAATACTACGATATACACTACAATACGGAATGATCTGCTGATGATATTTAAAACTGTTACTGGAATAACGATGTTTTGTTGCGATCAAAACTTCTAGCGCAAGGCGGGACTCGAACCTCCCTCTAACCGGGCGGGAATGCTGTACGCCATTACACCACCGGCGCCGTTTGATCGAACGCAACATCCACACCTCGTGGGACCGATCAGCACTCACCCGTATCCGGGATGAGAATGATGGGTTTTCATTACTGAAATGGTAGCGCTACCACTTCATGAGTTGTACACGTTGCAAAATTCTAACGTAAAAGGTAGCCAGGGGAAATCTATATCTCTAAGGTCAAAAGCTCTATCCGTGCTCCATTTTTCACCCAAAGAGACGGCTCTGGATGTTTAAGATTCTCAACAACCGAAAGCAAGCTCTTCATAATTTATTACTTCAGCTTAAGAGGCTCGTTGACAAATAACTCCAAGAGCAGCTAAGTGATTCTTATTTATTGTATTCTTACGTTAAAGTTCTTTGTTTTTATTTTCCTGGCGTGTAATCGCAATTATTTATACGTCCGAGTAAGAAAATAAACATCCCATTTTCACGTCGAATTGACACTTTTCAAATCAAATTGGACCCTGTTCTAAGCTAGCTTCAAGACTTTTGAAATCAATACAAATTCTTCTAGACAGAAATGACCTTCAGACAGGTTAGACTACAGATTCAATAAAATGGTCAGACTAATTTTTGTTCAAGAAAAATTTATTATTACTTTCTTTGAAACTTTTAATTTACTGTCCCATCACAAATGTAACCATTTTCTGAAAAAACGTATTAGAAAATATTAGATTAAGATTTATCTTGAACCACAGCAACGAAGCAAGCATATAGCGCATCAAAAGATCGCGTATGCGCTCAAAAAGTTCGCAGCAAATATTTTTTGAGTGTAAATACCACTTACATGAACAATCGAAACGGTGATATGTGTGATCTTTGCAGTTGTTTTTGTTTTATCGTTATCAGGTGTTGAACTCCGTGCAAACAGAAATTCTGCTATCAATCGAATAAAAATTGCAACGTCTTTGATGAGGGCATGGCGCATCTCTTTTTTAACACTAAAAAGTGGCCGCCTTCCTACTCTTTAAAACAAGCTTGGAACCATTCTTTCCTCAAAAAATAAAAATTTTACAAAATTTCAATCATTTGTTCACTTAGTGGGGAGATGAATTAAAACTTCAAAGAAAGTTATACTAAAATTTTGTTTGAACAAAAATTATTCTAACTCTTCTGGAGACTCCATAGTTTAATGTAAAAGAAGCTCATTTCAATTCGGAAGAGTTTGCTTGAAAAGTCTTGAAGCTAGCTTAGAAGAGGGTGAAATTTATTTATTTATTAAAAGCATGCATTACACACGCAACAATACGTTACACAATGTAAATATCCGAAACGAAATAAAACATGGAAAAAACGACAGGATAAAGGTGGATCGAAGGTGACATTTTTACTAATGAACGTTTTAAATGCACATTTCGACAAACTAAGGTTGTCACTTCAAATTTGGCTTTGGATATATGTCAATTTCCAATTCGACGTGAAAATGGTATGTATTAGCAATTAAGTGCCATCAGCCCGAGCATCACTTTACAGTATAGAGTACCAGTCTCAAGAAAAATACAGACAGGACCCGATACAACAATTGCAAATGGAAGGCTAACAAGAAAGAATGCATGCCTATGAGGTACATCAGACATGCGCTGGACTTGCTAGAGTGGCCTGAGACCACTTCACTTATACTGCTCTGATCTTATCCATAAAGCGCTTAAGTCGGGTGGTCTCCGGCGCTCACGTCCACATCCATGTACCGATAATTGCCGGAATAAAAATTGACGGCTAACTTTGCCTGTGCCAAAAGGGACCACCAGTCACGTAGACGAATTTAGACGTGGGTGAATAAGTTTCTACTTGAGCACCCTTTGAATCAGATCAAATCAGATCAGTACAATTAGCTCGAGTGGTTGTAGGACTAAAGGTCATCCATTTACTGTTGCAAGTACTACCTAATGGACCTCTTAGGCATGCCATCTTTTTGTTAGTTCTTCATTTATAATTATAGTATCGCATTGCGGCCTTATTTTCTTAGAAATTAGTACTCTGTAATGTTAAATGGTACTTAGACTGGTAGATTGTAGGTGCTTCCGGTTTATCCAGGTTCGGAAAAACGAAACTTTGCCTTTTTCTAAGCCGAAAAAAGTAGACGACAATCTTGGTCAGCTGCACAAACAAGAACACATTAACAATCAAAACGAGATGTTCCAAAAAATGATGAGCAAGGCGGATCGACATGTTCTTCGAAGGGATGAACAAACTGATATTTCAGATGGAGGCGAGTCATTCATTCCCTTGTCAGCGACACCACATTCGAATGGCAACCACTTGTTGAATAACTGTGATGAGACAATGAAATGCATGGAAAAGACGGTGTGTCTCCCATTACGACGAATGAAACAATGATAGAAGTCACAATTTCCGGATTTTCCTTGTTTGCTTCGCTACAACAGCTGTCTCTATTCATTTTCTACCGCTGTGTTGCTGCTTATTATTCACGTCTCGGTCTATCGGTTTGATATTCTTATCCGTCGCCGATCTTCTCGTTTTCGAAGTTTGGTGAGTATTCTCTTTTTTCTTGAAGGATCTCCTTCCTTGCTGAGGAGCTCCGGAGAGATCCCTACTATTTGATGCACTCTTTACATTTGCAACCGTCTAAAGGAAAGAACGACATGATTATAAGTTTTTTTGTTTATTTTTTTCATTTTGTTTTGTGTTGCTGTTTCGATTTGTTTATACGACTACCTGATCTTCAGATCGAAGATCAGAGACGCTGTTGCATGGCCAAGTCGTCGAAAATTAGGGACGCCCTTCGCGTCCCTCGAGCGAGGAGGAACCATTGGAGCACTCTGGCACGCGACAGGGACGAATGGAGATGCTGTGGCGCCCGCTCGAGCAACTCGATGATCAGCGGGACGACAGGTGATAGACCATTTCGAAAGCTAACAAAACGTAACTTCCGGAGTATACTACGACTAATCATAGGTATAGAATTCTTCGAGTGATCGCCCAGCAAAAGTCGATATGTATGATTGGCGTGGCCGACCAATCACTCGTATCGCGAAGTATGAACGGGCCGTTATCTTATGGAGGCGATCTGAATGCGTATAACACAGACGTGATTGAGGTTGTAAAAGTAGAATGTAATTCTAGAGCTCTGTTTTCATTCTAAGGCATTCCTCTGTAACATTCCTGTAGCTGGTGAAAGCCTTGATAAGCCGCGGCGCCGGTGTGCGCATATAAAAGCGGTGGTGAAAACATTTCGTTGGTTATTTCTTCTCAGTTCCTTTAGCTCGCCATATCCCCACGCTTCTATTTCCTAAGCATTGCGCATTTTAGGACCCTGTGCATTCAAAGGATGGCGCATTCATCACTTAGTTGTAGGATGCATTCTCCGTTATCTCTTCCTTCCGTCACACCCTCATTTATTGTTCTATGATAATGTGTTGTTTTTAGTTAATGAAGTTTAATTACCCAAGTTTGAGGCTGTGCGTTGGTGCGAACAGCGTACTTGCCCTATGCAACACAAACACACAAGAGGAAATTGATAAATGAAAATGTGAATTATTTCAACTTATCCTTCTAAGTCACGAGCAGATAGATGCCTGAAGGTGAAAGCAGAAGAGATGTGTAACTATGGAGACAAAGCAACCGTGCATGACCTAGTTAGAACAATAGCAACGGGGTTACTGCTTGTTGCAATGTTGTCAGGTTTCCGAGCACATTTTGCAGTTGGTGCAGAGTTTAAAGCAGAGAGGATGAGCTGAGAGGCAAAACTCAGGATGACCGAGGCTGAGGAGAACGTGCTGCAACATACATATCAACATTGAAGGCTATCAACTTAGTGGCCTAGTTCCTTAAAAAACAGATCCTAAGTAAAAGAACAGCTAATCATTCAGTCAGCCTCGCAGAATTGATTACGGTTCTCCACGGTTCTCATAGTGATTTTGTGTGGATGCTACAGATTTTAGTGTTAACCGGGAGACGAGGTAGTCCTGTTGCAAGTTAAGGAACATTGGACGAGGCTTCAAGGTTTGTTCTATGTCAAGGCTCCAGGACCACCAGTGAGTTGGAGTCATTGTTTCTGGACGTTTTCGTGAATGAATCGCAAGCGTTGAGCGCTTTGACATCGATTGATGAAGGTCGTTGTCGCCGCTAAGGAGCGACTCTATCACTTCTTCTCTGCGTATGCTCCACAGAGTGGCTGCTCCGATCAAGCCAAGGATGGGTTTTGGAACCTGCTTGATGAGAAGACAGCAGAGGTACCGTCGAAGGATGTCATCATTGTCGCTGGTGACCTTAATGGGCACGTAGGTGCTACGAAATACGATTGCAGCTGTCATGGTGGTTTCGGATACGGGTCAAGCGACGCCGACGGCGATCGAATTTGATTACGCAGAATCGCATAAAATCATCATAGTGAACACCGTCTTCCGAAAACGCGATTCACTATAGGGGGATCTTCAAGTCTCACATAGATTTTGTCTTTGTGAAGGATCGCGACCGAAGTATTGTCACAGACGCGAAGATCGTGCCGCATGATACGGTCGCCCCACAGCACCGACCGCTGATCTGCACTTTGAAGGTCGCCTCTCCGAGGCTGAAGCAGGTCGAGCGGTGCGGTGCTGCAAGAATCAAGTGGTGGCGAATGAAAGAGAAGGAAGCAGCTGTGATTTTTCGGGTGCGATTACCGACTGTCGGTGAAACTTGGAAGAAGGCGACCGACGCTATACGTCAAGCTGCACAGTCGGAGCTCGGCATTACGAAGCCTGGACGACACAAAGTCGACAAGCAGGCCTGACCGTGGACAGACGACGTGAAAGCAAAAGTGCGAGAGAAGAAGACGCTTTATCACGTGTTTCTCGGCGAAAAGACGGCCGATAACTGGCGGAAGTACAAGAAGCGAGGAAGGCTGCAAAGAAGGCCGTGGCTGTTGCAAAAGCCAGCCATTATAGAGATGTCAACGAGAAGCTCGAGTTACGCTATGGTGAGCGGTATCTGTATAGACTTGCTAAGAATCGCCATCGGAAGATCGAGGATATTGAGCATCAATCTTCTTATGGACCGCAAGAAGGCATTGAAGCGATGGCGCGAATTCTTTGAGCAAATCTCTACAGTGGAATTTCCTCATCCAGCCATCTCTTCAACGGCTCCATTCCACGCCCCGTGCAGAAGATCACCGTGGAGACTGAAGCAGCTGTGAAGGAGATGAGACCAGAAAAAGCGACTGGCGCCGAAGAAGTGGCGGCTCATCTATGGAAGCCCAAGTTTTGGTACCTTGCTGAGTGGTTGGCGATATCCCTTAATCAGATGTAGCGAAAAAGAAGGCACCTGACTAGGATACTAGCTCAGCGGTAGGTCGGAAGGCACGTGTATGTCCAGTTGCATCAGAAATGGCCTACCTCAGTTCACTGTAGGGGTAGAACACACAAGTGCTGCAAAAACATTCCAACTTCAAACAGCATAACCCTATTTGCACCAAAACAAATATTGGTATAGCACCAAGAATAGTTATCACAACTTAAGTCACAGTACTTTATCGCGATATAAAAATTTCGACACCGTTCAAGCTTGGAGAGTGACGTACAGCATGTCTACGGTGTAGCGTTCATTTCTCCCAAAATCTATGTATTTCGGATACAGTGCAAAGTACAGTAATAACGAAACATCAGAGAAGTAGCAGAGAACTGCGCCAAGGTTTCAAGTAAATTTTCAAAATGGCGGCCGTATTCTCAAAGGGGCGACGGATCGTTATTGGAGCGCGACTTTCGGCGTAGGCTAATTGGCAGCTGGAAATACGAAGAGCCCACTTCTTGTTGCGTAACTCTGAGAGCATCAAACTATTAGCGGGTTCCACCTAGTTCGCAGCTGTACAGCTGTCTCTTAAAACGATTTCTTAGTAGCAATGCTTTCGGATTAGGACGATGGAACCACGCTGTGGTGATGTGACGTTGAACCAGGCAGATGGACTGATCGCCGATTTCCTCTTTTATACAATTTACACGTGAAACTGGATACTTTTCCAATCAAATTTGACACTCTTTGGACACTCTTCTAAGTAAACGTGGTACGTGGTGCTTTTCAAATCAAACTGAACATCTTCCGAATCAATTAAACTAGGGTTCAATCCCAAGGCGGAGGGGGGGGGGGGGGAAGCGGCCGGAGGTCGTTGGTGGTTTTGCGTGTTTTTACGTCTAAATTTCCACCTTATTTCGGAAGTAGACCTCAATAGTCACAGAAGGGCTTCAGGTAGGCATGTTATTTTGCAAGTGTTCAACTCCATTTGATGTTTGGGCGTGAGCATGGGAGTGCTACCCCCCTTGAGATTGAACATAGAGACTCTTCGAGACGGCTAGAATAATTTATATGTTTGAGAATAATTTTGGTTTGGCTTCTCTGAAATTTTTAGATTCACCTGCTCAACAATCTTCGAGACGCTTAATATTTTATAAAAAAATTGTTTTTGAATGAAAATTCTTGTTTAAGGCTTATTCTGGAGCCGCACCATTTTTAAGCTAGGTAAAAGAAGGGATTGCGCCATGCATTCATCTAGCCCGCTGTGATTTTAGTTCAATTGATATTGTAAATACTGCTTTCTGGAAAGAACGAAGTTTAAATAGGGATATTTTATACAGATGTCTTTGTTTCACGGTTGACAAGTGTGCAACATCACGCGAATAGAATTTCTGCTATAAATCAGACGATAATCGCGACCTCCTGGTCGAGCCCTTCTAACCACTAAAAGAGTTGATGTTTCTTTGCAGTTTAAAACAAGCTTTAAGCAATTGTTCTTGCTTGAGAAGCAATTAATTTTCATAAAGCTTAAACAGTCGCTTACTTATTGGGGCAGGTAGATTTGGAAATTCAAAGAAAGCCACAGCAAATTTTTCTTTGACAAAAATCATTTTAGCTTTATCGGAGTCTCCAGTTTGTTGCGAAAGGCTCCCGTTTGGGGTTGAAAGAAAGAAGCTCAGTTTGTTTTCAAAAACTTCAAGTTTAGTTAAATAAGTGTCCAATTTGATTTGAAAAATGACAGGTTTGTTTGAAATTGAATTGATCCAAATTGATCTGAAAATTGACCACTTTAACGTGAATCACCTGTATCACCTGTATCACCTGTCGTCCCGTTGATCATCGAATTGCTCGAGCAGGTGCCAGCAGCGTCTCCATTCGTCCCTGTCGCGTGCCAGAGTGCTCCAACGGATCCTCCTCGCTCGAGGGACACGAACGAAAAGCGCCTTATCGTTGTTTCAGGGCTTTCTTGAAGAAGTCCGACCAACGCATTGGTGGGCGTCCTGGTTTTCTCTTGACATCTCGCGGAGTCCAGTCGGCGACAGCCCTTGTCCAGCGGCTGTCTGCGAAGCGCATAACGTGGACGACCCACCTAATGTTCGACGATTTGGCTTATAACGTCTCTGATCTTCGAACGTCGACGGAGCTCGGAACTACGGAGGCTTTCTCTCACTTCCATGGGTCATCACACCCCGGGGCTCCGAGCATCGTCTTCTCCATTTTTGGCTACGCGACTCTGGTCGTGTGTTCATCCTGCCTTCGCATGACGCAGGTCTGTGAGGCGTACGCTAGCGCAGGAAGAACTGTGCGAATAAATGCGCACGGAGTCGGGCGTTCTTCGTCTTCTTCGCGACTTCTTCGACGCTCTTGAAAGCTCCCCAAGCCGCTCTTTTCCTCCTGCTCAGCTCTGGTGCTAGGTCGTTGGCCATGTTGACTTCGCGAGCCAGATACACATAGCTGGAGCATTCGGAGACGTTCGTTCCGTTGAGCGAGAATGGGGCATCAGAAACCCATCCGTTCCTCATGAACATCGTCTTCGTAAGATTCAGCTGCAGTCCAACGTTCCCACATGCACGATCGAAGTCGGCCAGCATTCGCTCCGCCTGGCTGATGCTCGGCGTTATGAGCACGATGTCGTCAGCGAAGCGAAGATGATGTAGTTGCCGGCCGTCGACCTTCACTCCCATGTCTTCCCACTCTAGTTCTCGCATGACGTTTTCGAGGGTGGCGCTGAAGAGCTTCGGGGATATGGTATCCCCTTGCCGAACCCCTCTCTTCACGTTGACGACGACGTCGTTGTAGAATGGTGAGATCTTGGTCGTGAATCCACTGTACAGCTCTCGAAGGACTCTGATGTACTGAGTAGGAACGCCCTGAGTGAGCAGGGCTTCGATGACCGCTTCAGTTTCGACGGAGTCGAATGCCTTCTTCAGGTCGATAAACGTAAGGCAAAGCGGCAGCTTGTACTCTCGCGACACTTCGATGAGCTTCGTAATGGTGTGTATGTGGTCGATCGTGCTGAATCCTCTCCGAAATCCTGCTTGCTCGCATGGCTGTCCTTCGTCCAGCGTTCTGTTAATCCTATTCAGGATAACTCGAGTGAACAGCTTGTAGACTACGGACAGCAGGCAGATCGGGCGATAGTTGCCAATGTCGTGCACGTCTCCCTTCTTGTACAGCAAGACGGTTCTGCTGGTCTTCCACTGAGATGGAACCTTGCACTCCGACAGGTAACGTGTGAAGAGCCGCGCCAGGGTGTTGATGAGCGCTGGCGGTATTCTTCAGGTGTTCGGGTCTGATCCTGTCGGGACCGGGTGCTGTACGTTTCTTCACCGACGAGATGGCGTGTCGGATTTCGGAAGAGAGAACAGAGGGGACGACGTATCCATCCTGCGGAAGATGGCATGGGGGCAGGTGGACGTGGCTATCGAAGAGATCGGAGTAGAAGTCGTGGATGACCCTCTCCATGGTCCTTCTGGAAGAGGTGACGGTTCCGTCGGGACGTCGGAGAGCTGTCATCTTGGTCTTGAAGTTGGCGAAGTTCCGGCGGGCATTGCGGATGCTCAACCCTGCCTCTGCAGCTTCAGCCAACACTTCCGCCCTTCTCTCCTTAAGATCCTCCTTTATCGCCTCTCTGCATAGCTTCGCAAGCTCGGACGTCAGTTGGTAGTTGCCTGACGCTCGTGCTGCTCCACGCTGGCGTATCAGCTCGAGAGTTTCCGGAGACAGACGTCTCTTGGTGGTCTTCAAGCTCTCGGCTCCCTTAGCACTATCGTGGAGATGGAGCACGAAGCGGTCGTATTCCTCGTCGACGTTATCCATGACGGCATCTTCCCAAAGACCGGCAAGAGAGGTGTAGAGGTCCCAGTTGATGGTCGTTCTGGGACTCCTCTTCTTGAACTTCGCGGCCTTCTCTCCTTGACGCGAAAAGCGGAACCTTGCGCGAAGGAGGCGGTGGTCCGATCCCGTGTAGAACTTGGGGACAACGGAGACGTCGGTCAGGCAATATTTGCGGTTGAAGATGATGTGGTCGATCTCGTTGTGGAACTGGCCACCGGGAGATTCCCAGGTCCATCGTAGGGAGGGAGGCTTCTGGAACTGCGAGTTTCCATGGATGGTCTTGGTCGACATGATAAACTCAGACAGCCTTTCACCTTGCTCGTTCCACTCCAAACCGTGGGTTCCGATGTGAAGTTCTTCTGGCGACCTTCGCGGTCCGATTTTGGCGTTGAAGTCGCCGACGATCACCTTGTAGAAGGTGTGATCTTCCTTATGGAACTTCTCCAGCTCCACGTAGAAGGCTTCGACCTCTTCGTCGTCGTAGTCGGATGTTGGGGCATACGCGACGAATACAGTCTAAGCTGGCACGGAACCACATCGCTTCAGTCGCAGACGTCCGATTCGGCTTGTCAGAGACTCGTACGAATCGATGTTCATGGCCAAGTGCGTGTTGACGAGGACACCAACGCCGCCTACTCCCCTGCTGTCGCATGTTCCGAGGAACAGTTCTTCTCCGGAGTCGTAGGCGGCGTGCAAGGGGTGGTGTCTTCTCGTCTCGGTCAGTCCGATGACGTCGTACTTGATCTTCCTGGCTTGCATCATCAGGTCCTCGACGGATGCTTCCGATGCAAGCGTGCGGGCGTTGTAAGTACAGATCGTCATCCTAGTCCTTCTCAATTTGCGCAGCCTGGTTAGGCCCTGAGATTTTAGCAGCCTCTCCGTACTCGTCCTTCCCATCGCTGCAGAAATGGGGGCTCTTTCGGGGTCAGGGGAATGAGGCCCTTTAGTGCTGCTGTGTTTGACTGGAATACAACACGGGTAGCTAGTCAGGCTCTGTCGTGCGGGCGGGGTACTCCGGGCAGCCAGCCAGACTGGCCGAAGGGACGGGGCGAGACTTAAGGCGGCCTCGAATCGCCTTACATGTACTCCCAGTCTACCGAGTGCAAGCTTTTGGCCGAGCCGACACAGTTACAATCCGCACAGTCACGGACACATCCACGCACACTGTGCACGAACATGCCGCTCCCACGCACAAGGAACGCGTCGACCCGACACAGCAGGAGCAAGGAGTCCATCCCCTGCATCCCACCTGCGTCTCTGGGCAGTACACGGTCGCATTTGGTTCGCGTTTAATTCCCCTATCCACCACCCGGGGACGCGCCACGTGGCCCTGCGACAAGCGGCCCGAGATCCCTCTTAACAAGAGAGCCCGAAGGCTCTCTATCGAGGGAGATCCATGGACTTTAACGTGAATATGGTACATATTGGTCAGTATTCTGTTCATCCTGTTTTATTTAACTATATATGAAAGGGCCAGCGCATGTCTGCCTGTCTGCGTGTCTGTCTTTCCGTACGAGTCTAACGTTCTCTGTGGGCTTGTTCATAGTCCGCAATGTGAGCGAGTGAGTGACTCGTACAAAACATACGGATCGATTAATATTGAGTGATCTCGCAGCGAAAATCAATATTCATGTTTTGTTTGTACGACCACCCGCTCATTTCGCTTCCATCGCGGACTATAAGCGCGTTTTGAGCGAGCTCCACATATCGATTTCTGCAAAGAATTAGATTTTAGGTGAAATTCATGTGATTCTCCTGCCGATGAAAAGCGACCACGACATGTGAACAATATCGGTCGTTCGGACGTCGTAGATCAAGTTCATAGATTTTATTCACTTATTTGCTTAAAACGTCAAGGAAACGTGCTTTAAATCTGGAAAAAGAGGAGAGAGAAACAACCATGTGCAGAAACGAAAATAAAGAAAAAAGAGCTGGTAAAAACAACAACAATGCAAAAATAAAAAAGGGTTTTGCTCGCAATTAGGTGTTGAGCTGTAGAATCACGCGAATGTGTTGTCCAGCAACAGACTTGGTTCACAACAACTAAACAATGTCATACAAACGACTATATTAGCAATTACTGGCGAAGCCCCAGCCAGTACTCATGCCGACCGACTGCTGTTGTACAACGGCTAAAAACGCATTTGAGAAGCGTCCACGATATTCTGCAAAGCAGAATGTGGGGTGCATTTTAAGGAGAGATTGTTTAGTGCAGATGTTAGGGCTCAATGCGCGTTGGCGGAGGCAGCATGTGATCTACAAGGCGAGTGAATGCTTCATGAAAAAGCTAATAGCGTTAAGTAGGGTACACTGTGTGAGCAACAAGCAAGCATTGAAAAATTATGAAACAAAGAAGCATAAGAAATCACAAAAACAAACTTAAGAGAAAATTTTGTGGCTAGATTTCAACAAGCGCTGAAGTTATGTGGGCGGAACGCTGCCACGTGTCACTGTTGTGTGATGACATGTGACTGCGTACGAAACGGCAAACCTCACGGCATGTCATGTGGTAGGACAGCAAGCGATCCGGCAGAATAGTGAACGTTTAGATATTTTTATGTCTTTTTTTCTAAAGTGTTTTTTCAAACATTTTAGTCTAGTAATGTTGCTTGTGCTTAAGTTGACATGAGTTATACTCCAATTTTTTGTTTGTTTTTGTCGAGTTAAGGCCATATGACCCCCTCCCAATAACGGGCATAGCGTCAAAGTTAGTTTTGATCTTATTATCCTTAAATTCATTTCATTGCATAAAAAATTAGCATGAACCTTCCCAACAGGCAGATAGTGAAATGGTCTTATGATCCTCCAAATGTGTAGATAAAGCTGCAGCAGTAGCTGCATAAAGCTCTTCCAAGGCGTTATACAAAATGGAATAAGGAAAAGACAAAGTGGTGTGGGTTCGGCTGCTGCTTGTCCGAAGGAGGCCTATGTGCATCATAATGCCGTCTGCAGTGCATTCGAAATGCACTGCAGCACGGGTAATTCGGTCAATGCCAGCGCCGTCGCTGAAAAAACGAAGGGCGGAGATTGGATTCCCCATTAAAATGGTTTGAAGGCCACGTTTCCTGGGATTCACCCAACGTCGGTCCCATTTTTCAATTTTCATTTCGAGTTTTTCGTTTTCGTTCTAAGACGCGTTGTGGACTTCTAGGCGCCTTACTCGATAACGGTGTGTTCAAGACATTTGCGAAGCAGTGAATGTGGTAAATAAGGAACAGAAATAGAGCAGACAATTGAGAGTTCTTCAATAGCCTCGTGAGGTCAGAGTCCTCTTCTTTCTCGACCTCAAACTTGGGTAAATAAACCTTTACTATTTCGTTCAAGTAACAACAGTAATAGTTAAGAGACATGAAAAGTGATTGCTAGTTCTCTTTTACAAATACTAGTCCAGACTTTTACATGAATGAGAAAAAATTTAGACATTTTACAGCTTAGAAAATAAAAAGCCTATGCTTATAGGAAGGCTTCTAGGAGGCTTCCAGGAATTTTTTACTGATCAGCTAAAAGACAACCAAACTATACAACAGAACAGCAGAAGGTGAGTTTGTGTAAATAGTGTATACGTAGCTAGTGGATGGGCACAGGATGTTGCCTGCACACAGAATCGAGCTCCTAGGTTCGGGTTTACCATCTATGTAGGTTAACCAAGCCTTCCATCCTTCCAAGTGGATGCCAGCATATCAGTATATCATGTAACATTTTCACGTCAAATTGGACACTTTTCAAATCAAATTTAAATTTGACACACCTATATTCATGCCTGACTTTCCAAATCAAACTGAATTTATTCCAAGTTATTATGAACTTTTTCTGCATTACACTAGGCTAGAGACTCTCCGAGAAGTTCAACATTCTTCTTCAAAAAGTATTAGTATTTAGTACGACTTTCTCAACTTTCGGCTTTCCCACTTTGTTCGATATTTTATAGCATTCAAAGCAATGCGTTCACCGAATGGGACAGATAAGTTTTAAAAATTCAAAAAATGCCATATCAAATTTTCCTGAATAAAAAAAGTTTCGTTAACACGAAGGGCGGGCAGGCGTTGTTTCGTTAAGTTTCTAGAAATTATTCTAACACTAACACTGCCCGGAAAGCAGAAGGTGCGGGTTCGAGTCACGCCTGAGTTTTGATCGCAACAAAACATCCTGTAACAACATATATGTAGCCTCTCTACCAGCCGCTCCAGGCTTAATCAAATGTGTTCAAGTATTCTAACACTTTTTGAAAACACGCATCTGTTCTCAAATACAAATTACATATTAAATATATGTAATGTTATATATAATATAATAAAGATTACAAATAAAATGTAATATTTGAAAAATTAATAGAAAATTGGATATGACTTTCTTTGAAAATTCTAAATAATCTGTCATAAGTGAATGCAGTGTTTGAAATTTCATCAAATTCTATTTTAAGAGAACAGTTGTGGCTTAAAGCGTGTTCTGGGGTACAGAATGACTTCAGTGTTTTGGCTTGTCAAAACAGGAGGACGCGCCATGCAGTTGTCCAGCTTGTTGCAATTTTAATTTGACTGATAGTGTGAGCGTTGCTTACCTGAAGCAGCGAAGTGAGGATATGCGTCTTATCAAGCACATGAAATACGCGACATTTAGGACGAGTGTATCGCCTCTCTTTTCTTTTAGCGCTAAAAATTGCTGCTCCCCTGCACTTTAAAGTGAGCCGTGAGAAAATACAGGAATTAGGTTGGGAAGTTTAATCCCCCCCCACCTTTTGGTACCTTTAAGAGATGGCTCCTTCTGATTTTGATTTGTTTTGAACGCTGAAGCAGCATCTCCAGAATAGAGTGGTCGAGGGCTGACACCAAGCTGAGGTGGGGGTAATTTTTCCTACACAATTTTTCCTTCATGGCCTCGATTCATAGCCTCCGTCGCTCAGTGTGTGCTAAACCTCCATATTCGCTGATAAACGACCACTTTAGATCCAGTCCTCATGAGATAAATGAGGACGTTTGAAGAATGAACTCGGTAAGGCTTGTCGCAGGAATGCTGCCCTGTTTAACTGCAAAGCAGATGAGCGCGCCCAGCGAATGGGTAACGCACCGTCTCCCTGACTACCGTTGAAGAATGGCCATGCACGAACCAAACGATTTAATGGAACATTTCGCTTGACTGAACGCGAGCCTAGTCGCTTGGAGACACACCTAATCATCGGTAAATCCATGTGTGGCATTTTGGAGACCCTGTCGTCGATCGCATACCTTCTGATCTCTCGGCGCTAGGGCAGGACATTGGATTCCGACGGTTGTAATGAGCTTGAGATAGATAAAACCCTTTGCTTTCTGATTAGGTGAAAGGAGCTAAAAGCTATTTGTTCGGTACAGCATCTTAGAAGGCAAGGCGATGGTGCAGACCAATATTCCCTTAGTTTTAAAGTCATTTGTGTGCTGAACTGGTACCACGTTTGCCTGGGAATCATGAAATACCACCTTGGTCATCGGCGGCATTCCGCAAGTCATTGTATGGAACAAGTACGCATTTAAAATGCCTCCGCAATGCCACGTGGAAGTATAATACGTGGCGCATCCCAAAACCGACACCCTTTTTCATCCTTATTCTAATGAAAGGTGAAGCGGAGGTGTTGTGGTTTTTGTACGAACGCAAGCAGATCACCAGACGGAGCGTCTGTGACCAGTGCAGATCGCTCCTGTCGATGAGTTTCTTCTTCTTCTTCTTCTTCTTCTTCTTCTTCGTCTTCTTCTTCAGCATCTGTGTCGCTTCTTTTGCTTAAATTCATGTATGCAAGGGGTCCTGTCGATGAGTTCGGTGACGATAAAATCGATAATCGATGATGAAATCGATCGATAAAGTTCGTTTGGCTGAAATAGACTGATATTGTTTACTTGTTGTTGTGCTTGTCAATCAACACGACCATCTGCATTACTCTTACTTCAAACGGCCGACTCCACAGAAATCAATAAAATCGACCAATAATGTGTAGTTGATATAGAGCTTTTTCACCCCCCATCACATTGTGTGATTTGCTCCTCAAAACCCTAATCCTGAGCAGCAATCAAAACTATCGATTGAGTCCTGAATCTCTTCTTCTGAGCATTGTGTGGACAGCAAAGCTAGTCTGTCCGTTGATTGTCCATCTCCGCGTATCTACTTATCGATTATCGATTGTATCGATATATCGATTTTTGCTCACAAGGGAACTGTCTGAACGGTAAGCCGGAACGGCAAGAACGAGTACTATAGGGAGAATCCCCGTCCTCCAAATAGGAACAGAACATGTTTTGTTTTTGCCCAATCCTTGAGGCAAACGAGTGCGAGGGTATAATGGTTGAGGGTTCGCAGAGCGAGCTCATCACGGCAGCGCAAGATACTGGTGTCGTGGACTGGGTGGCGCAATGGTTGAGGGGACGCCTCAAGTTCGCGATGTCGAGGGTTCGGTTCCCATGTTACGCTGCGTTTTTGCACTTTTACCATAGTATCGGATTTCCATAGAGATTTCCATATCTGAACTTGTTTTTGAAGTTTGCTACGATAAGATGTTTTTATTACTTATTATTTGTCGACATCTCGTAATTCACCAGCAATGTCCGAAATACGCCAAATGCGATTTTATATGAAACTTTTACTCCATCAAATTGTTCTCATTGTCAATGTAAGAAATTTTGACGCAGCAACAACATGAAACAGCGGCAGAAAGCCCGAAAAATGCTTCAAATGCAATTTATTAGTGTCGGTGAGGTGAGTGCCACCAGCGTGCTCACAGTGTAGGAGGGGACCACATGATCCTCAACTTGACCTACCACCTCGATCAATATTCTCGCCTCTGTTATGCTTACAAAGTCGCGCGGTCATCAGAAGCTGCTGCCGCCAACATTGACTCTACAATGTCTGCTAGCCCTCTAGTGGTCATTCACCTACTGACACTGAAGTGCGGATCACCTACTGACACTGAAGCTGGCGGAAAGGATAGCAAGTATCGTACAGGATTTCGAACTGCAACAGCTGGAAATCGACGAAGTGGAGAAGGCGGAGGTAGTGGAAGAAGAGGACCAAGAGTTTCAACCAGAAGCGGATTGTGCCGGAGTCACGACACCACTAACCAGTGAAGGCACTATCACGTTTTCAGGAGGACAGATCGTTTCGGATGATCAGGTTTGGCTATACTAGAATTGTTATTCTATACAAGTTTGAGAACTGGGCAAGTGGACTGTATCGCGATTCCAGGCTTGGGTTGCAGAGAGGTACCATTGGGCAAGAACTGTGAAGCATTCTCGCACCAGAGAAAGTACTAGCCATTGCTTTAGATTTGTTTGAAAAAATGAAAATGAAGCATCACCATCAACATCATCATCATCATCATCATCATCAAAATCTTGGTTGCTTCGAAAACCCGAGTGGAATGGCATTCCCGGAAGACCTCGGCACATGTGATGAGTCAGGATGTGAAGAAACTGTAGCCTTCATACGTTGCCCCTACTGTGATCAGTCTTACTGTTTTATGCACGTTGTGCCTGTGTATCATTGGTGGTTAAGTTATTTCATAAATATTTCATATATAATCACATTTGGCATATTTCGGGCTGGTGAATTAGAACATGTCGACAAATACTAATTAGTAAAAACATCTTACCGTAGCAAACACCAAAAACAAGATCAGGTATGGAAATCTCTATGGACATCCGATACTATGGCAATGTGCAAAGACGCAGCGCAGAATGGGCACCGAACCCTCGACCTTACGAACTTGAGGCGTCCCCTCTACCACTGCGGCACCCAGCCCACGACACCGGCGTCTTGCGCTCCCTTGATGAGCTCACTCTGCGGTCCCTTAACCATGACATCCTCGGACTCCTTTGCCTCAAGGATTCGGCAAAAACAAAACATGTTCTGCTACTATTTGGAGGACGGGAATTCTCCCTATAGTACTCGTTTTTGCCATTCCGGCGTACCGTTCAGACAGTTCCCTTGTCAGAGCAGAACGCCTGAATTGAGAATAACTCAAGCATGGTGTGTGATCAACATGCATCACAACAAATAAACGCTATCGATCAGACAGCCATTGTTGATCAATTCTATTGATTTTCGCTCAGAGCAGAGTACCCGAAGTAAGAATAACTGAAGCATAGTGGGTGACCGCAAAACGCTATTGACCGGTGAACCATAACCGATCGATTCTATCGACTTTTGCTCAGAGCAGACTGCCTGTGGTGGGAATCTTACTAAAATGATAGTCGATGAACACCACAAGCGTTGTTAACCGGAAAACTATTATCGATCGATTTTATCGATTGTTGTCCAGAGTCTACGGGAGTCGCGAGAATATGGCGGCCGATGGAAGGGCTTCACAAAAAGTGGACAATATCGAGGATGATACGTGCTATTAAACAGCGATGTTGATGTAACGGGCTAGCATCCTGGAAAGCAGAGTGTGAGTGTTTGAGTCACGGCTGGGTTTCAATCGCAGCTAAACATATTTTAACGGGTGAAACAACCCCAACCAGTAGATTAGCTGCCGGCACTGACCATTAGATTACCAAGTGCTCGTGGTCTGTAATCAGGGTTGGTTCAATTCCTACACTGTGCTAAAGTTTTGCTGGTTACCTAGGATACTGAAAACCATCGGCGTCAACCAGTTAATCTGTGGATTGCGCCATGCATTCCACTTCGGCCAGCTATCGCGCAGGCACAAGTTGAATACATATTTGGTTTATGCGATTGCTTGAACAGCCAATACAGTATTCTATCCTTTCTAACCATGTCTTGACCAACTACTTAGCGACACCGCAGGGATGTGAGGGGTTGTAGCCCTGGGCGGACAACTCAAGGTGTGAGCTGCGGCTGGCAAACGCCCTATGCGACATGAAATGGGAGATGATCAAAAATTGGCAAAAATTTCATAAAGTTTTATTGGAAGAAACCTCGTCAACACATCATAAGTCGTCTGCACTCTCGTCGTGGTTGCACGCTCTCCAATAGCTTTGTCGAGCGGCTTCGGATCGTCTTCAGGACAAAGCCGTCCAAATAGCCATCCACATGGCGGTAGTAGGGTAGATATTCTCGAGCTGCAATACTTATTGCAGAATGACTAAGGGATAGCGACTCTAAAAAGGCCCCTAGTAGCCTACCTAACATCCGAACTCGCTCCATTCCTTGATTCAGTCGTAATGGAGCGGCCGCTTTTAACTGCGTCAAGAACTGCTTGCAAGCATGACAGAGTGAGTTTGTCTGCAAATATTACACCGGCTGAGATCTTCGCTCGATCGAATTGACGGTCCGACGCTCAGCTGTGTGCACTTGAGGGGCTATTCTCATCAGACAAGATGAATGCGTTCGGGTCTGTCTGTCCGTCCGTCGTCTGCCTGGCTGTGTGTGTGTGTGCGGTGTGGGTGCCACCTCTTCCTTCTCGTCCGGATGCCAGCAGTAACCCCCTGTGCCCGTGCTTTTCGTTTTATGGAATTCACCTGTTTTGCGGTTCCATTCTGTTTCATAGCCTTTGTCATACCAACGCTCATCGAGAGCGACGCCTTCCCATATGTTCCCATATCAATCCCATCGCGCCGCCCGATCGATGTGGGAGCACATCATTAGGCGTCGCTCGGGGGTGAACGATGGTATGGCCTCTGTTATACCATCGCTCACCCCGAGCGAAGTCTAAGGATAAGCTCCCATGTCGACACGTCGCTTCGCGCGATCAACATAGGCCTATAGGAAAGGCTTTAGGATTTTCGCTCCTTATGGCCTATGTCATAGGCCTTGTTTAGTGTGCACGCGACGCGCGACGCGATGCATGCGTAGTGGGTCAATTGATCGAGCGACGCGATTGATCAATTCGGCCACTACACATGGCATCGCATCGCGCGTCGCGCGCACACTACACGAGGTCATACCATCGCTCACCTCGAGCAAAGCCTAATGATAAGCTCTCATATCGATCGCACGAAGCGATGAGTCGATATGGGAGCATATCATTAGGCTTTGCCCGGGTGAGCGATGGTATGACATAGGCCTATTTTGATCATGTAGCCTTCTGGAGTATCTACCAGTTAGGTCACAGATTATTTTACTTTACATACCCTTTCTATGCATAATTGGACACCATTCAAATCAAACTGGACACCCTTCCAAGCAAGCTTTAAGACTTTTTAAATCAAAGCGAAATCTTCCGAATGTAAGTAGCCTTCAGGCAGGTTAAACTACGGACTCAATAAGACAGAAAAATTTTTGTTTAAAGAAAATTTGGTATAACTTTCTTCGAAATTTTTTTAGCTTATCTGCCCATTAAGTATAATAACTATAAAATTTTGTTCTTATTTTTAATTATTTTTATTTTTATTCTATTATTTTACTACAAGTGTTTCGTTACGCCTATCAGCGTGCCTCGCGCATGCGCGCTTCGCGCGATTTTGCAGTATCACTAAGCTAAGGACAATCACATCAAGCTAGCTGCTTTACTTGTACAGCTTTTTTCCCTACCTAGTAGTACAAAGGGCTCGCAGTACGTGCAGAATATAGTGCGATAGGGCGATTTATTGGTTCGTCACTACTGGTTTTCCCTCAGTGAAACGATTCCCCATTACTGGTACTGGTCTCCCTCAATGATCCCCCTTAGCGGACGAAGTCTTCGGCACGCATTCTGAATCCCAAGGCACATCGGACGACATCTTCGGCACCTCTACCTGAATCCCCGAATACGTTGAGCGACGTCATTGGCACGTCTTCTGAGTCCTAGGCACGTCATGCGACGTATTCCGCGCGTCTTCTAAATCCTCTGGAACGTAGAAGACGTCTGGAGAATTTCCGCTATTTTCACATCCCGTAATTTTATCAGACTTCTCCCTCGTCTTGCCTGCCGAGCGGTAGGTCTACTTCGGCACTCTTCACCAACCACACTGGAGATGCCCGTCGATCCAGGAAGCCTTGCAACAGCAGGATCGAGTGAGTTCCAAGCTCATTTGGAATTAATCCAGGCAGCGACGCTAAACGTCAGAAGACTATGTAGCCACCCGGGACCAGCTACTGGAACTACACGGGTCGTTCGAGACAGCCTATGTGGACGTCCAGGCGCTCACCGAACTAAGACCGAGAGGAACCGGTCGCATGTACCTAAAGGATTCTAGCCACAGATTTTTCTATGCAGGCCCAGAAAACGCTCAAGATCCGTCTCGCACCGTGTTTCTAGTGAGTAGCAGCCTTATACCATTCTTGGAATCATTCTCTCGAGAGAGCGACAGATTATCTCATCTGGACTAGCAATTCGACAACCGCATAGTCCGCCTAATCTCTGCCTATGCACATCCGTATACGAATAGCAGTTCCGAGCATGATGGCGAGTATCCTCTTTTTATAGAAAAACTCAATACGATGCTCTCCCAGTCAATCCGGAAGTGTGTTCTGTGTACAAAGAGAAACTTTGAAAATACCCAAAGATCAATCGTAGTTGAAGTGCACCCAATACTTCTGGGCGACTTCATTGCAAAAGTCGGATCGAAAAAAAGCCTTATTGAAAACTTTGTTGGACCTAATGGGTATGGTGACAAAAACGAAAGGGGACAGCTTCTCGTAGAGATGTGCGAGATATTCCGAATGCGAGCAGTGGCCTCCTTCTTCAAAACACGGAAAGGAAGAAAGTGGACGTGGAGAGCCCCAGATGGAAAAACACGAAATTGATCGACCATATTTTTGTCTGTCGACATCTTCAATTTAAGAGTTTAAGAATAGGATCTATAGAATTCGAGACGGACCATCCTTTACTCAGGGGTGTGTTCCGCTGTACAGAATTTACCATCAAGAAGAAAGGGGAACAAAGCTCTTGCAGTTGTTTTGACGCTAGTCTGTACCATCATGCAATCTCGACCACTTGCCCTTCTCAGTTGAATTCGCCTTTCAATGGATACGGTGAACTCTACCACTACATCAACTGCGCGGCGAAGACCTCAACACGCCAACAAGAGTACTGCAGCTACCTATCAATCAACACGATGTCATTAATGAAGCATAGACAAACCCTGAAGAAAAACGTTGCAACAGCGGTCGACCAAGTTAGCTACAGAGATACATATAAATTGCTGAGACGAATGATAAAAGCTGATATCCGTAAACACCATTATCAGCTTGTTGAGAAGGCCATTCAGTCAAACCGTACTCTCAAGAAGATCATACACGAAACATCGACTGGAAGGAAGCATCTGTTCTACTTGAGGAATGAGGAGGGGTTATTGTGCAAAACCAAAGACGAGATTTGCTCTACGGCAAAACACTTCTACGAGCAGCTATACACATCCACCGTTGCCGTCACATATACTCCAATCGACACGGATATCAAATGTCCATGTTTCTACAAGGTGAAATAGAGGCAGCCATCATATCCATGAAACCAGCGACAACTCCAGGACATGATCATGTCTCTACGGAGATGCTGCAGCTTGGCATAAATAGTCTGGCTCCACTAATAACCGGTTTTTTAACTACTTCTTGTGTTCTGTATTCGTGCCCAACAAGCTGGCAGATTCCGCAACCATACTTCTATATGAGAAAGGCGACCCACTTGAGTTGAAAAACTATGATCCAATCTCTTTACTGTCCGTTTTGTACAAACTCCTCACGAGAGTAATTCTCAAGCGGCTCGAAGAGGTATTGGACGCTGAGCAGCCTCCTGAACAAGCAGGTTTTGGAAAAAAAACTACTCCACTGTTGATCACTTACATGCTGTAAATCAGCTGATTGAACGGTGCACCGAATGCCAAATTCCTCTCTTCAAAGCATTTACTGACTATGAGGAGGCCTTTGATACAGTGGAAATGAATGCGTTATGGATGGCCCTTCAAGAACAAGGAGCGAATCGCCAGCTTATTGGACTGCTTCGTGAAATCTACTCGAAAGCGCAGTCTACAGTTCGACTCGGAGGTGTAAACGTTCCAATAAGAGTTTGTCGAGGAGTCCGCCGAGGTGACACAATTTCAACAAAACTATTCACCTTAACCTTAAAGCACACTTTTTGAAAATTTACTTAGAACGGTTATGGAATATCAGTTAACGGAACTTGGCTCACCAACCTTCGCTTTGCTGACGACGTTGTTCTAATTTTAAAAACCGAAAAAGAACTGCAAACCATGATTAACGAGCTACACCAACACTAGCTTAGCTGTGGTTTGAAAATAAGTGCCTCAAAAACGAAGGTAATGGCTACCTCTGATACGCCCATCAACCTCAGAGGAAGGACCTTGACAACGTGAAGTCTATCGTTTAGCTTGGACAAGATATCTCCTTCAAACGGGACATTTCCAAAGTCAGAGCATTCATGCAGGCTGGAGCAATTTCTGTCGATACGCAAATTTTTTAACATCGAGGACCGTCGAGTTGAAGTGGAAACGACGTCTTTTCAATATGTGTATATTGCCTTCGATGCTGTATGCTGCTGAGACCTGGAGTCTATCAAAGTCAGCCAAGCATAAACTTGCAGCAAGGACGCATAGAACGTCAAACGATTGGCGTGAGTCTTCGAGATAGAAAGCGAAACGTGTGGCTGCGAGGAATTACTAAAGCCAAGGATGTGATCTACTGTGCCATGGTAAGTAAATGGATATATAGCTGAGAGATCTCTAATATGTTTATAATAAGTGGTCTCGTCAGATTATGGAGTGGTGTCCTCCGTCCAAACGAACAGTGGGACGACCAAAATCTAGATGGCGAGATGTATTTCAGAAGGCCTTTGGAACATGCAATTGGCAAGAAGAAGCAAGAATGAAACGAAACGCGAATGGATCGATCTAATGAGATGCCGCATATTGTAAAATATTTAAAGGTGCATAAATAGATAAATAAAATTTGATCAGCATCGATTGGCGGTGATCGATATTTCAAAAACGAACTTCGAACTAGTGTTTAGCGACCCAGGGCTAAAGTTTCGGGTCGCCTGGACGACATCCCCAAAAAATCGATAGATTGGTCAATATCGAATGATGGCGATCGATACTTTAAAAGCGAACCGGATCAAATCAGATTCATGTTCAGCGACCTCGATTGCCCCAGGATGAAGTTCCCAGGGAGGGGGTAGGTCTGAGTATTTTTCGCCGTTTTCGTGCCATAATTTTTCCCCCATTTTCCCCTTGAATTTTCCCCCCGATTTTCCCTCTATTTTATGACCAATTCCTGCGGCGACGTCGATGGATAGTATGGCTCAGCGCTTAGCGCCTCATTATAGAGTATGATTATTTTATTTTTATTTTACAAATTTATTACTTTTTAAAGAAAATAACAAATTAAAATGTGTCCTAAAGCACAGCAGAGAAAGAACATATAGCGTATTAAAAGATTAGACCGCGCCATGCACTCAAAAAGGTCCCGGCAACTTTTATTTGATTGATAGTGTGAATGCCATTAAAAATCATAAAAGTGGTACATGTGTGTTCTTTGCAGTTGTTCTTGTTGTATCGTTAACAGGTGTCACACTCCACATAAACAGAAATTCTGCTATCAATCGAATAAAAATCGCGATGTCCCAAAAAAGAGTATGGCGCAATCTCTTTTTGGCACTAAAAAATAGTCGCCTTCCTACTCTTTAAAACAAGCCTTGAACCATTATTTTCCTTAAAAAATAAGAATTTTATAAAACTCCAACCAGTTTGTTCGCTTTTTGGGTAGATGAATTAATTCAATGAAAGTTATACCGCAATTTTACTTGAGCAAAAAATTATTCTAACATTTTTGGAGGGTCTCCAGCTTAATGTGGAAGGAGTGCATTTCAATTTGGAAGAGTTCGTTTTGATTTCAGAAGTCTTAGGCTAGCTTAGGAGAGTGTCCAATTTGACTTGAAAAGTGTCCAGTCTGATTTGAAAAGTGTGCGATTCGACGTGAAAATGGTGTAAAAGAGCCAATTCATCCATTTGTCTCTCTGCCTGGCCGTCTCTCCGTTCACTCAAAGTCGTCTCTTTTGCCCGCTTGAACAAAAACACTAGCCGCTTTTGCAAGCAGGCTTTATAAATCTTGAATGTGAGAATGAAAAACTTAAATTTAGTAGGACCAATCTAGGGACCGAACCAGCAATGGTCAGACTCAAACACGATATCTGACTGTGGAAATGGCGAGGGCTGTCATTGAGCTATTTCAGACAGTGCCACCTAATAAAGCCTAGGCCAACCAATATCTTTCTGGGACAAGTTAGTGCTATCGTTACAGCAGTTTGAATACCTTCATTCGTCTACACGCTAAATTACCGGAGTTCAGTGACCAATATTAGAGATTACACGATTCCAATGGCAGGCATACATTACGCAAGAGTGGTGAAGTCTGGTATGCGCCATGCATTCTGCTCCATGATGATTGATTAGGAGACACTTTGACTACATACATATGTGACATGTGCGATTTCACGAAACTGTTTTAACCTTCATGGACAATCTGACATTAGTTCAACGACATGAGAAGAATAAATGGTCTCAGACCAGGGATTCACCAACGATTAAATCAAGAGGTAGGGGGAAGGATATCCCGCTAGACATTGGATCCGACGCCAACTCGAATAATACGGATCCGTCATTCTTTTCAGACCCTAGTTTAAAGGATAGTGCAATCAATATAGTCTTTGAAAAGCCCGGATCTTAAGACGGTTCAGATAGAGGTGATTTGTACCAGATAGGATTTTCGGATATCTGAGATAAATGGTTTTAATAAGAAATGTGACGTCCTATGCGATTCGGATATCCGATGTGAGATCCGAAGACAAATCAGTGATCATCTGAAATCCTTGTTCAGGCTACTGTTATCTGATTCCGCAGATCCGAGGCTTTTCAAAAATGCAATTATTCGCACAATCCTTTCAACCGGGGTTGAAAAAAACGACGGATTCGAATTCGAATCCAATGTGTAAATCCCACTGTGTGGCATTCATCATGTATCTTACCGTGGGTATCTTCTCACACCCGCGGGTCTTCTTTACTCGCCAGTGTATGGATAGAGAGAAGCGATTTCATAATGCCGTCAAAGCACCACAAGTGATTAAGAATAGAAATAGAAAGCAATCGAATGCATTATTGCCTACCTTTCTACCCATACATCCCTCTGAGCTATGAATTAACGAGAGAAGTGCTGCTAGCCGAAACACCATGAACATGCAGAAGGTGCTGGTTGTCGATAATGAAACGAGTTTGGCGAGCAGATGGCGGTAGACGATACATACGTTTGCACAGTGGCATTTGGAACGTTGTAACGTGAAACTGAAACACCGGCGGCGACCCTTGCGGCGGCGAGTGCTAGTGAACTGGGGCCGACGTTGATTTCTATCTCATGGCCGATGTCGATTTTCTCTGCAGCTGACCGTGTAAAACTAGCAGCTGCATTATGGGTGCTGAGTTTGGACTTTGAAGAGCCAACAAGAAACATGAAATGAGTGCACTGAACTGGAGACTGTCTCCATGATTGGCTGATCTCAAACGTGGGTAATTAAACCTTGACTGTGAAGATCATACAACCACGAATAGACACTCAATAGAAAAACATAAATGCACAATAAATAATGACACAAAACATTTTCATTTAATACTTGACATTTTAAACACGACTCTTTTCATATTAAACTGTACATTTTTCAAGCAAAAATAAACGCTCTGAAAATTTTTCCTTGTTTCAAAATTTTTTCATAAAAACTTTTTCATAGGAGATGTGAGATGATGAGATGATTAAGAAGAGATGTGGGATCTATCCTAATTGGGAGGGAGCACAGGTGCTGCCTAATACACTTTTTAAACGAGCATTCAATTGGCTATAGCGTATCGGGTGCATTCTGAAATGCCATGACACAAACAACTGTTGGTGTGTGTGTGAAGAGACTGTGCCGCGCACTCTTTGATAACCTTGCAATGTTTGTTCAATTGATAGTGTACGTACTGTTTGCCTGAACTTATGCAGTGAAGAATGACGGTGCATTTCTTCTATGTACAAGTAAATGAATGAGAAAATAAATAAATAAAAAAATGCTCTTGCTGTTTACAGATTTATACGCATTCAGCAGCAATTACGCTATCATTCCAATAGATAATGCAATGCACAGAACGAGTGCGCGGCGTAATCTCCCCCTATTACACAACGACAAACTTATTGATCTCCATCGCGTTAGGATAAACCTACAAATATTGCTTGAGCTCCAATGATAAGAATTTTATGTTTAATCAAACAGTTTAGTTAGTGTTTTTAAGGAAATCTACTGCAAAGAAGAATTTTTAACGAAAATTTCCTCAAAAAGAAGATTTTAACTTCGAAACGGCTATTTAAACTTTAACAACATTTTAACTTAGAAATCCCTATTTGGACTTCATGTAAGTCTGTCTTCGTTTGTAAGTAGTTTTGTTTTGCTTCTAAAGCTGTCCAGTTTGGAATGAAAATTGTTCAGTTTAAGGTGAAAATGGTACATATAAATAACGTATATTTAGAAAAATACATGCATCACTGGACATGGTGATCCTAGTTGAAGACTGCCTCAATAAGCGAAATGGAGTCCAATAGAAAAATCGAAGAAGCCACAAATATGTAGGAAGCTCATTGAGGAGGAATGTTTTGCTGTTGAGAGTGGATGCAAACCCGAACCAAGAAATCAATTGGTGTCCTAAAACCCAGATCGAGTAGCGGTCTTCGACCACTTGTCTTCGCTTTCCAGCAGGTGTGGGCACTAAATGCAACCCGTTTGTTTTCTTAACACATTCTTTTAACGAGCAGTTTTCGTCATGCTTCGTTGAGAAATACAGCTTGCTGTTCTTCTAAGTAGGAAAAAATCCCAAGAAAACATTAAGATCATTTTCGAAGCTAGAATTTGAAAGTTTTGGAAGTTAACTGGGCACTTTCAAAACCGAAGCAAACGTTGCTGAAGGACTGCCGCTTGGGGATGGGTCTTCAAGGATGAAATCTCCAGAACGAAATTTCTCGAACCACCGTTGCGCGGTCCTTTCTCCAACACTTTTGGCTCCACACATACGTGGTTGATTTGCCGGCTGTTTCGACGACGGATTGGCCCAGTATGAAATCGAAATAACATATCGTTCGGAATTGCTCTTTCGGCATACTTCAACGAACCTTCGAAGAAACTCAATCATTAAGCGTATGTAGGAGAAACACAAATTATGCCGTCAAATAGGGCGAAGAATTCCGTATTAGGCGTTATATAAAAATGCGAAGTAAGCTGAATACTGATTCAGTAATAAATGAACGAAAAGCGGTTGCACAAAAACCGCCAGCACTTTCCGGCCAACCTAATATATTGGTGGGAGAAGCCATGGCTGGAGTGTTAAAGTTTCCCGTTTCAATGCTGCTATAAACGAACTTGTACGCAGACTGCTTGTAATGCGTAGCTTAGCTCATCAACAGTTGTGGATGTGTTTCACGTAGTCGGCGTTTGCTGTAGGGGTGCTCAGTAGTGATGGTAAACATGCCTGGGATGCTCCGTGCACCTCACAACCGCCCTCGAGTGAGCACCGCTGCACCCACTGCAGCCAATCGATAGACAGGCAGAAGCGTCACTAATTCCAGAGTGCGAAATCACTTCAAAGGTGTGGAAAAACTGGAGAACGTGACCTCTAGGCCAAAGCAACCAGTCAATTCGTCCTTCTGCGCACTATCCTGTTGTCATTGGACCGAACTTGATTTCTTAACTCCATCGAAAGTTAAATAAAGATAAATTTTTCTAAGTGAAATCCCAAGTTAAGCGGGAGCAGTAGTTCGAACGTTGTACAACATTGTACTCGTTCATCATGGTGTACATTAATTACTGCAAACTATTCGCTATTGTCCTAAACCGCTACTCAAATCGGCTTAGGGGCCTACATAATTGATAAGCGGCCTGTATTGTTTCTCTGCTGTAAGCGGCCAACATGCCGTATCAAACCACCAACCTCGGATAAATTCGACAAATCGATCGATACTGCTTATTTATTATTGGTCGTTGCATATGAAATGGCAGTTTTTCACTGAAAACTTTGACAGATCATAACTTTGCTTGAAAGCAATTTTATTAACCGTTTTAAGCACCATTGCAAATAATACACCTTTCCCAACTTAATAATAGCTTGGATCTCTCATCTTTGTAAAAATCAGGATTACGAGAATTAATAAAACATAACAATTCATTTTCGACGTCATCTTGGTTTCTGAACTTTTTATCCTCCATATGACGATCTAAATACTTCCACTCATTATGAAGATGTCAACGAGAAGCTCGAATCGCGCGATGGTGAGCGGTATCTATACCGACTTGCTAAGAGCTGCCATCGCCAAACCGAGGATATAGAGAAGTTTTTTGGCATCAATGATGAGAGCGGCCATCTTCTGACAGACCGCAAAAAGGCGCTGAAGCGATGGCGTGATTACTTCGAGGAAGTTTCCACTATGGAATTTTCTCACCCGGCCATCCCTTCTGTGGCTTCTTTTCACGGTCCCGTTCACAAGATTACCGTGGAGGAGACAGAAGCGGCTCTGAGGAAGATGAGGCCATGCAAAGCGACTGGGCCCGACGACGTGGCAGCTGATCTGTGGAAGTCAAAGCTGTAGTACCCTGCTGAGTGGTTGGCGAAGTTCTTTAACCAGGTTGTGGCGGAGAAGAAGATGCCTGAGTGTTGGCGACAAAGCACGACGATCCCGATTTGGAAGAAGAAGGACAGTTCTACAGACTGCTCCAATTACCGTCCGATTCGCTTGCTCTCGCCAGCATGAAGATCTTTGAGCGAATTCTTGATGGTCGAATTCGTGACATCGTCCAGCTTTCCAGCAATCAGTGCGGTTTCGTGGCTGGCTGTGGCACCATTGATGCCATGCATGCCGCCCGCCTCCTGTTAGAGAAGCATCGCGAGAAACAGAAGCCAGTGCATATCGCCTTCCTCGACTTGGAAAAGGCCTTTGATCGCGTACTGCTTGAAGTGATATGGTACGCCCTGCGACGACATGGAGTTCCTGAAGAGCTCATAGAGTGGGTGCGAACCCTCTACTCTTCCCCAAAGAGTCGAGTTCAAGCTGCAGCCGGAACCTCGATGGAGTTCCCCACCTCTGTCGGGGTACATCAGGGTTCTGCGATTTCCCCACTCCTTTTTGTTGTCGTGATAGGCGCCATTACGCCAGATCTTCAGAAGCCAGTCCCCTGGACTCTGCTTTATGCTGATGACGCAATGCTCGCTAGCGAAAATAAAGGTGAACTCGAGCGAGAGGTGCAAGCTTGGTGTGATCGCTTGGAGTGTTTTGGACTCAGATTGAACGTGAAGAAGACCGAGTATCTAACGACGGACGTTAATGAGCCCAGTTCCATCAAGGTTGACGACATCGGGCTCCCACGCACTTCGGTTTTTAAGTACCTGGGATCAGCAGTAGCATCCGATGGCAATCCAATTACCGTCCGATTCGCTTGCTCTCGCCAGCATGAAGATCTTTGAGCGAATTCTTGATGGTCGAATTCGTGACATCGTCCAGCTTTCCAGCAATCAGTGCGGTTTCGTGGCTGGCTGTGGCACCATTGATGCCATGCATGCCGCCCGCCTCCTGTTAGAGAAGCATCGCGAGAAACAGAAGCCAGTGCATATCGCCTTCCTCGACTTGGAAAAGGCCTTTGATCGCGTACTGCTTGAAGTGATATGGTACGCCCTGCGACGACATGGAGTTCCTGAAGAGCTCATAGAGTGGGTGCGAACCCTCTACTCTTCCCCAAAGAGTCGAGTTCAAGCTGCAGCCGGAACCTCGATGGAGTTCCCCACCTCTGTCGGGGTACATCAGGGTTCTGCGATTTCCCCACTCCTTTTTGTTGTCGTGATAGGCGCCATTACGCCAGATCTTCAGAAGCCAGTCCCCTGGACTCTGCTTTATGCTGATGACGCAATGCTCGCTAGCGAAAATAAAGGTGAACTCGAGCGAGAGGTGCAAGCTTGGTGTGATCGCTTGGAGTGTTTTGGACTCAGATTGAACGTGAAGAAGACCGAGTATCTAACGACGGACGTTAATGAGCCCAGTTCCATCAAGGTTGACGACATCGGGCTCCCACGCACTTCGGTTTTTAAGTACCTGGGATCAGCAGTAGCATCCGATGGCAATCCAATTACCGTCCGATTCGCTTGCTCTCGCCAGCATGAAGATCTTTGAGCGAATTCTTGATGGTCGAATTCGTGACATCGTCCAGCTTTCCAGCAATCAGTGCGGTTTCGTGGCTGGCTGTGGCACCATTGATGCCATGCATGCCGCCCGCCTCCTGTTAGAGAAGCATCGCGAGAAACAGAAGCCAGTGCATATCGCCTTCCTCGACTTGGAAAAGGCCTTTGATCGCGTACTGCTTGAAGTGATGTGGTACGCCCTGCGACGACATGGAGTTCCTAAAGAGCTCATAGAGTGGGTGCGAACCCTCTACTCTTCCCCAAAGAGTCGAGTTCAAGCTGCAGCCGGAACCTCAATGGAGTTCCCCATCTCTGTCGGGGTACATCAGGGTTCTGCGATTTCCCCACTCCTTTTTGTTGTCGTGATGGGCGCCATTACGCCAGATCTTCAGAAGCCAGTCCCCTGGACTCTGCTTTATGCTGATGACGCAATGCTCGCTAGCGAAAATAAAGGTGAACTCGAGCGAGAGGTGCAAGCTTGGTGTGATCGCTTGGAGTGTTTTGGACTCAGATTGAACGTGAAGAAGACCGAGTATCTAACGACGGACGTTAATGAGCCCAGTTCCATCAAGGTTAACGACATCGGGCTCCCACGCACTTCGGTTTTTAAGTACCTGGGATCAGCAGTAGCATCCGATGGCAATCTGATGATTGAAGTGAACTCACGCGTGAGTGCAGCTTGGTCCAAATGGCGCTCGTTGACTGGCGTGCTCTGCGATAGGAAGATGCCAGAGCGCTTGAAGTCAAAAATATATAGAACTGTCGTAGGGCCGGTAGCGATGTACGGTGCTGAGTGTTGGCCTGCGACCAAGGAGGTTGAAACGCGCCTCAGCGTCCTGGAGACGAAGATGCTGCGCTGGACGGCTGGAGTCACGCGCCTGGACCGCATCCGAAACGATGTCATTCGGCTGATGTTCGGGGTCGCGCCGATAGCGGACAAGATGCGCAAAGCTCGCTTACGATGGCACGGCCACGTTCTGCGTGGAAAGGAAGACAGCGTCCGCAAGATAGGCCTTAACTTCGAGGTGGTAGGAAAGCGGCCTAGAGGGCGTCCGAAGCAGCGCTGGTCTGACACGTTACATATGGACTTGAAGGTTGCTCGTGTTCACCCTGATCTAGCGCTGGATCGGGAGAGGTGGCGTCATGACACCAGAATAGCGGATCCCGCTACGAAGCGGAACAGACGCTGAAGAAGAAGAAGATGACGATCTAAATACTTGAAAAAATGACACTCGGTGAGTGACAAACCTGGTGATCATGCTGGATGTGTCAGAGTATCGTATCCTAATTCATTCAGTTTTTGGTCGCAAATTTTTGAAGCTTTTTTTTGCGGACGCGCGTTGTCATGCAGTAGGAGCGGGTCTCTTCGATTGACCAAAGCGGCTGTTTTTCAACCAACGTCCAGTGCATCACTTCAATTTCGGCACAGAACTTCTCCACTGTGATAGTCTTTCCAGCCTTCAAGAATCATAATGGACTCTATCAGCCACTGTCCACCGTACGTTTGGAGGGACAGTTTTTTGGAGGGACACGTGGATTCGGCATCTCCTTGTGACTCTCATTCTTGTCCAGCCATTGTGCAGGACGACAACGATTGTCATAAAGAATCCATTTTTCCTCGCATGTCACGATCCTGCCCAAAAAGGCTCCCTTAGATTGCGCAGCCTTAACAAAGCACAAGTGTCGCGGCGCTTCAGCAGCTGCCCAGCGGCCAGTTCGTGCGGGATCAATTCATTCAATTTCTTTACTTTTCGGTCGCATTCAAGTGGCGACTGATAGTGCTGCCGTACGCCGAAATGCTGTGCTCTCACAGTTTGACGCGGATCCACCTCCACCACGGCTTTGAGTTGGTCGGGTTACCTCGGTCTTTATCTCCGAGACCTTCATCTCCAGATCGAAACCTTTCGAACCAGTGTTGAATTCTGCGTTCCTTAGCGAAATCCTCCCCAAGTGCAGCGCTGATATTACAAGCTGCGGCCCGGCGTTGTGTCCACTTTTCCAATCATATAAGTAGAGCACCCGAATATCACGTTGACTCATACTGTAAAAACGACGTCAAAAACTCGGCAAGAGGCAATTGTGTCACAAAAGCTATAAATGGTAAGAGAACGGAGATTCTGCGTTTTAAGAAACTGTATACAGTGCCTAAATCGGGGGCATTCGTAGCCAAATCGACCAGAAATTGAGGTAGCAAAATCGGCCATTTCATATGCAACGACCTAGTATAAACACTATCCGTCCGTCAACATATTCGCGTGATTTCCACTTCAAGCAGTGTATCATCAGAATAGATCGGTGATGTCTGGAGATGTGAAGCCACCTTAGAGGACGTAAGACTTGCTCGGACGGACGCAGAAGCGGACAGACAGACAGAGGGATAGAAGCTATGTCTTTCATTAAAAAAATTTAGATGAGATGATACGAGACAAATTCCACTATATAAAAGAGAGCTAGCCCTTCAGTTTGTCGGTCTGTTCACCCGCCTGTAATCGCTTCCACCCACCTGAAGAGCTTCGCAACTCCATTGCATCATTCTGTTCTGTGTGTTGAAAATTTGAAGCGAGAATCGCTCGAACATACTGGCCGATGTGCAGGATTCACAGCAAGCAAACAATGTCGATCAGTTCACTGCGAACGAGGCTTTATCAAACCTTTCTCCCAGTTGACTGTTTGAGGTGGCAATAATCAGTGACCAATGGGCAGGTCTCACAGCAAGCATACATCATTGACTGGTCTCAAGGTATCGATCAGTATTTCCGATTTTTTCGTCAGAACTACTCTTTTGAGACGGATATCGTGTGGATATGTTTAGAGATAGACATTCTACGCAAGAAGACAAATTACCAGCTGAGTGATCATTATCGATCGATTTTTGTTCACAGTTGACCGCTTGAAGTGGCAGTCACAACATGGGGCCGAAGGACGGGTTTCACAGAAAGTAAATATTATTGACCTCACAGAATCAATCGATGCTTGTCATAAGCACACTTCCGAAATGTTAATCGCGTTAATATGTTGGACGCTGAATGGACTTCACAACAAGTAAACATCATCAGTGATTAATCGATACCAATCGATATGGTCGGTCGTCGCCATATGTTAGGTGGAAAAGATTTCGCGAAATAAACGTCCTCACATGACCAATCGATAACGATCGACATGGCCGGTTATCGCTATAACTGTATTTTCGAGATGTTACCGAGTGGATCCACGGATCTCCCTCGATAGAGAGCCTTCGGGCTCTCTTGTTAAGAGGGATCTCGGGCCGCTTGTCGCAGGGCCACGTGGGGCGTCCCCGGGTGGTGGATAGGGGAATTAAACGCGAACCAAATGCGACCGTGTACTGCCCAGAGACGCAGGTGGGATGCAGGGGATGGACTCCTTGCTCCTGCTGTGTCGGGTCGACGCGTTCCTTGTGCGTGGGAGCGGCATGTTCGTGCACAGTGTGCGTGGATGTGTCCGTGACTGTGCGGATTGTAACTGTGTCGGCTCGGCCAAAAGCTTGCACTCGGTAGACTGGGAGTACATCGTAAGGCGATTCGAGGCCGCCTCAAAAGTCTCGCCCCGTCCCTTCGGGCAGTCTGGCTGGCTGCCCGGAGTTCTTCGCCCGCACGACAGAGCCCGACTAGCTACCCGTGTGTACTCAAGTCAAAAACAGCAGCACTAAAGGGCCTCATTCCCCTGACCCCGAAAGAGCCCCCATTTCTGCAGCGATGGGAAGGACGAGTACGGAGAGGCTGCTAAAATCTCAGGGCCTAACCAGGCTGCGCAAATTGAGAAGGACTAGGATGACGATCTGTACTTACAACGCCCGCACGCTTGCATCGGAAGCATCCGTCGAGGACCTGATGATGCAAGCCAGGAAGATCAAGTACGACGTCATCGGACTGACCGAGACGAGAAGACACCACCCCCTGCATGCCGCCTACGACTCCGGAGAAGAACTGTTCCTCGGAACATGCGACAGCAGAGGAGTAGGCGGCGTTGGTGTCCTCGTCAACACGCACTTGGCCATGAACATCGATTCGTACGAGTCTCTGACAAGCCGAATCGGACGTCTGCGACTGAAGCGATGTGGTTCCGTGCCAGCTTTGACTGTATTCGTCGCGTATGCCCCAACATCCGACTACGACGACGAAGAGGTCGAAGCCTTCTACGTGGAGCTGGAGAAGTTCTATAAGGAAGACCACACCTTCTACAAGGTGATCGTCGGCGACTTCAACGCCAAAATCGGACCGCGAAGGTCGCCGGAAGAACTTCACATCGGAACCCACGGTTTGGAGTGGAACGAGCGAGGTGAAAGGCTGTCTGAGTTTATCATGTCGACCAAGACCATCCATGGAAACTCGCAGTTCCAGAAGCCTCCCTCCCTACGATGGACCTGGGAATCTCCCGGTGGCCAGTTCCACAACGAGATCGACCACATCATCTTCAACCGCAAATATTGCCTGACCGACGTCTCCGTTGTCCCCAAGTTCTACACGGGATCGGACCACCGCCTCCTTCGCGCAAGGTTCCGCTTTTCGCGTCAAGGAGAGAAGGCCGCGAAGTTCAGGAAGAGGAGTCCCAGAACGATCATCAACTGGGACCTCTACACCTCTCTTGCCGGTCTTTGGGAAGATGCCGTCACGGACAACGTCGACGAGGAATACGACCGCTTCGTGCACCATCTCCACGATAGTGCTAAGGGAGCCGAGAGCTTGAAGACCACTAAGAGACGTCTGTCTCCGGAAACTCTCGAGCTGATACGCCAGCATGGAGCAGCGCGAGCGTCAGGCAACTACCAACTGACGTCCGAGCTAGCGAGGCTATGCAGAGAGGCGATAAAGGAGGATCTTAAGGAGAGAAGGGCGGAAGTGTTGGCTGAAGCTGCAGAGGCAGGGTTGAGCATCCGCAATGCCCGCCGGAACTTCGCCAACTTCAAGACCAAGATGACAGCTCTCCGACGTCCCGACGGAACCGTCACCTCTTCCAGAAGGACCATGGAGAGGATCATCCACGACTTCTACTCCGATCTCTTCGATAGCCACGTCCACCTGCCCCCATGCCATCTTCCGCAGGATGGATACGTCGTCCCCTCTGTTCTCCCTTCCGAGATCCGACACGCCATCTCGTCGGTGAAGAAACGTACAGCACCCGGTCCCGACAGGATCAGACCCGAACACCTGAAGAACCTCCCGCCTACGCTCATCAACACCCTGGCGCGGCTCTTCACACGTTACCTGTCGGAGTGCAAGGTTCCATCTCAGTGGAAGACCAGCAGAACCGTCTTGCTGTACAAGAAGGGAGACGTGCACGACATTGGCAACTATCGCCCGATCTGCCTGCTGTCCGTAGTCTACAAGCTGTTCACTCGAGTTATCCTGAATAGGATTAGCAGAACGCTGGACGAAGGACAGCCATGCGAGCAAGCAGGATTTCGGAGAGGATTCAGCACGATCGACCACATACACACCATTACGAAGCTCATCGAAGTGTCGCGAGAGTACAAGCTGCCGCTTTGCCTTACGTTTATCGACCTGAAGAAGGCATTCGACTCCGTCGAAACTGAAGCGGTCATCGAAGCCCTGCTCACTCAGGGCGTTCCTACTCAGTACATCAGAGTCCTTCGAGAGCTGTACAGTAGATTCACGACCAAGATCTCACCATTCTACAACGACGTCGTCGTCGACGTGAAGAGAGGGGTTCGGCAAGGGGATACCATATCCCCGAAGCTCTTCAGCGCCACTCTCGAAAACGTCATGCGCGAACTAGAATGGGAAGACACGGGGAGTGAAGGTCGACGGCCGGCAACTACATCATCTTCGCTTCGCTGACGACACCGTGCTCATAACACCGAGCATCAGCCAGGCGGAGCGAATGCTGGCCGACTTCGATCGTGTATGTGGGAACGTTGGACTGCAGCTGAATCTTACGAAGACGATGTTCATGAGGAACGGATGGGTTTCTGATGCCCCATTCTCGCTCAACGGAAGGAACATCTCCGAATGCTCCAGCTATGTGTATCTGGGTCGCGAAGTCAACATGGCCAACGGCCTAGCACCAGAGCTGAGCAGGAGGAAAAGAGCGGCTTGGGGAGCTTTCAAGAGCGTCGAAGAAGTCGCGAAGAAGACGAAGAACGTCCGACTCCGTGCCCACTATTCGACTCCACTGTTCTTCCTGCCCTAACATACGCCTCAGAGACCTGGGCTATGCGAAAGCAGGATGAACACGCGATCAGCGTCGAGCAGCGTGGAATCGAGAGGACGATGCTCGGAGTGAAACGACTCACGCAAGTGAGAGAAGGCCTCCGGAGTTCCGAGCTTCGCCGACGCTCGAAGATCAGAGACGCTGTCGCGTGGGCCAAGTTGTCGAAAATTAGGTGGGCCGGCCACGTAATGCGCTTCGCAGACACCCGCTGGACGAGAGCCATCACCGACTGGATTCCGCGGGATGTCAAAAGAACACCAGGACGCCCACCAACGCGTTGGTCGGACTTCTTCGTTAAAGCCCTGAACGACCGATATGACGCTCTTCGTGTCCCTCGAGCGAAGAGGATCCATTGGACCACTCTGGCACGCGACAGGGACGAATGGAGACGCTGCTGGCACCCGCTCGAGCAATTCGATGATCAACGGGACGACAGGTGATACAGGTGATACAGGTGATACCGAGTGGATATGTTGGATAGTGAATAGATTTCGCAAATTACAGTACCGGACATGACTTTTGGTCATTTGCCGAAAAAGCCGCGCCGGCCAACATAGGCCGCTTTGGAGCGTTCTAAAGCGGCCTTTTTGAATAACTTCTTTAGAAATCAAATACTTGTGAAAGTAAACATAAATTTGAACTCAGCAGCTCGAGCTCTATCTTCTGGCATATAAATCTCAGTAGAGTTGAACAATGCATATAGGCCCGACAGAATCAATCGAGTGGGCGCGAAAGCTTGTAGAGTGGGCGTATAGGAATTTTTTAGAAGAAATCTTACTGAAGAATCGTCTTAAGACTGTCCATATTGCATTTGGAGTGCGCCGTGAAGAATGCATATAGAATCGGACCTATCAATCGAGGGGGGACAGTTTATAGAGTGAGCGTTTAGGGAGTTTTATGAGAAATTTTCAGCCGCCCTACTCAGGAATTGCTGTACTCTGTTCCGGCGATACTTTGGAGTGCGCTGTGCACAATGTATATAGGATCGAACCTATCAATCGACTTTTCCGAGTTCAGTCGACTACTACGGGAAGACGAGGCGAGCTAATGGCATCCAAATGCGTGGGCGAGCACGAGACTGAATGTGCTTTACGATGACACGCTTGCAGCTGTGGCGAGAACTGTCATCTGGGCGAGTAAGAGCTCGGAGAACATAGACCGTTGTTGTGTTAAATTGCACGCGCGGGCGTGTTCGGAGCGCGACAACTCTGTTAGCTTCCAATCTTTCTAGCTGGAACGTGTGGATTCCGTAGACGGTAGTATGCCCTAGTGAAGCGTTAAAACACAGTAAATTACCTTACGATTTGGCAAGGTTACGGAGGTGCGAAAATGCAGGTTGGGCATGTGTGACACGATTTTTTCAGATTTCGGTCGACCGCTGCGGGTACAAGAGGAGAGTTAAAGGCATGCAAACTCGCGGACGAGCAAAACACCGAAGGCGCTTTACGATGATCTGCTCCTAACTCTCCAGCTCCTATACTGCCTTAGCCCCATCTCCCATTTTAGAGCGGCGGATGGCAGCGGTGAAGATTCTTCCGCCCTTACTCGCCCATGTTCGAGTTTTCGTGCCCCAGCCAGGATACCATTCTGTTCAGCTCGAGAAACTCTATTGAACGGTGTCAATCTCGACCAATTCTGGGAGTATCGATTTTTTAACAATTTCGCATCAGAGGCGAGGCGGCTCATATCCGTGGCAGAAGGACAACGACGTCATCGAAAGTCGATATTTTTGTACCGGGCCAACTTTGGTACCGTTCGATAGAGCTTTTGGTGGTGAATTGAATGGTTTTACCAAGAGCAGCAAGAATTGTAAACTGGCCGATTAAGAGCGCGGAGAACATCGACCGTTGTTGCGCTAAATTGGACGAACGGGCGTATTCTGAGCGCAATAACTCTATCACGTTTAAATCTTTCCGGCTTCTACTTGTGGATTTTGTAAGCAGTAGAACGCTCAATAGGTGCGCTGAAACACAGCAACGTAGCTTATGACTGAACAATGCTACAGCGGTGCGAAAATGCAGATTAGCCTTGGGTGACACGATTTTTTCCGAGACTTCCACCCTTACTTGCCCACATTTGAGTTCTCGACACAATCAATTTTACCGTTCTGTTGAGCTCGAGAAGCTCTATCGAACGGTGTCAACCTCGACCAATTCTGGGAGTATCGATTTTTTAACAATTTCGCATCAGAGGCGAGGCGGCTCATATCCGTGGCAGAAGGACAACGACGTCATCAAAAGTCGATATTTTTGTACCGGGCCAACTTTGGTACCGTTCGATAGAGCTTTTGGTGGTGAATTGAATGGTTTTACCAAGAGCAGCAAGAATTGTAAACTGGCCGATTAAGAGCGCGGAGAACATCGACCGTTGTTGTGCTAAGTTGGACGTGCGGGCGTGTTCTGAGCGCAATATCTCTATCACGTTTGAATCTTTCCGACTGCAGCTTGTCGATTTTGTAAGCAGCAAAAAGCTCAAGATGCACACTGAAGGACAGTGACGTAGCATATGAATGAACAAAGCTCCAGTGGTGCGAAAATGCAGTTTAGCCTTGGGTGACACGATTTTTTCCGTGTTCAGTCAACTACTGCGGGAGGACAAGACGAGCTAACGGCATGCAAATGCGTGGGCGAGCACGAGACTGAATGTGCTTTACGATGACATGCTTGCAGCTTTCCAGCTGCCAAACCTGCCTTAGTACCAGCTGCCATTTTAGAGCTGCGGAGGGCAGCGGTGAAGTTTCTTCCGCCCTTACTCGTCTACATTTGAGCTTTTGACACTCGAGATGGTATCGTTCTGTTCAGCTCAAAAAGCTCTATCGAACGGTGTCAATCGTGGCCAATTCAGGGAAAGTTGGTTTTTTGACAATTTCCTTCGAGGACGAGGGCTCTTCGCATAGCCTGCCCGGAAAATGACGTCATCGAAAGTTAGGAGCAGATCAGCGTAAAGTGCCTTCGGTTTTTTGCTCGTCCGCGAGTTTGTATGCCTTTAACTCGCCTCATGTACCCGCAACGGTCGACCGACCGAAATCTGAAAAAATCATGTCACACATGCCCAACCTGCATTTTCGCACCTCCGTAACCTTGCCAATTCGTAAGATAATTTACTGTGCTATAACGCTTTACTAGGGCATATTACCGCCTACGGAATCCACACGTTCCAGCCAGAAAGATTAGAAGCTGAGAGCGTTATCGCGCTCCGAACACGCCCGCGCGTGCAATTTAGCACAACATCGATCGATTTTCTCCGCGCTCTTACTCGCTCAGATTACGGTTCTTGTTGCTCGCAGTAACATCCTGCAATTCACTACGAACGGCTCTATCGAATGGTATCAAACTTGGCCCGGTTCAAAAATATCGTTTTTCGATGACGTCATTGTCCTTCTGCCGCGGCCTTGGGCCGCCTCACATTTGATGCGAAATTGTCAAAAAATCGATGTTTTCGGAATTGATTGTGAGTGACACCGTTCGATAGAGCTTCTGAGCTGAACAGAACGGCACCATTAGAACTGTGGAAAACTCAAATGAGGGCGAGTAAGGACGGAAGAAACTTCACCGCTGTCCTCCGCCGCTCTAAAATGGCTGCCGGCAGCGAGGCGGGATAGAAAGCTGGAGAGCTCTGGGCAATTCTTCTCAAAGGACTTTAACTGGTTTGCTCGATTACACATTCCAGGACCGTTAGCTCGTCACGTCTTACCACAGTGGTCGACTGAATTTGGAAAAAATCGTGTCACACAAGGCTAACCTTCATTTTCGCACCGCAATAATTTCGCCCGTTTAGAAGCTACCACGGTGTACTTTTGGGAGACTACAAAACCATTCTACAGCATACAAAATTCACTAGCAGCAGCCGGAACGATTCGATCTCCACAAAGTTATTGCGCTCGGAACACGCCCGCGCATTCAATTTGCGAGCTGTGGCGCCCACTTGATTGATAGGTCCGATTCTGTATGCATTGTTCACGGCGCACTCCAAATGCAAGCTAGACAGTCTTGAAGCAATTTCTGATTACGACGGCAGAGAGAATTTCCGATAGAACTCCCCAAACGCCCGCTCTACAAGTTGTCGCGTCCACTCGATTGGTGGGTCCGATTCTGTATGCATTGTTCACGGCGCACTCCAAATGCAAGCTAGACAGTCTTAGAGCAATTTCTGATTAGGACGGCTAGAAATTTCCAATAAAACTCCCCAAACGCTCGCTCTACAAGATGTCGCGCTCACTCGATTGGTAGGTCCGATTCTGTGTGCATTGTTCACGGCGCACTCCAAATGCAAGCTAGACAGTCTTAGAGCAATTTCTGATTAGGACGGCTGGAAATTTCCGATAAAACTCCCTAAACGCTCGCCTGCAGGTTGTCCCGCCGCGCCTACTCGATTGATTCTGTCGGGCCTATATGCATTGTTCAACTCTACTGAGATTTATATACCAAAAGATAGAGCTTGAGCTGCTGAGTTAAAATTTATGTTTACTTTCACAAGTATTTGATTTCTAAAGAAGTTATTCAAAAAGGTCGCTCTGGGACGCTCCAAAGCGGCCTATGTTGGCCGGCGCGGCTTTTTCGGCCAATGACCAAAAGACATGTCCGGTACTGTAACGTCCTCAGTTGATTAGTCGATACCGATCGATGATATCGATTGTCCGATTTCGAGGTGTGTATCGCATGGATCTGTTGATCTGTTGATCTGGAATTGTTAGATGGTCAATAGACCTCACATCAAGTAAACACCATCAATTGGGCAATCGATAGCTCGATGGACAGTAGTCAGACCAGAGGTTAGGCCGGTTGACTGTGATCAACTTGCATTGTGGTGAAGATTGTGCGCTTTTTTTGCTATTCCCGCCCGACTAGGAAAGCGTCATTTACAATCTAGCACAACGTTCTGTGTACTACAGTTGTGCTCGAATAACTTACTCGAATAGCTATTTGAACTCGAAATTCAAAAAATCACGCTCATCGAATGTACTCGAAATCGATAATTCAAAAAATCAGTTTTTCGAATGTATTCGAATTCGAATAATCAGAAAACCTGCAGTTTTCAATTTTTCAAAGTTTTTGAGGCTTCAAGACCATTCGAATATTCGCAAAAACTTCGAGAGCACAACTATAGTGCGTGCTAAAACGAAGCTCAACTAGAGAGCGCCGGTTTAAGCACTGGATATGTGTTTTCTCACTATGGCCTATGTTATACTTCGGCGACGCGTCGCCGACGCTGCGACCCGTCAGCGGCAGCCCGTCACCGACGTCGCCGACGTCGCCACATATGAGCCTTCAACTTTTCAGTACTATTTTTGTGACCAAAGTTATCACCATTCTAACAGTGTTTACATTTCTTGAAACACCATGTATTATTAGAATTAGGCAGTATAAAAAAGTCTCACACCATCTATTTATTTATTTATTTATTATATACGTCCTATTACGCGCTCAAAGCAGAGTACCAAACATAGTGGACATACACTGGCAAAGGGTAAAAACCTAGAAGAAAAAAACTAATACACAAAAAAAACCTTCAAAAATGATCGATAAAAATGCCATCAAAGGATAAGATCACACAGAATCATCCATCAGTTATAGAAGGAAGACAAACACAAGCCGCTAGGAGCAAACTGGAAGTAGAGGAGTCCAGAGTGGTCTCACTATGGTATTGGCATTTGTGAAAGCCATGAGACTTGCGTCAAAACTAACAACTTAGTCGTCTAAAATTTGGTATCCCTGCTGCACCAAACAAGCCTACTTTACACAAAAAGAAAAAAATCTATTGCATCCAAAAGTTGAAGAAAATCAAAAAAATTTTAACGGAGGGGCTGGCACCTTGCTTTGCCGAAAGACTTGGGTGTTCAGCAAAGAAAAAAAAATAATTCCCATGCTCAAAAAAGCACGAAAGGCAAAAATCCTACCGTAAAGACATATGGCTCGTGAGCGTAAGAATGCGCTACGTCTACGACCTTTATGCGCATGATCCCAGAGCGGGCCGTGTATCTCAAAGGCCTCTCTAAACTGGTACGCACCCTAGGCGATGGCAAGAAGGGAGGACACACATGTTTGAATACATATGTCAGTACGGAGAAAACTTCAGCCTTAAAAGGTATATGTAAAAAAGAAAAATAGCTCTCCAAATAAGTAATCATTTCCAGCCTTGCGATATACTACTATACCAACCACCCTCGTGAAAGGCAAGCTAGTCGGCAACGAAAAGTGCAGATATCACATTTTGGCAAGTTTTTAGGTAGAAAAACGTGTATAGGTGAAAGTAGAAAGGGCTAAGATAGAGGACTTGTGGATTACTGAATAAGACTAGCAGCAGGATAAAAAAAGAATGTGTTGGCTTTGCACATTGTGATTTGTATTTGAATTCAGTAAGACCATAGAGGACTACTCGTTAAACAAATGAGAAAACAACAATCAGAATAGAGAAAGGCCAACGTAAATTGTATAAAGGCAAAAAATGTCCAAGAGTAGGCTCTGGACTAACCGACGAGAAACTAGCCACCTATTCTTTTTTGTCATCTCACATCAGGCACACCAAGAACGCTCAACAGATCAAACTTCTTTATGGCCCGCTTGAATTGCTTTGAATTTTTGCACTTTAAGACCGTTTCCGGCAGCCGATCCAGCCACTGTGTTGTTCTAGAAAAGAAACTGTTGTCGCATATGCTGTATTTGGCACGGCCCGTTTTAGGAGCAATTGAAAAAAGACCACCGACGCGTCCCCTGGAGGGACGAAAAACCCAGTAACTGGAGGGCTTCAGCCGCAGCTTACCCTTCAAAATTTTGAATGCCAGGATGACGTCAGCCTGAATTCTTCTGTAAAAAAGCGATTTTAAATTGAGTTCGGATAATCTAGTATGGTAAGGCGGCAATTTATGTGGATAAGCAGGATCTGGGAATGCTCGGTAGTATAGAATTCTAGTGAACGTTTTCTGCACGCTTTCTAATCTACGGATGTCCTTTTTCAAACAAGGACTCCAGACGGAACTGCAATATTCAAGTAGAAGAAGAACATACATTTTAAAAATCTTTAATCAAATTTCTATATCAGAGCAATGTATTGTCCTAAAAAGGCTAAAAACAACTTGGAGACCCTTTTTAGTGAGTTCGTCGATGTGAGTAGACCAACTCATATTTTTTTGAATGTAGACGCCTAGATCCTTTACAGTATTTACTGAGGCTAACTGTTGGATATCATAAGAAGGTGTGTCGACTGACCCAATGCGAGGGGAGAAAATGTGACTTTTCGAAAAATTTACCTTTAAACCCCATTGGGTCGTCCATTCTGTCAACAGCCGCTTGCAGCGCTGAGAGCGGTATGGAAGCGTCACGGTCACTGTATATAGCGTATAGTTTAATGTCGTCCGCATATGCTGCAACTTTAATGCACGAATGAGTTTTAAGGTGAGGTAGTAGATCGCTGGTGAAAAGCAAAAATAGTATTGGGGAGAGAATGGCTCCTTGCGAGACACCGGAGAAACTGTGCTTCACATCAGAGCGGGAACCCCCAACGCGAACAAACATCTCTCTGGAGTGAAGGTAGGAGCTAAACCAACGCAGCAGGTTATCCCTTATTCCGATACTTTCCAGTTTCATTAGCAATCTTGTATGGCATACCGTATCAAAAGCCTTGCTTAGGTCGAAATAAATTATGTCTACTTTATAACCCTTTCCTAGAGCTTGGATCTAGTCGTGAGTGCAGTCGATAAGCTGTGTACAAGTAGATGACCCAGATAGAAATCCGTGCTGTTCCGGGGGCAAACATTTTAGGCTGGAGATCCATTCCAGCAGGTGGTGCTTTAAAATTTTCTCAAGCACCTTTAGTGAAACAGGAAGTATACTAATTGGTCGAAATTCTGATACGAGGTTGGCTCTCTTCTTTTTCGGTATGGCAGTCACCACAGTCATTTTCCAAATCTTGGGAATTTCACCTAATGATAGACATATGTTGTAAATGTGCGCTAAGGGTTCGGCAAGAAGATTTGAAAAGGTCTTGAAAAATAACTGGGGGATTCCTTCCGATGTGAAAGATAAAGAGGGCTTAAGCGCCCGAAGGTACTTATTAACTTGAGACGGTGTGATGACCGGAACAATAAGGGATGTCCTTGATAGAGATGGTAAGGAAAAATTTGGCACATCATGAATTTTGAACACATTTGCAAAGTAGTTTGCGGAATCGTTGGCTTTAGACAAATCGTCGTTATACAAAGAGCCATCCTCTCTCTTAACTATTTTATACATCTGAGTACGTTTGGTTATCTTGCTCACAAACGCAGCCAAGTTCCGAGCATTACTTCCGTTGCTGTGCCTCTTTATTTTGTTTCGAAGGAATCGCTTCAAGTGTACATCTAGTTTCTTACACAGATCTGTATATCTCTTAGACTTTAAAGGATCTGTTAGTTCAGAGAATAGGCTCGTTTTGTGCTCGAAAAGATTACGTATGTGTTCTGGGTATGCATCGAAAGCACCAGCGCTTTTGCACCTGGTAGGGACATGGAGTTCAATTAAATCGTGAATGATTCTGTAGAAACGAGAGTATACATCTTCAATATCCGTGTACCCTTGGAACACAGCGAACCAATCAATTGCTGCAAGTCTAGAAGCTAAAGATTTCTTATCGCATGATCTAAAATCTTCGAAACGTGTGACCGGAGGAGGGTCAATAAAGGCGGGCATCGAGAAAACTAGTATCTTGTGGTCTGCTGAGGACATGACGGCAACGGTTTCAATACTTCTATGCCATCAATCGATGATCAAATCCAGGATGTGATCGTTTCTGGTTGGAAAGGAGATCAACTGCCGAAGCTGTAAAGATTGAAAGAGATTTAAAAACTTATTCCCAGTTGATGCGGTGGCGCTTTCTTCGTCCCAGTTAATGGAGCAAAAGGCACAAAGTGGCGAATGCGGGAGAATTATTCAGTTTTTTGTCTGACTGCTTTCTGCACGCTGAATATCACTTACTTTAACAACCTCACCTCTATAGACGACGTAAACCCTATTTCCATTATGCTCTTTTTGATTTAGGTCGTAAGCTCGCTTACGCTGCTCCCTATCATGTCCACGTTCGGCGGCCGTCATTGATCTTTATATGAAAACGGTGTTGAACTCTCTTGACGACCGCAATTGGGAAGACCTCGACAGCGCCTCGAAGAAAAATCTTCTAGCAGGAAAAACGCATTTCACTAGCCGTGGCCTTTTAAGCGAACATTCACCCATTCTAAACACTTCCACAGGTCTAGCTTCAATATTTAAGACATCGAGTATCTTACTCACCTGATCTTCCGTGTGGAGCTGACGTGTATTAGCTATTAGGTAGAGATACGTATATTTGTAGGCCTTTTTCTGTTGAAACTCTGTTATCTGTCTCAATTTTGTTGTTTGTTGAAGAACACGCCAAAGAAACTTTTTTTTTGCAAGCCTTAAAGAAAACATTTCACTTTTTTTGCATGGAACTGCTACATATTAAATGCCAAAGGAATCCTGTGAATCCCACATCTTACTAACCTCAAATGACGTTAAGTGTAAAAAAGGCACCATTTGTGCCCGCAAGACGGGCGTTTGTTTGCACTTTTGATTTCGTAATTCGAGGTCCGCCGAGGATGTTGACAGTGCCGGGAACGAAGAACCCACCCACTCGGCGACGTCCCGTCCGTGGGTCGGCAACGCTCGTCGTCGACCCGTCTGTGGCGACGTCACCGACGTCGACGACGCGTCTGTGGCGACCAGCGTCGCCGACGTCGGCGGCGGAAGTATAACACCAACTGCTGAGCTCTCGGCGACGCTGTGTTGGGCAGACTGCTACGCAGTGCGAAGTTTAACATACGCCTATCGATACATAGCACACATGATCGAGCGACGGAATCAGAGAAATTGGTTTTGAGAGCTGCTGGCGGATTCATTAACGACTTACAGCAATTTAACGGAGAAAATTACAGCCGAAATCCCTGATAGCGCGGCTTATCAAGCGATATGGTGAGCGATAAGCCGCGTTATTTGAGTTTTCTGCAGTGAATTCTCTGCTAAAGTTGTGCAAGTCGTTGATGAAACCGACCCCAAGTCGTAGTATCAGTTGATTGGCAGCTTATTTACAGGTCAGTCTCAACCTCACACTACACCTGACTGAGGTGTTGCTCATTCTCAACCATAGCGCAGCGGCGAGATGTCTGCCCTACTGGCCGTGGTTGCGGTGTTAGTTTGCGCTCTGTTGTACTTCTACTTCCAGCAGCAGGTATGAGAAGTCGCACCTTCAAGTTTTTCAAGTTCTCCCCATAGAGCTACATATGATTTCAGGCTAACAATGAGGCAGGCGGCGGTCAGGTAAGCCATCTTCTAAAGAAGTGGAGGGCAATAGACAGATGGGTTCTAGACCAATACTGCACAAGATGACGGACCCCTGCGTGCAAGATTTACTCGCTTTCTCTTATGTACCAAAGTTGAGGATGAGATTTGAAGTTCAAGCTTGCGTCCATACGTTGACGCTGCTCATCGAACTATCATGGGGTTAGAACATCTGACAAATCTGCCTTGCATTCGTTAATCTAATGGACACCTTCGACTCCTGGGGTGAGGCATTTGTCGAAACCTTTGTTTCTAGTGAGCATTCCAGAGAAAGGAAAGGCCTTGCAACAGTTTGCAATTAGGAACTCACCATTCTGCTGCGATTGCGGCTATGCTTTACGCGCACAACCAGCATTTAGCTTTAAAAAGTTATAAAGAACACCGTCTCCTTATCAGCACCAGGAGCAGAAGCTACCTGCCATACCTAGTCGAAGTGTTGGGCCTACAGGGTGGTGGGAGTTCAATGTATTGCCAACTTTCTCAGTGATTCGTGTTCTACTTTAGGACACCTCCAAAGCAAAAACGGCTAATCAAGTGGAAAAGGTACCGTTACTGTACCAATTCTAAACACCACTACATATAGTCTTTTTAACAGTAAAGAACAAAATCCTCTTCTTGGATAAACTGTGAAGTTCTGTAGTATACTCTGTGGCATTTCAGGAGAAACCCAAGGCGGAGGCCGATAAACCAGTAGCAGCTGATAAGGTTTCCTTTCCTACTATATATGAAAGTGTTAGCGGTTGTCCGTGCGTCTTCGGTCCATCTGACCTTTCATCCTCATCGACGGTTCTTTCATCGACGTCGAGTAACAGACGTCCGGGTTCAGACGAGTTGTCATCCATGCCATGTCGAGAGTGCCAAAAGAAGTGTCACCGATGTCGCGCAATGGGTGTCTGGGTTCGGAAGAGGTGTCACCGATGCCGCGCAAAGGACATCCGGATTGAGATGACATGTTACCTATGTCGCGCAAGGGGAGTCCGGATTCCGAACATGTGTAATGGGGGACCACAGGAATGGAGGTCTGTTAAAGGGGTCCAGTAGATGTGGAACCGGTAAAGGGGGTGGGGGAGCAGTAATGGAGACCCAGTAGGGCCTGGTTTATACTTGCTCCGCCACACGGCGCTATGGTCGCCATGGATATCGATTTTTCGCGCCGCCCGGTCGGTATCTATCCCGACTATGGTGGGGCACAACTATAAACCAGGGCTAAAGCTGTCATTCCGCTCAGCGGAAGAACGGCATTATATCTCGGCGCCCGGCTGGCGCGGCTTTTTCGCTCGGTCGCGGCGCGGCTGCGCACAGGTCGCAATGGAGCAGAGAAACCGACGTTCCTCCGACTGCTAGCCCACTTCACTGCCTTCAGCTCCTATGACTATATTCTCCACTGTGATGGTCCCTCTACCCTTTCTTCTTCACAGATGAGTTCAGCGAAGCACCCGTTATTAGTTGTTGACAACCGTGCGTTGTTATCTCAAGTCTTTCTTTCGGAATCGCTTGCGACAGTTTATAGCGATTCGAATAGAACTGTCTTTGAGATGGATCGCTCCCTGTCCCATTCTTCTATATTCAGCTGTACCTATCCTAGTCTTCAACTTTATTTGTCGACCAAGTCTACCTCTTCAGTGCCAGGTGGGTTTTATGAGAGCTTTCGCTTCGTGCGTTCCTTTCGGAATCTGGAGCTCTTCCTGAAGGCGACTATACCTAGAGTTCCAAGTCGATGACAATGCCTGCAATTACTCAGGCGTTTCTCTAACAACGGAACTGTTTGAAACAAAACTCTACAACTATATTAAGCGTGTGCATAAGCTCCAAATGCTTCCTGATAAATGCCGTAATCTCTTTGATCTGATGATCCGATCAAGCAGTATGGCGCAGCTTATCGACAAGACTGTGAGAAGAGCAAATGAACATGTTTCGTTACGTCTGTTGTGGATTTCTATCTCTTGTCCAGCTGTTGTGAAATAGTGGCCACTAGTTGAAATGCATTGCGAAATAGTATCGTTGCATGTTCCTTTAGCACTTGTGGTGATAGGTTTCTCCATCTCGAAAGCCTTTCAAAGGGTTTGCGATGTGATATATACTCGCAAAACCGATGAGAACCCATAAGAAAGAGATTTATCACATAGGTACAGCTGAATATAGAAGAATGGGCAAGGGAGCGACCCATCTCAAAGACATTTCTATTCGAATCGCTCTACACTATCGCAAGCGATTCCGAAAGAAAGACTTGAGATAGCAACGCAGGGTTATCAATAACTAGTAACGGGAGCTTCGATGAACTCACCTGTGAAGAAGAAAGGGTAGAGGGACCATCACAGTAGAGAATACAGTCATAGGAATTGAAGGCGTGAAGTGCGGTGGGCTAGCAGTCGGAGAAACGTCGGTTTCGGTGGGCTAGCAGTCGGAGAAACGTCGGTCTTTCTGCTCCATTGCGACCTGTGCGCAGCCGCACCGCGACCGCGCGAAAAAGCCGCGCCAGCCGGGCGCCGAGATATAATGCCGTTCTCAGCGGAATGACTCACCGATCGCCGCTGCCGCTCCGGCGGCGTCGCCTCCGCCGCCCGCCCCAGCCGCTTGCGGCCGCTCGCTCTCCGCCAGCGACGAGCTCAGCGGCGCCGGGAAAGTCTGTCTGCGCTCTGCCCTTTCGCGCCCGCAGACGATGAGTCATGCCGTTCAGGCTAAATCCGTTTGGACACCAACTTCCAAACTGGAGACTTTTCTGGCGTGTTGGATCGACTTCCAACACGCGTCTTTACGTGCAAACCCCACCACGTCAGCGGTGCTGCACTGGTGTAACACGTCACGTCGTCCACACGTCTTGTAGACGGCGGCTAGCTGCAAAATTAGCGGTCGTGACCTGCTTAGATGTGGATTTCACGATGTTGGCTGTGCTCGAATCTCTACCAGAAGGAACGGGGAAGGGGCAGAATCCCCCAATGCGGGGCATGCCGCGAAATCCAGCAATTTATATTGTGCTGCAGAGCACTCTTGAGCTGGATAATACTGAAGCAAGCCTAGTGTAGAGGGGCATTCAGTTTTCTCCTCATGTAGGTGGACATATATCAACCCACAAGCTCCGCCGGTGCAATCGACATTGTGTTTTGAAAATTCTTGTCAGGAAGCCGGAAACCGTGGATGTGCTAAATCCCATTTTCTACCCGTGCCAACCCATCCATCTTCTGGGCTACATACTGATATTCTTAATGCCTTCTTCATCGTGGTGTTAGGCAAGAAGCTCGTTAGAATGGAAGCGCTTTCGATAGATTGTACATACAGTACGTTCGACGTCGGATACAATAGCTATCGCAACTAGGCGACTCACTTCAAGTTTTTTTTCGATCCACTCACTCAGCAGTGCGTTTGTGCACTGTTCTGTGATGACTTTGCAGATCTTCGATCGCAGTCCCGTCTTACAGTTCTGTCAGCTCCGACTTCCAGGCATTGCCAAAACTGTCTGTTAAAAACGCCTCATACTTCTTATCTGCGAGAGCACACGTGTGAAAAGATTTTCTAAAGTGAACGAAATCTCCAGCGTGTATGATTAAGGTTCCGAAGGTGGGAGCAAGTCTATAGCAGCGGGTTCACCATCATGCTTCTTCACAACATCCAGGGGCCAGATTCATCAACGACTACGACTTTAGATTGCTGTAAGTCGCTGACGAATCTGACCCCAGTTTGCCTAAGAAACTGTAGAACGAAACGCTATACACGTTTATCTAATCAGCATGAACCTAGAAGGATATCTAACTTTGCTTGTTTAGAGTAAAGCTGTCAGAAATAGAGAGGCACAGGTTGGACCCCCCCCCCTCTCTAGGTTTGCAACCGAAATGAAAGTGCACCATCTATCGGACCTGTAAGGGCCTGTTGAGGACATGGGTTTCACCAGTGCAGCGTCAGTGACATAATGGACCTTGCGCTTGAGAACGTGAGTTGGACGTGGATCCAACACGTCAAGAAAGTCTCCAGTTTGGAAGGTGGTGTCCAAACGGATTAAGCTGGAAAGTCTGTCTGCGCTCTGCCCTTTCGCTCCCGCAGACGATGAGTCATGCCGTTCAGCGGCGCCGTTATGGATATAGAAGTGTCCATTGTCAGAGCATGGTGGACGGATATTGTTTATCAAGGGCTTACAATCATAGTGCATTTTAAATGAAGAGCCTTAGAGCCTTATGCATTGTGGGGTGGTCGGCTACAGAGAAACCTCGGTTTCTCTAATCAAAGTGCAGCATGCCATTATTTTAATTGTGAAATATCGTAGCTGGAGGTAGATTTTAAGGGCATGGAACAAACTAACGTTAATATCTCAGATAACGCAAACAGCGACTTAAGCAGTTTCTTTAAGAGAGTACATGTAGACTTCCTATGCTTTTAATGCTATTTCAGGACCAATCAAAGGTGGAAACGGCTAAACCGGCGGAGGCTGGTGATCAGGTTGTGGTGACATCACAGCTTACTGGTTTCTCTAATGACATCTCATATATACCATTTTTACGTCGAATTGGACACTTTCACATCAATTTGGATACTCTTCTAAGCTTGCCTGTGAACTTTGAAATCAAATTGAACGTCTTTCAAATGAAGACGAGCTTCTTACAGTTTGAAGTAAAGACTCTACAAAGTGGTTAGAATAATTTTTTGTTCAAGTAAAACTTAGAATAACTTTTTTTTGATTTTTTAAACTTCAACTGCCGAATGAGTGAAATAATTTTATATTTTTTAGATTAAAATAATAGAATAAATTTTGTGTTAAGGCGCAGCAAGAAAGTTAGGAGTGTGTGTTTCTTACAATTGTCTATGTTGCACCGTTTGCAGGTGTAAGCTGCATGCGAATAGAAATTTTGCTATCAATCAAATAAAAATCGTAGTTACGGACGGGCATGGCGCAATCTCTGTGTTTGCTATATAAAATAGCTGCCTTCTCTTTAAAACAAGCTTTAATTTATTGTTTTTTAAGAAAATAAAATTTTTATAAAATTTCAAACAATGTGTTTTCTTATTGGGAAGTAAATTAAAACTTCAGAGGAAGCTATACTAGAATTTTCCTTGAACAAAAAATTATTCGAACATTTTTGGAGGGTCTCCAGTCTAATGAAGAGGAAGCTCATTCCGATTTGGAAGAGTTCGCTTCTATTTCGAAGATCTTAGACTAGCTTAAAAGAGTGTCCAATTTGATTTGAAAAGTGTCCAATTCGACGTGAAAATGGTATATCTACACGTACCATCACAATCATGATTTAAATGGACAGATCTGATTCTGATGTGCCTATAGTCCAGCTTCAGGGACAAGCTCCAGTGGAACCCTCCAAACCAGCTGATGCGCAACAGGTTAGTGGCCAAGCAATTCACTTTATTATTGGCCATAGATCCATCAACTATAGCTGAATTCTACCGATATGTGTGCTCTGGTTTGATTTCCATAACGTTCAGGACAAGTCGAAGGTGGAAACAGCTAAACCAGCTGGAGGAGATGAGGTGTGACAGATTATTCATAACAAAATAAGTTGCGATTTCAAGCTGAGGCATATGTTATACCTCTGCGACCCGTCGGCGACGCTGTCAGCGGCAGTGTTGAGCGAGTGCTACGTAGTGCGTATACATTGGATCCGATCGAAAATCTTCGGATAGTTGGATGATTCGGATAAGGGCGATTTTGCGGACCCCGGATTTTTGGATGATTCGGATAACGGCGATTTTGCGGACCCCGGATTTTTGGATGATTCGGATAAGTGCGATTTTGCGGACGCCGGATTTTTGGATGATTCGGATAATGGCAATTTCGCGGAGACCGGATTTCGGATATCCGAATCGGATATCCGACTCATTAAGGCACGATGCAGTTTATCAGAATTCTAGCGTTCTTTAAAGAGGAATCTGTCCCTCAATAACAGCAGCAGTGCGTGTATCGAAAGACTCTCACTTCTCGTCAAGGAAGGAAACATCAAAGAGCTGGATCATTCCAATCAGGGATGGGCGAAAACTCCGTTTCCATGTTTCGAATTTCGGTTTCCGGCCGTTTTTAGTCCTTCCGTTCCGTTCCGTTCCGTGTTCCACTCTTTTTTGGGCCGGAAGACGGAACGGTGACTTATCACTCACTGATTGCTTGCTTTGCAGTGCCTTCATTCACCTCTTGAACATAATCTAAAGGCTGAAGAAAGAGATTAGCTATGCGTTTGTGATTGTGTTTCTTTCAAAGCGATGGTGCATCCTGATGTCGAAACAGTAACCAAATTGGATTCTTTTTCTGTTCTTGAAAAGATGTACTATCGAATAGCGTAGGTCCACAAAGGTTCCATGAGTGTTTGAGTAAAGGATCAAACTCCTTATCCGGAGTAGCTTATCTTTTTCCCTAGTAATCGTAGGCGTGGCCTGGAGTACCAAATCTAGATCAGTGTTCTAAACACTCTCAGGCTGCTAACAATGCGCTCCATAAGGACATTGGATCTATCCTAGTCGGAGGAGGGCATGCGGTGTCTTGTCTCTCCAATCCCCTCCTCCGTGTTTGTTTAAGAGCTTCAGCTGCTGCCAAATGATACAATGGTACCCATGCGAACTCAGAGCGTGGGTGTCGTGTCGTGAATGCTGAACGCAACTGTAACCTTGACTCCGCTCCCTCCTAAATGGGATAGACCTGGAACATTCAATAAGACCGGTTAAGTGCTATGAGTGGCAAAATCTCTGACATCTTTCTCGTCAGCTGGGTTGATTGCGTTTAAAATACTTTTTTCCTATTTACAGAGAGATTTTGCACAAACTTCGATTTGTTACACTAGTAATGTTTGAAAATTCATCTTAGTAATAATACGAATACAAGGATTTTTTATTGTTATATGTTGCTGAAAAGGAGTCGCATGCTGCCTTGTCCGTTATCCAAATTCGGTAACGGCAACTCAGTTATTACTATGTACCATTACGGATACATGTATGTTTATGAAAAATTAGACGAAGTAATAAGTTTTGAATCATTTCCGTTACGGCGTTTCGTATTTCGGTTTCCGCCCATTTTTCAGCCCTTCCGTTCCGTATACCGTGTTCCGCTTTTCTTTAAAAAATTCCCTCACATCCCTGATTCCAAGATGAATTATTCTAAGATCCGGGCTTTCCAGAATGCCATTATCAAATAACGCAAATTGGGTCGGGGAGGGGTCACCATGTATTCAGCACTTTTCCTCCTTCATAAGAAGGCAGATGAATGTCGAACATCAGAAATGGTCTAACACAGTTCATCAAGTGGTAGACACACAAGTGTTGAATAACAGTTTTAATTTCATGCAGCACAAAGTGCGGTATGGAGCTCGTTCTACATGGTGACACGCTCGACCCAATTTGCGCCGAATGCTGTACAATGTGAAACAGCGAAGTGCGGATCAGAGTACGTGCTTAATCCCTTCTCTCCTTCAGTCCCCGTCCTTCTTGCCCCCCGGCAGCGCAACATGATGTTTGATGAAACAGATGCCAAGATCGACGTCACGCTCAGCAGCGTGCTAACTGTATTCAACGTCATTACGACACTACTTTACAGTGGGGCGCGAAAACGTATGACTCTCAGCGTGCCCGCCCCCGAAACTCGTTATGAATGCACTTTTATTCGAGATGCCCGATTTCAAAATGGAGCGAGGAAATTGAACGCGTTATCCGAAATTATCCGATTTTATCCGAATCATCCATGGTCCGGATAATTGGATGATTCGGATAATGGCAATTCCGCGGACCACGGATTTTTGGATGATTCGGATAAGGGCGATTTGCGGGCACCGGATTTTTGGATGATTCGGATAAGAGTGATTTTGCAGACCCCGGATTTTTGGATGATTCGGATAAGGGCAATTTCGCAGTGGCCGGATAATTGGATGATTCGGATCGGAATATCCGAATCGGATATCCGAAAATGATTCATTCGGATCCAATGTATAGTAGTGCGTAAGTATGAGATATGCATATGTACACTGTAACAACACTGTTGCGTGTCGTCGACAGCGCCGCAGGAGGCCCACGCACACTTCTGCGGCAACCCTGCTGCCCTATCCTTAACCATAGGACAGGGACGCAGAGCTCGTCGCCAGCGGCCAGCGGCGGCGGTGATAATGATCTGAATCATTATTGCCGTCGCCGCTCCAGCGGCGCGGGTAGAGGCTGTATGCGCTCTTGCCCTTCGACGAGTCATGCCGCTCAGCGGCTCGCCGCTGAGCGGCATGACTCATCGCTTTCGCCATCCGCCGCCCGCCATTCGCCACAAAAGTGTGCGGAGACCTTTAGGCCTATGGTGTACTCCCATCAGCTGTCGCTGAGGTTGACATAGTTCACGTATTTGTGCAGAATTTACTGTAATTCAGCTAGGTCAGTGAATTTTTCTCGTTTTCCCGACCATTTCCATGTCTGCGTTCGTGTTTTAGCGGTTTTCCTCCGCTGTGTTGCTGCCTTCTAATCGGACCACCGTTGTAGGAGTTTTGTTGCGAAGCGTATTTTTTGAAGTCGTGTTTTCCTAGCGGCAGTTTTTCCGTGCATGTCCTTAATCCGGTATTTCTTTCTATTCTTATTTTGTCCGCAGGCACGGAAACCCACGCTTCTGTGCTCGACACGACACGAGAGTGTTGTCGTGACGTATTCAGCACAAAATGTCCCAGTTAAGGGTCTGCTTTCTTAAAATGATGTTTTGCTGAGGAGTTGTTTTCTGAAATGATGTTTTACTAGGGAGCTTTCCCGCTATGAAAGCACTACTTTCAAAAACTAGGACTTCAAATGGCACAATTCTGTACAGGACATCTCACCAAACCATTCGTAGGTATAACAGCCCCCTGCGACACTTCGCGGGAACGACGTGGCAATTACTCTTCCCGCAACACTCGCTGCGCCGTCACCACTGCAGAGGTGCGGTCCCGTGTGGAATTACCGTACTCTCGCGAGCATCAGTGACAGTTGCTCGCTCTGTCGCCAAGCCCGTCGTGGGAGTATATATATATATATATATATATACATATATACATATATATATATATATATATATATATATATATATATATATATATATATATATATATATATAGGCCGCGTCGCAGGATCAATATAGGAGTCTATCACAACATCGCGTCACGCATCGCGTTTCATTAAGGATCCTTTATACTCACTGTCATCGACAACGTCGGCATAACTTGTCGCTGACTCTGGGAGGGCACGCGATGGCGGTGCTTTCTTGCGCGTACTCTCATTCACTCGCGCCGAGGTCACGAGAAAGAAAAAGAGAGCACGCGCGGTCTCTTGACCATTAGGCCTATGGTATAAGCTGCTCGCATGCACACTCGGCAGGCAGCGACAGCCGTGACTGATCTCTCGTCGCTGTGAACTTCACGGCGACGAGCGATGGTGCCGCGATGGCCAACGATGACGGTAGCGCGGGACTATGTTTCTCTTCCGCCCCACGGAGGTACAACACCCCTCTGCGACGCGCCGCGGGAGCGACGACGCGACAACTGACAACAGCTACACACACTGCGCCGTCCGCCACTGCAACGAAGATGCATAATTGAGAGTTGTCCCTAGCCCGTCGTCAGCGTGACGCGGGAGTGTACCGTAGGTCTAAGGCCGGGCCCGTACTTCCATCGCTGCGATGCCATCACGGCACTTAGTTTGTGACCGTTTCGCCGCTTGCGGCCGAATAGTCAACGGAGACCGCCGCCGCCGCAACTGTGGCAGCGATGGCTTCCCGCGCTCATGACAGGAATGGCATACTTTTTCACGCTGTGCGCGGTGTGTAGCGTTGGTCCTCAGCGGATCGCCGTCGCAAGGGCCCCCTCAGAGTTCTGCGGCAACGCAGCGGCCTTATGCTTAACCATAGGGTAGAGACGCAGAGCTCCCGCGGGCGGCGTCCCTGCCCTATCCTTAACCACTGCGGCGAGCGGCGTTGCCGCAGAACCCTGTGGGGCCTTAAACGAGCGATAAGCGATGCGGCGAGCACTGAGAACTCCACATCCGCGTCGCTCTACAAAACTCATCGCCGCGATTTCATCGCGGCAACGGGAATTATGCACGAGGCCTTATGCAGCCGCACTGTCGGCGACGGGTCTTGAAAGTATAACATACGCCTAAGGACGCCATTGACGTGCCTCGTCTATTTTTCTAACAAGCCCATCAAGTGAAAATGTAGCTTATGCGATGTAGCCACGCATGTGTGAAAATAATTACCACTTCACTCAACAACATCGAGGGTCTACATAAATCTCTAACTCAACACTCATTTTGAGATTTCAGCCAACCTCGCAAGTGGATACAGCAAAGCCGATCCCTCCTGATCAGGTATGATGGGTTCCTTGCTGAATAGATAAGCGAAAACAGGTTAGCACCTTAGGCTTGATCAAGCGTGGCAGGTCAGTGCATTCGGCATAACGGCGGTTCGGAGTTGAAATCAACATAGCCAACACTGCAGTTATAGGGCGAGCTTAGCACGTCGCCGCAGCGGTAGTAAAATGATGAAGTATACTCTACGAGCAACTCAGCTTGATAACGTATAGGTTACTGTTTTAAAGTAACAGGACATTGGAAAACGTCACATAGTATATGGTATCAACAGCGCCGAAAAGACGGTGAGGTAAGCATGCTTAGGGACGGTTCAGAGCAGCACTACGGTGTGACGCGTCGAAATAATAAGTACTTATATCTATTGGGTCCCTCGATAGAGAGCCTTCGGGCTCTCTTGTTAAGAGGGATCTCGGCCGCTTGTCGCAGGGCCACGTGGGGCGTCCCCGGGTGGTGGATAGGGGAATTAAACGCGAACCAAATGCGACCGTGTACTGCCCAGAGACGCAGGTGGGATGCAGGGGATGGACTCCTTGCTCCTGCTGTGTCGGGTCGACGCGTTCCTTGTGCGTGGGAGCGGCATGTTCGTGCACAGTGTGCGCGGATGTGTCCGTGACTGTGCGGATTGTAACTGTGTCGGCTCGGCCAAAAGCTTGCACTCGGTAGAGTGGGAGTACATGTAAGGCGATTCGAGGCCGCCTTAAGTCTCGCCCCGTCCCTTCGGGCAGTCTGGCTGGCTGCCCGGAGTACCCCGCCCGCACGGCAGAGCCTGACTAGCTACCCGTGTTGTATTCCAGTCAAACACAGCAGCACTAACGGGCCTCATTCCCCTGACCCCGAAAGAGCCCACATTTCTGCAGCGATGGGAAGGACGAGTACGGAGAGGCTGCTAAAATCTCAGGGCCTAACCAGGCTGCGCAAACTGAGAAGGACTAGGATGACGATCTGTACTTACAACGCCCGCACGCTTGCGTCGGAAGCATCCATCGAGGACCTGATGATGCAAGCCAGGAAGATCAAGTACGACGTCATCGGACTGACCGAGACGAGAAGACATCACCCTCTACACGCCGCCTACGACTCCGGAGAAGAACTGTTCCTTGGAACATGCGACAGCAGGGGAGTAGGCGGCGTTGGTGTCCTCGTCAACACGCACTTGGCCATGAACATCGATTCGTACGAGTCTCTGACAAGCCGAATCGGACGTCTGCGACTGAAGCGATGTGGCTCCGTGCCAGCCTTGACTGTGTTCGTCGCGTATGCCCCAACATCCGACTACGACGACGAAGACGTCGAGGCCTTCTACGAGGAGCTGGAGAAGTTCTATAAGGAAGATCACACCTTCTACAAGGTGATCGTCGGCGACTTCAACGCCAAGATCGGGCCACGGAGGTCGCCAGAAGAACTTCACATCGGAACCCACGGTTTGGAGTGTAACGAGCAAGGTGAAAGGCTGTCTGAGTTTATCATGTCGACCAAGACCATCCATGGAAACTCGCCGTTCCAGAAGCCTCCCTCCCTACGATGGACCTGGGAATCCCCCGGTGGCCAGTTCCACAACGAGATCGACCACATCATCTTCAATCGCAAGTATTGCCTGACCGATGTCTCCGTTGTCCCCAAGTTCTACACGGGATCGGACCACCGCCTCCTTCGCGCGAGGTTCCGCTTTTCGCGTTAAGGAGAGAAGGCCGCGAAGTTCAAGAAGAGGATTCCCAGAACGACCATCAACTGGGATCTCTACACCTCTCTTGTCGGCCTTTGGGAAGATGCCGTCATGGACAACGTCGACGAGGAATACGATCGCTTCGTGCACCATCTCCACGATAGTGCTAAGGGAGCCGAGAGCTTGAAGACCACCAAGAGACGCCTGTCTCCGGAAACTCTCGAGCTGATACGCCAGCGTGGAGCAGCACGAGCGTCAGGCAACTACCAACTGACGTCCGAGCTTGCAAAGCTATGCAGAGCGGCGAAAAAGGAAGATCTGAAGGAGAGAAGGGCGGAAGTGTTGGCTGATGCAGCAGAGGCAGGGCTGAGCATCCGCAATGCCCGCCGGAACTTCGCCAACTTCAAGACCAAGATGACCGCTCTCCGACGTCCTGACGGAACCACCACCTCTTCCAGAAGGACCATGAAGAAAGTCATCCACGACTTCTACTCCGATCTCTTCGATAGCCACGTCCACCTGCCCCATGCCATCTTCCGCAGGATGGATACGTCGTCCCCTCTGTTCTCTCTTCCGAAATCCGACACGCCATCTCGTCGGTGAAGAAAGGAACAGCACCCGGTTCTGACAGGATCAGACCCGAACACCTGAAGAACCTCCCGCCAGCGCTCATCAACACCTTGGTGCGGCTCTTCACACGCTACCTGTCCGAATGCAAGGTTCATCTCAGTGGAAGACCAGCAAGACCGTTTTGCTGTACAAGAAGGGAGACGTGCACGACGTTGGCAACTATCGCCCGATCTGCCTGTTGTCCGTAGTCTACAAGCTGTTCACTCGAGTCATCCTGAATAGGATTAGTAGAACGCTGGACGAAGGACAGCCATGCGAACAAGCAGGATTTCGGAGAGGATTCAGCACGATCGACCACATACACACCATTACGAAGCTCATCGAAGTGTCGCGGGAGTACAAGCTGCCGCTGTGCCTTACGTTCATCGACCTGAAGAAGGCATTCGACTCCGTCGAGACTGAAGCGGTCATGGAAGCCCTGCTCACCCAGGGCGTTCCTACTCAGTACATCAGAGTCCTTCGAGAGCTGTACAGTGGATTCACGACCAAGATCTCACCATTCTACAACGACGTCGTCATTGACGTGAAGAGAGGGGTTCGACAAGGGGATACCATATCCCCGAAGCTCTTCAGCGCCACCCTCGAAAACGTCATGCGCGAACTAGAATGGGAAGACACGGGGAGTGAAGGTCGACGGCCGGCAACTACATCATCTTCGCTTCGCTGACGACACCGTGCTCATAACACCGAGCATCAGCCAGGCGGAGCGAATGCTGGCCGACTTCGATCGTGAATGTGGGAACGTTGGACTGCAGCTGAATCTTACGAAGACGATGTTCATGAAGAACGGATGGGTTTCTGATGCCCCATTCTCGCTCAACGGAACGAACATTTCCGAATGCTCCAGCTATGTGTATCTGGGTCGCGAAGTCAACATGGCCAACGATCTAGCACCAGAGCTGAGCAGGAGGAAACGAGCGGCTTGGGGAGCTTTCAAGAGCGTCGAAGAAGTCGCGAAGAAGACGAAGAACGTCCGACTCCGTGCCCACTATTCGACTCCACTGTTCTTCCTGCCCTAACATACGCCTCAGAGACCTGGGCTATGCGAAAGCAGGATGAACACGCGATCAGCGTCGAGCAGCGTGGAATCGAGAGGACGATGCTCGGAGTGACACGACTCACGCAAGTGAGAGAAGGCCTCCGGAGTTCCGAGCTTCGCCGACGTTCGAAGATCAGAGACGCTGTCGCATGGGCCAAGTCGTCGAAAATTAGGTGGGCCGGCCACGTAATGCGATTCGCAGACACCCGCTGGACGAGAGTCGTCACAGATTGGATTCCGCGGGATGTCAAAAGAACACCGGGACGCCCACCAACGCGTTGGTAGGACTTCTTCGTGAAAGCCCTGAAAGACCGATATGACGCTCTTCGTGTCCCTCGAGCGAGGAGGATCCATTGAACCACTCTGGCACGCGACAGGGACGAATGGAGACGCTGCTGGCGCCCGCTCGAGCAAGTCGATGATCAACGGGACGACAGGTGATACAGGTGATCTATTGGGCAGCGCCAATAATCGATGTGGGATACTATCATTACGTCGCGTCGCGCGTCGCGTGCACATTATCACGTTGACGACCGCGCCTTTTTCGCGTGTCTGGCGCGTCTGGGACCAATCGATTTTTTGCAACGCCGACAGCGTGGCATGACATCATGTCGCACGGTCTAACGCGACCGAAAAATTCGTCTCTTGGTGGAAAGCGATGATGAGGATGACGAGGTAGTCCGGGACGACGTTGATGCAGAGGCCCATATCCTTGCACTACCAGCTGACGATGATGATGGCTCAAAAAGTGAAGTAATAGAATCCGAAGCAGAAAATGAGGATGAGGAAGTTTGGAAGAGCGATTTTGAAGCCCCTACTTGGTGGAACTTTGCGACGGAGTCCGGCTTTCATGATGATGTGTTCGACTGCGTTAGGCGGATCGATTATGACCGATTATTTTTCAATGACGAACTGTTAATTGAAGCCATTACTTGACGAAAAGCTCAATGAATCAGTAACCGAAAATGGTTTTAGGGGATTACGCTTTTCACAGCAATGTTTAAAGATGAGGTACACATAAGACAAAAAAGTTCCTTGGAAATAACTGAATAAAACTAGAAAATTAAGTTATAAGGCTGTGGCCTGACATCATGTCACACGGTCCCACGCGGCCGCAAGGCTGTGGCCTAACATCAGGCCACACGGTCGTCAACGTTTTGAACGATCCCTTACGGCTTGCACCTATTTTCATCTACAGTAGTGGGATGTTTACTTGTCAAAGACATCTGGTATAGGGCAGGATATGTGGATCTTCTCTCTAATAATGAAATCATGGTGAAGTGCCATAAGTAGGGAAAGGATAGAATACGGAATGATCCAGTGGTTAGCGTGTCTTAACGTACATTACAAAGCTTATGGGAGTAGCTAATCCCTATGTTCTGCAATGCGCCTTTAGCGCCGTAACCGGTTAAGTTAACTACCCTTACTATTTCGACGATTTTAGTGAACAAAGCGAGTACAAGCAAATACAGTGCAACATACTGTCCTAGGGTAGAAATTATACTGCCTAGAATAAGTTTCTAAAAATGACAACCATGTCTAATGTGAATCTCTACTTTTAGCAACCTCTTGGTCATCACGAAATACGCCGGCGGAAGTGTTTTGCGTATTGCAAAAATGTGAATCGAGTTCCATAATAGAGTTCCATAGTTCCATAATAAAAAAGAAGCTATAGGATGCGATTGTCGGATTGTGCCACACCACTAAAGAACAGATTGAGTTCGTTGTGTCATGCCATGTTTATGCTTCGAATAGTCGGAGACCTAATAAGCCGCGCAAGTGCTAACAATGTGCAATAGATAACGGATATGGCGTTGAGGTCAATTACGGCGTCAGCTCTTTTGAGCAGAGATTTCATTTAATTGGTTGCCTATCTTTCCAATGCTCTTCTAATTGTTTGTGTACAACACACTTGTTCTAGGTAGCTGATAAACCAGCGGGCGAAAAGGCTTCTCAGGTACTACTTTTAAAGCTCCATTCCCTATTATATTATTGTTTTGCTGCTAAGGGCATTAAAGGCGCTAATAAAACAAAAAGAGACATCTTTAACGCCCACTAAATTGCGAACAACATAAGAGTGGTTTTAATTCAGGAAAACTCACAGCTGTCAACTGCTAAACCATCTGCCCCCGAAGGCGCTTCTCAGGTACCACTTCGTAGACTTCACATCCCACTGTACTATTTAGCTGATCAGGGCATTAAAGATCCTAGTAGAGGGAATAATCTTCAACGGCTTTTTTCCATTTCAGGACAACTCACAGGTGTCAACTGCTAAACCAACTGCTCCCGAAGGCGCAGCTCAGGTACTACCTTGAAGGTCTTCAATTATTTAACTGCTAACGCCGTTAAATGCCCTAGCTGAAAACACTGATGTTGGGCGGCAAAAAACTCTTAAACAATAAATGTAACAATTATTTCAGGACAACTCACAGGTATCAACTGCTAAACCATCTGCCCCCGAAGGCGCACCTCAGGTACTACCTCCAAAGCTTTGCCAATCATTTAACTGCTAAGAGCATTGAATTGTCTACCTGAAAAAGATCGATCTTGAAGGGTCAGTGGACGTTTGAGCAATAAATGTAGTTATTATTTCAGGACAACTCGCAGGTGTCAACTGCTAAGCCATCTGCCCCCGAAGGTGCTTCTCAGGTACAATTTTGAAGGCTTCACTTCTCATAGTATTGTTTAGCTGCTAGGGATTCTGAGACCCTAATAAAAAAGACAAATCTTCAACGGCCAATAGACTTGTGAACAATGTGTGAATGTTTTTAATTCAGGACAACTCACAGGTGTCAACTGCTAAACCAACTGCTCCCGAAGGCGCTGCTCAGGTACCACCTTGAAGGCCTTTTCAATTATTTAACAGCTAAGGCCGTTAAATGCCCTAGCTGAAAAATACTGATCTTGGACGGCAAAAAAACTCTTGAACAATAAATGTAACAATTATTTCAGGACAACTCACAGGTGTCAACTGCTAAACCAACTGCTCCCGAAGGCGCTGCTCAGGTACCACCTTGAAGGTCTTTTCAATTATTTAACAGCTAAGGCCGTTAAATGCCCTAGCTGAAAAATACTGATCTTGGACGGCAAAAAACTCTTGAACAATAAATGTAACAATTATTTCAGGACAACTCACAGGTATCAACTGCTAAACCAGCTGCTCCCGAAGGTGCTTCTCAGGTACGGTTCGAATTCAGCACTTTTACTTTTGAAATATTTTCAAACTAATAAGAACGTTAAGGTGTTTTTGTAGCAATCAGCATTAGGCGTAGCATACTCCCGCTTCGCGCCGGCGACGGGCTCGGGGCAACTGTCAATGATGCGCCTTCGCTGCAGGACGGCGCAGTGGGTGTCGCGGCTGTCAGCTGTAGCGCCGTCGCTCCCGCGACGTGTCGCAGAGGGGTGTTATATCTCCGAGTGGCGGGAGCGGTACATACTCTCGGAAGACTTCCGCTCGTCGCTGTTAGTGCAGAGCGACGAACAGCGGTCGCGGAGGAGGGAGCGGTCATCGTGCTTTATCTTCCCTTCACTCATTTCGACACTTCATCTGTTCGTGACAGTTCCACAACGATTTCAACACGCGTCTGATGATGTTTTCACGGTCATGTCGTGTTTTTATTGTCATCCGAGTGGGCTTTTCCTCATGGCTAAGCTCATTTCGTGCTTCGTTTTGCTTGGAAGCTCCCTCGTCGGCACGGAAACCCGCATTTTTGTACGCAGAAATGTACCAGTTGAACGCCTATTTTTCGAGATGTTTTTCTAGGAAAATTGGGCCTCAACTGGAACGCCTCCGTGCAACGTGGATTTCCGTGCCTGCGAGCAGCATCAGAATCAAAAGAAATGCTCGAGTGAGCACAGGCGTGGCGGAGACCCCTAGCAAAACATCACTTTGGAAAAACTCAAAGAGGCTTCAACTGGGACGATTCTGTGCTGGATACGTCATGAGAGTGTTACGCCTTAGAGGATTTGTGAAATTTTTTTAGTTTGTTTAAATGTCTCAAGTTCAGGACAACTCACAGCTGGCCACTGCAAAGCCGATCCCAGATGACCAGGTGTGTTGGAAACAGCCTTTCTTGCAGCTTTTAAAAAGAACTGTTGAGACGAGACTACTTCCAAGCAATTTAATTACCTCACTTATTAGGTCATGCACTCTCTGGTGAGATTGTCCTGTCCTTCTTGAGACTCTCTACCTTTGACAGCTTTCTTGATTTTAGACTATTTTGATAAATGCCCTCCCTTGTAGCAATCCAAGTACGCTTTGCTGGTTCTGCCTTCGTTTTTATCACTATCTCGTTATTATGAAGTTTCTTGTCACTCAGTTTTTTGTATTAAAGAACATTTTATCCTCAAAATTTTTAAATTGCATATTTTCTAAATTCGTTTCACAAGTGCTCTAATGAAAAATGTTTCAGAAGGAAAGCGAAGATGTGCACACGGCTAAGGAGATTGAGGACGTAAATTTTCCCAATATTTTGCACTAACTCTGTCAAATATGCTGCTATCCATACGCTCTCGAAATTTATGCAGACCAAAATAGTAACTGCATAGCTTCATACATGTAGGCGCATGTAGTATGGAACAGGCGTCTCTAAAAAACAGTGTCCAGTATCAATTTCGACCGGATGTGGCTACTTGAAAAACTTCGATGAAAAGCATTGGTTCAAAGGACCCTATACTTGCGTATAGGCTGACCCTTCGCAGGAGACGTCATAAACAAAGAATATAAGAGCTTACGTAAAACGGCCCATAGGAAGAGGAGAAGCCGCCTAAGGGCCAGGTCAGAGAAGTGAAATATAGAGGAATGTATTGCCTTAAGTTACCTAAGCTCCTTCGACAAGCGGAGCGATCCCTAATAATAGGGAGTTGTATCGCGGTTGGCTGTTGAAGCGTTGGAGGTACTCTGGTCGGTGGTTCTCCTGATCCTTCCAATCGCCCGCTGTCTGCTCGCCTTTCTCTTTGTAGAGTGCGTCGCAGATTCCGACCTTGTGGACCTGTGCATTCATTGTCAACCTTAAACTCAAACTTTGGTAATTAATCCTTTGTCTTATTTGTCTCACACTTAAAAGCGAACGAGTAATAAGATACAGTAGATGAGCAAAGCAGGTCGGACGACCAAAAGACATTTGACAGGCAAGGCATTTTGAACAGGCAAAGGACTAGGACAGGCTAGAATTAAAACAGGAAAAAATAGAGGAGGCAAGAAATAAACAAGAGGCTCCGGGAAGATGATTTACAAGCGATGGTTTACTTTGTTTACGTTACAGTGATAGGGCGGGCGAGAGGTGTTACGTGATCAACACAGAAAAAGCCTTGGAGCGACGCCAAGAGTTTCAATACGGCCTATTGATTGAACAGCTGGACACCTAAAATTTATGGACAGTTAGCTAGGAGATAGATGACTGGTAATAGCGACCCAGGAATAGCTATAAGTTGACTGAGAGCTGAGCACATTTTTTAAGTAGCTGGCTCACGTTCATGCTTTTCTTATGCCTATTAATACATTTTCTGTTCAAACTTATTTAAAAAATTACAGAAGGATCAGAAAGAAAGCGAAGACGTGCACACCGCTAAGGAGATCGAGGACGGGGTAATTTTTAAAAATATTCTTGTACGGTGCCCACTAATCCAGCTCGAGCCGAACTTCCTAATCGATGGAGGCAAGTACCCTTCAAAATATGCCATTTCCACGTCGAATTGGACACTTTTCAAATCAAATTGAACAGTTTTCGAACGAAACTGGACTCTTTCCAAATCAGATTGGACGCTCCTCACGTCAAATTGGACACTCTTCTAAGCTAGACTAAAAGTTTTGAAATCAAAGCGAACTCTTCTAGATCGAAGCGAGCTTCTTCTATATTAAGCTGGAGACTCTCCACAAATGTTAGAATAACTTTTTGTTCAAGGAACATTCTGCCACTACTTTCTTTAAGTTCTTTTAGTTCACCTGCCCTAAGAAGTCTAATAATTTTATGAAATTTTTATTTTTTGCGAAGAAACAATAAATTCAAATTTGTTTTAATGGGCAAAAAGGAATCAATCAAGTAGTGTATTAAAAGACTGGATTGCGCCATGCACTCGAAAAGCAAGTCGCAATGTTTATTTGATTGAAAGTGTAAATACTGCCAACAAGCAGAAAGAAAGTTAGGATATGTGTGTTTTTACAACTGTTTGCGTTGCCGAATAAAAACCACGAAGTTTTGGACGGGGGCTTGGCGCAATTTCTGTTTCGACAATATAAAATGGCCACCTTCCTGCTCTTCAAAACAAACTTTAAATCATTGTTTTTTCTCGTAAAATAAAATGTTTGTAAAATTTCAAACAATGTGTTCTTTTATTGAGAAGTAAATTAAAACTTCAAAGAAAGTTATCTTAAAATGTTCCTTGAACAAAAAATTATTCGAACATTTTTGGAAGGCCTCTAGTTGAATGTAGAAGAAGCTCATTTTGATTTGGAATAGTTCGCTTCCATTCCAAAGGTCTTAGAGTAGCTTAAAAGAGTGTACAATTTGACCTCAAAAGTGTCCAATTTGATATGAAAAGTGTCCAGTTCGACGTGAAAATGGTATTTTTGCGCGCCTATCCTCTACAATTTGGGTGTGACCTAATTCCAACGCGACGTCGCGCGCCAGCCGCGTGCGACGTCGCAGCTCTGAAACGCGGACGTGCGCTCGAACGCATGGTTAGCCGCGGAGCACGAAATGTTCTCAGTATTTTAGCTCCCAGACCACATTTCTAGCAAGGAACTTAAGATCCCACAGAATGTGGTAGACAACAGTCTGCAGTAGGACAATCGAATGGGTGATAGTGACCTTTCCCGTAGTATAACCATAATCTCGGGTAAAACTTGACCGAAGAAGTTGTAGATGGCAAATACTGACGCTAGAAACCATCCACATGACCAAGATTCCTGTATAAACTGTCGCTGATCGTCCTATTGAAACCACATTCATATGCCATGTCCAAGAAACGTTGAAATGAGGCAAAGGCCTGCTGCATGTCCCTGTAGGAAGCGTTTCTAGCCGGCGGAAGCATCGGACCGCGACAACTCGTCCAATTTCGTCGCGCACCGTGTGCGACGCCAGGGGGATTCGCGCGGCGTTGGAGTTGTGTCTACCCCCGCTACAAATCCCCAGTATGTTGCCAAAACTCGTAGTCAGGTTTTGCCCATTTTACTTTTGAACTGGAAGAGAAGTTGAGAGTGTTATCTGGCCGATTTGGGATCCATGCGGTACTACGCTGGGTACTAGCCAGCTTAGCCTCCTTGCTCATGCAGTACCTTCAGATTAGACCGAGCTTCGGGCAGCTGCATAATAAACGTGATTATATATGTTTACAGAATATGAGGCACAACGAAAGCTACTACATAGAGTAACATACGACAGATTACGGAAAGAGCAGCAAAAGAGCGACATAAGAGCGAGAGTCTACTGACGAACGAGGACTGACCACACATGGATCGAGATTCCTTTTACCCCTTTGCTTTCGCGCACTTCCGTGGCAGCGGAAAATTCTTGTGATATCTTTCAAGACTCGAATAGCTCTGTTCAAAAGCGGGAAACATGCTATATGGAACGGGCAGGTATTATCTCGCGGTCTCGTCATCTGAGGTAGTACGTAGTATCAGGCTGAGGTATTTCCAGTCCTGAGTTTGGTGATAATGAGAGCCTCAACGGGGCTCGACGTCGTCTGAACCTACTCTACGGGAAGAGCGCGTCTCGCTTTCAGCTCCTACCTGTAGAGCTTGCCTTGGCAGAATTGAAGGGCAGCAAAGAGCTATTCCTTGCGAACAGAAGGGGTTGGAAAAGCGTTAGTGGTAGTTATTACGCTATTTATTATTTTTCAAAAATAGCCGTATTGTGGGCGCTTATGGCGCAGTCGGGTCGGAGGTGCCGGCTGTCGCGTGCACCCGATAACAGGTTATCGCTCAGATTTCCCGTCCAGGCCAACCACGCCTTCCATCCCTCCGGGGTCAGTGAATTGGTACCGGACTTGTCTGGGAAGGATAGAGCGCTGAATTGTTCATCACCTGGCCACAGCAAGTCATTGGATAACCAAATACGCAGCCAAATTCCCTCCACGACATTCCATAGAAGATGAATGCATGGCGCATCCCAGATGGGATTGAGTAACGCCGTCTATTATCCTTTTTTATATGTATTGAAGAAGTCCTTACCGCCTTGATTATAATCGGGTTACAATGGTTTCATGATTGTCACTTAAAACGAAACGCATTTTACCTTTTACCTCTTCCATTTCTAATTTTAGCCTACATCACAAGTAGCTACTGCAAAGCCAATACCTCCTAGTCAGGTAGAGTTTCTGATTTTCTGATTTTCATGAGTCAAAAATTTTGTGTCCACCATATGCATACTATATCAACTAATTTTAGTAAGCATAGATGGTTGTAATTTAGCTTAGTTTTTTTTTTAATTTTCCTATAGAAGCTTCTTCGTCAAGCAGCAGCAGGTCGGAAGCGATATATTGAACAGCTGCTAAGCAATTCGATTTACGTATATATAGGGTGGCAAATAAATTCCTGCTGCGACTTCAGCTAACATGGCCGACCTTAAGGAAGCATTCTGCACGTTGTCGTGGCGTCCTGAGCACAAAGATCAACAGTTAGGAAACATCGAATGGCACTTTCAACAGAACCGGGCACCTGCTCATGTAGCTCGTTACACTTTGGTTCTCTGCGACAAACCCATTTGGGGATACAGGGGAAGAGACGTTTGGCCATCTGTTTCCCCAGATCTAGACCCGATGGGCTTCGCTGTCTGATCATCTCTGGAAAGCAGGGCGTGCACTTTTCAAGACAACTCCGTGGATTTGCTGAAGGAGGATCTGCACAAAGCTTAGAACTGGATCAACCGCTTACCAGCCGGTAACGGTAGATCGTTTAATTAATTATTTATTTGTAACTGCCCATTGAGTGCGCTCATAAAACGGTGATATAACAACCCAGCAATCCACAATCCTAGCAAACTAACGAGGAAACAACAATGAAAAACGAGTATAGTGTCACTATGCCCGGCAATTTCGTTATTTTTAAGTGTTCTGCAGCACTCAGAAGCCCTACAAGGAGCCTGACCCAACGAACGGCAGTAAAATGGGAATAACAGTACTAAGTCATTTAATTTAATCATAGTTTAAGCAAATAATTTATTCGTCGTATAACGGTGTAGAGGTCTGTTAGACTATCAGTATAGCTGCGGCGTGATTCCGATTGGATGAGAAGATGCATATACAGCATATAAGAATGAAGCACCTAGGAGTCCGGTCTTAAATCCGGTCATGCCTAGGCCTTCATTACGCTTCCAGTCGATGCTGCTTCCTGTAAAAATCGAAAGGAGAACACTTCATGAACAGCTGTAGATATGTGTTCTGCTTGGCTTAATTAATAAACAGGTGAAACTTTGTTAGTTTCTGACAGAAGCTGGTGGCGATACCACTTCAAATATCGCGATAGGAATTTATTTGCCACCCTGTAGATCACCATATCAACGAGAGGAAATACATCACTTTATAAGGAATCACATGTCACCTGTCACCTGTCGTCCCGTAGATCATCGACTTGCTCGAGCGGGCGCCAGCAGCGTCTCCATTCGTCCCTGTCTCGTGCCAGAGTGGTCCAATGGATCCTCCTCGCTCGAGGGACACGAAGAGCGTCATATCGGTCGTTCAGGGCTTTCACGAAGAAGTCCGACCAACGCGTTGGTGGGCGTCCTGGTGTTCTTTTGACATCCCGCGGAATCCAATCTGTGACGACTCTTGTCCAGCGGGTGTCTGCGAATCGCATTACGTGGCCGGCCCACCTAATTTTCGACGACTTGGCCCATGTGACAGCGTCTCTGATCTTCGAACGTCGGCGAAGCTCGGAACTCCGGAGGCCTTCTCTCACTTGCGTGAGTCGTGTCACTCCGAGCATCGTCCTCTCGATTCCACGCTGCGCGACGCTGATCGCGTGTTCATCCTGCTTTCGTATAGCCCAGGGATAAGGTCCCGATAAGGAATGAGCAGAAAAATTATTGGATATATAATAAAAAAGTCAAAAAGTAAGGAAAATCGTTTTCTACAGTGTAGGAGACGATGAAACGCATCAAGAAAACATTATCTAGCTATGCAAATAGAAAATAGCAAGAAGCATGACCAATGACATCTTTACTATATATAATCGGGAGAGGCATGAGTCATGTCTGAAGCTTCGCCGCGCTATCCAAGGCCCGCGGCGACAGCAGGTCTGCCCTGCTGACGGCAAATGAGGTGTTGACGGGAGACGTTGATCGGCCTATAGCATCTACTGTGTTTACGGAGTCATCATTATCATCTTTATCACTATCACTACTATCATTCTGAAGCCCGCCGCGCTGTCCGAGGCTCGCCGCGCTGTCCGAGTCCCGCGGCGACAGCAGGTCTGCCCTGCTGACGGCAAATGAGGTGTTGACGGGAGACGTTGATCGGCCTATAGCATCTACGGTGTTTACGGAGTCAGAATTATCATCTTTATCATTATCATTACCATCATTACGAAGCCCATCGCGCTGTCCAAAGCTCGCCGCGCTGTCCGAAGCCCGCCGCGCTGCCCGAGGCCCGCGGCGACAGCGGGTGTTTACTGCCAACGACACATGGCCTGTAGATGGCGCATGTTGATCACATCTAGGGTGTTTATCGACCAACTACCAGAGGGATGGAAATCAAAGAACAATCCATGAGGTTTCGAATGACGTATCTGTTGGCGTGTACTTCTTCGTTCAGCTATCTAACATTAGCAACAGCATATTGTTATGGCCGATGGTGTTTCGATCGGGCAGTCGGTCCTATTAGTCGCTCAGAAAATCAATATCCACCGATATTATTCATCGCTTGAGAGGAGCTATTGGTTCTCGCCAGACTTAATCGGGCGGGTGTTCCGTGATTATGATGACCGACGGAAGTTTGACCAGGTAATCAGCCACGATGTTGAAGCTTCCATCGAGCAATCAATATCAACCGATATTATTGATTGGTCTGGAAGATGCTTCTTTTGATTTGGAAATTGTTCACTTTGATCTCAAGAGCATATACTTCGCGCGCTGGATTACTAAGCTATTTCTACCTGCCAAGGTCCTCCAATTTCAAGGGATGGACCAAGAGAGGTCAGCGAAGAAAGTTCGTCGGACCTACTCTCAGTTCGACTACGGTTTTAACAAAGTCTTGCTCCTTGGCCCTCAATATTCGGCAGCGCTTTGACCAGTTTCCATACTATTATATGCAGACGAGGATAGTATTTTTTGCCTTAAGTCACCCTTTTCGAAATTCATCACACCTCGTGGCTTAAAGCACGACGACTGGAAAGGAACGTCAGAAATTCGATTAGGCTTGACGAGCTGCAATAGGCTGTGAACAGAACCTTAGACGAAGCAGGAGAGCTCGAGCATTTTCCTGAGTGCTGTACAGGGATGTTACTGATATTCAGCAAGGCATCATTCGATCGGTAGTAGGCGTTCGTTTGAACATGTACGACTTCTACGCTAGGGATGTTTCCTTACCCAGTGTTGGTTGCCGGCGAAGCCGGCGACCGGCGCTGGGTGAGGAATCATCCCTAGCTAGGTTTAGGCTACGTTCCCAGCGTGGCCCGCCGTACCCGAAGCCGGCAAGCCTGGCGTGGCCCGCACGTCCAGCGCACGGCGCCGGCGAAGCCGGCGACGGACGCTGGCTGAGGAAGCATCCCCTGCTAGGTTTAGGCTACGTTCCCAGCGTGGCCCGCCATACCCGAAGCCGGCAAGCCTGGCGTGGCCCGCACGTCCAGCGTACGGGGCCGGCGAAGCCGGCGACGGACGCTGGCTGAGGAAGCATCCCCTGCTAGGTTTAGACTACGTTCCCAACGTGGCCCGCCATACCCGAAGCCCATCCCCTGCTAGGTTTAGGCTACGTTCCCAGCGTGGCCCGCCGTACCCGAAGCCGGCGAAGTCGGCGACGGACGCTGGCTGAGGAAGCATCCCCTGCTAGGTTTAGGCTACGTTCCCAGCGTGGCCCGCCATAGCCGAAGCCGGCGAAGCCGGCAAGCCTGGCGTGGCCCGCACGTCCAGCGTACGGGGCCGGCGAAGCCGGCGACGGACGCTGGCTGAGGAAGCATCCCCTGCTAGGTTTAGGCTACGTTCCCAGCGTGGCCCGCCATACCCGAAGCCGGCGAAGCCGGCAAGCCTGGCGTGGCCCGCACGTCCAGTGTACGGGGCCGGCGAAGCCGGCGACGGACGCTGGCTGAGGAAGCATCCCCTGCTAGGTTTAGACTACGTTCCCAGCGTGGCCCGCCATACCCGAAGCCCATCCCCTGCTAGGTTTAGGCTACGTTCCCAGCGTGGCCCGCCGTACCCGAAGCCCATCCCCTGCTAGGTTTAGGCTACGTTCCCAGCGTGGCCCGCCGTACCCGAAGCCGGCGAAGCCGGCAAGCCTGGCGTGGCCCGCACGTCCAGCGTACGGGGCCGGCGAAGCCGGCGACGGACGCTGGCTGAGGAAGCATCCCCTGCTAGGTTTAGGCTACGTTCCCAGCGTGGCCCGCCATACCCGAAGCCGGCGAAGCCGGCAAGCCTGGCGTGGCCCGCACGTCCAGCGTACGGGGCCGGCGAAGCCGTCGACGGACGCTGGCTGAGGAAGCATCCCCTGCTAGGTTTAGGCTACGTTCCCAGCGTGGCCCGCAATACCCGAAGCCGGCGAAGCCGGCAAGCCTGGCGTGGCCCGCACGTCCAGCGTACGGGGCCGGCGAAGCCGTCGACGGACGCTGGCTGAGGAAGCATCCCCTGCTAGGTTTAGACTACGTTCCCAGCGTGGCCCGCCATACCCGAAGCCCATCCCCTGCTAGGTTTAGGCTACGTTCCCAGCGTGGCCCGCCGTACCCGAAGCCGGCGAAGCCGGCAAGCCTGGCGTGGCCCGCACGTCCAGCGTACGGGGCCGGCGAAGCCGGCGACGGACGCTGGCTGAGGAAGCATCCCCTGCTAGGTTTAGACTACGTTCCCAGCGTGGCCCGCCATACCCGAAGCCCATCCCCTGCTAGGTTTAGGCTACGTTCCCAGCGTGGCCCGCCGTACCCGAAGCCGGCGAAGCCGGCAAGCCTGGCGTGGCCCGCACGTCCAGCGTACGGGGCCGGCGAAGCCGGCGACAGACGCTGGCTGAGGAAGCATCCCCTGCTAGGTTTAGACTACGTTCCCAGCGTGGCCCGCCATACCCGAAGCCCATCCCCTGCTAGGTTTAGGCTACGTTCCCAGCGTGGCTCGCCGTACCCGAAGCCGGCGAAGCCGGCAAGCCTGGCGTGGCCCGCACGTCCAGCGTACGGCGCCGGCGAAGCCGGCGACGGACGCTGGCTGAGGAAGCATCCCCTGCTAGGTTTAGGCTACGTTCCCCCAGCGTGGCCCGCCGTACCCGAAGCCGGCGAAGCCGGCAAGCCTGGCGTGGCTCGCACGTCCAGCGTACGGCGCCGGCGAAGCCGGCGACGGACGCTGGTACACCACATAAAAGCACACAGGCCAATATTCTAACATTTTATAGTAATCTGCTTGACCTATGGTACGTTCCAGGACAACTCGCAGGTGTCAACTGCAAAACCAACTCCTCCCGAAGGAGCTCCTCAGGTAGGGTAGTGTCGTTAGGCAGCTCCCTTAATCCTTTGTTTGTGTACGTATATCGACTACTCGTAATGTCCTAGGATAACTCACAAGTGTCAACTGCAAAACCAACTCCTCCTGAAGGAGCTCCTCAGGTAGGGTAGTGCCACTGAAGCACTATCTTAAGCTCTCTATTTGCTCACGTGCATATATCCACTGGTCCTAATGCTCTAGGACAACTCGCAAGTGTCAACTGCGAAACCAACTCCTCCCGAAGGAGCTTCTCAGGTAGGGTATTGCAAATGAGGCGCTGTCTTAAACCCTATATTTGCCACGAATATCAATCTTTCGTAACGTTCTAGGATAACTCGCAAGTGTCAACTGCGAAACCAACACCTCCCGAAGGAGCTTCTCAGGTAGGATAGTGCCATTGAAGCACTATCTTAAACTCTCTGTTTGCGCACGTGCATATATCCACTGGTCATAATGCTCTAGGACAACTCGCAAGTGTCAACTGCAAAACCAACACCTCCCGAAGGAGCTACTCAGGTATCCTTGTAAGAGCATTATCCCTCGGGAATGCTTGCGCCTGTCGTTTGACTCTAAAATTCTTCGAGGTTCTATTTGGCTGAGTTATAAACTTTGCATCAAAATTTGTCTTCCAGTAAAATAAGACTATACCACAAAAGAAAAATGGCTGACTTGAACGAAGTAGTTGCCGTTATTTTCAATGAGTTTCTCCCGCTTTTCATGCACTGAGTGGATTACATCTCTGTAGAATTTGGTCGGGGACGAGCGTTCTACCCTCTTGTCTCCCTGGCCCGCCCACCCCCAACCCCGGGGCTATCTCCACAATCCAGTAGCTGCCTTACGAGATAGTGGAGTCGCAGACGTTTGCCACGCCTCTGTTTAAAGAGCGGGGGGTAGAACGCTACTCCGCCATTTGGTCGGTTTCCACCTGAAGAAATGGTGTACCACCGCCCTGACCTCATCGACTTCGGCGAAGCGCCTAATATTAGGTTGGAAAAAAAGTCTCTTCACACTTCGAAATTTTTTTACCCTTCCCCTTGTAAACGCACTAGCCAATGTTGATTGCTGATTTCGTAATCCTATCACACTTGTCTACCGTTCGCACGCAGACACAGGTTAAGACTCTTCTTGTAATTCGTTATCCATCCAATCTTCCGAACTCAATGCCAGATCTACCTCATGGCCGTTTTCAGCACGGCATTCTTCAAGAATTCATTAAAGAATCCACAGCACGTCAGGCAGCAGACCAAATTAACCACATATATGGCTTGGGATCTACTACTCATCGCGCCTGTTATGAGTGGTTCGGAAAGTCTTTAAAGGGAAATTATTCACTGAGGGCAAAGCATGGTCAGGAAGGCCAACTGGATTGGACGACAGTGAACTACACCATCTTCTTCGTACCGATAGTTGGCAGACGACACGTCAGCTGGCAGAGAAGCTCGAAGTGTCTCATAGGATAGTGGGGATCCATCTGAAGAATCTTGGCTTTCATGGAAATTTGGAGCTTGGATTCCACATGCCCTGTCAGACACTCAGAAAGGTCGACGGCTCTCCATCGCTGCTTCTCTTCTGTCCAGATAAGGAAGAAAATCGTTTCTTCCGCGGATTGTGACAGGCGAAGAGTCCTGGGTTCTGTGTGCCAACTTCCGAGGAAAAGGCAATGGGTACAAAAGGGAGAGAGCCCTAAGTCTGATCTCAAGCCCAATGTTCACGAACGGAAGATTCTCTTGAGTGTTTGGTGGATATCAGAGGAGTGATTTATCGGCAAACTCTAAGAAGTGGAGAGACACTTACTGCTGCCACATACAGTGGCCAACTCCACAAAGTCGCCGCAGCTTTCCAAGAAAAGAGGCCTGAGAAGTCCAAGGTGATGATCCTGCATGACAACGCAAAGCGACATGCTGCAAGACTCACAAGAGAAACAATAAAGAAGCTGGGCTGGGAGGTAATGCCACATCCACCGTATAGCCCTGACCTAGGCCCTCCCGAATGCTATTCCTTCCACGCTCTCAAGCAAGAAATTGGAGAGAAATATTTTGAAACGGACGAGGACCTCAAAAATTGGATTCAGCGGTGATTCGACTTCAGAACTGCAGTCTTTTGCGCGAGAGGAATTAGAAAAATTACCACGTCTTTGGAGAAGTGTAGTAGAACAAAATAGAGTTTATCTCAATTGATTTGACTTTGTAGTTGTGAAGTAATAAATCTTTGAAAAAAATGAAAAGACTTTTTTTCCAACCTAATAAGGAGGAAGTGATCCATCGACCGAAGCAGACGCACTCAGACGACGCAATGTCCGGGGTGTATGGTGGTTGCTTGATTTTGGTCTCGCTCAATTCCTAGATTTTTTTCCAGCGTCTAAAGTGCCGTAAGCAGTTGGCCGTTGCCCTGGTTGATGAAGCATTGGCTTGTTCTTTCTCCACGAATTTTTGCTGGAACTAGTCACGTTTTTGGCAAAAGCTAGCGTCGAGGGTGGTTTGACTACCTGGAGCAGCTCACGGAACACTAGACCACTACACATCCATCAAATGCACAGCAGGACCTTAATTCGGTGAAGTTCCGACTTTGAGCACAGAACTCCCGGCTTACTGAGTTCCAGTGATTGCTTTCCGGCTTCACGGTTGTCATGAAGCATCTTCACCGCTGGTAAAGATTCGATCCAGGGGTCGGATTCATCAACGACTCACATAACTGTAACAGAACTCACAGCGGAAAACTCAGATAACGCGGCTTATCGCTCATCATATCGCTTGATAAGCCACGTTATCAGGGATTTCGGTTGTAATTTTCTGTTAAATTGCTGTAAGTCGTGGATGAATCCGGCCCAGGCCCACTCGATTGAACCGGTGCCGATGCTTTTGGCAGTGGTAAACACTGCGATTTACTTGGGATTCTGGCGCTCTTCCAATCTTCTGCAGTAGAGAAGCGGTGGTTCATTGGGAGGTTGAAGACCAGCGGTCAGTCCTAGTGTGGTTTGAGAAGAATTCGACTTAATGGACTTGCGCAGGGGGTCCTTTGTTTTTAGCAGTTTGTAGGGGGAGTGATTTGTATTTGTACCCTTCTGGGCGGAAGGGAACTTCTGATACCATTTTCAATAAACTATTTGGTTAGGAGTGAACTGCTGGTGACTTCCTGAATGAATGTGCTTGACCCCCGTCGCTGGGTTGCTGCCGAGCTTGAACTAATTGAAAATGAAATCACACACTTTACCCCTTTCTAGTCATCGTTTTAGAGAACAAAAAGTTTCAACAGACAACGCAAGGAAAATTGACGGTTCATAAATTGAGATGATCGCTAGGGAACAAGCTTTCAAACAAAATATGATACTTCAGCCAGTTTACTTTAGATTCCAAAAAAAAAAACAGAAATGTTGCTAAATTTATGACACAACCTAATAAATCGAATACAATCGTTTATCATTCTTGATCCACCTTTAATCCTTCTCAACTCCAACTCTAGCTCCAAAGACATTCGTCTTCACGCGAGATCTTCGCCATTAATTTTTATTGTGATACCACCCATTGTAGGACAACTCGCAAGTATCGACAGCAAAACCGGCTAAAGCAGAAGGAGCAAATCCTGAAGAGGTATTTGGAAATTGCTAGCTTCTCAATAAGGTTTAAAATGGCTTTTCTTGAACTTAAGAAACCATGGAAAAACTTTTCGAAAAATCGGTCTAAGGGGTCGTTTAATGTGCATGCGACGCGCGACGCGATGTAATGATAAACGCACATATCGATTCATCGCGTCGTCGATCGATATGGAGCTCATTGCACACCGTCGTACTCCGCGTGCACACTAAACGCTCTCCAAGGCCTGAGTTATACTCCCGCGAGAGCATCCGCGGACGTTCCGCGGATGCTCCCGCGGGAGTATAACAGAGGCCTAAGGCCGGCAGCAGAGTCTTGCGGGTGCCGCGGACCCGCCATGAGAACGGCGGGTGGTGCGGCGCTGCGAGGGTTACTGTACGCAATACTGCGTAATATTGCCGGCGTTGCGACCTCTAAGAATGTCAAAGATGTAGTAAGCAAAACGCTTTTCTCTTGTGAAGAAGCGGTTTCTAAGTCAAGTTAGGAGTTCTCGAAATCTAATAGAACATTTCTTGTAACTCAATAATTCTGTGCCATTTTGCGCTTGCTTTTGTCGATCCACCTTCACTAAAAGTTCCTCGCTTTACACGCGGCTCGGAAGATAAGGTGGTAGCCCTTGTGATGACAGCATTCCCTCCGATGCCTTGTTGAGTCCGGGAGATCTGTCCGATGCTGTTATAGCTCACACTAAGAAGAACGGTCTGCTTTGTTGTTGCATTCCTGTGCAAAGGTTTTCCTTAAACCTCAGACGACTAACTTGTGAATGGAAGGCCACGGAGATTTTCAGTGCAATTAAGAATACCTAATATCGTGCTAAAGTTTATTCCGTTACGTTTTGAGTACAGGATCCCATACGTCTCCATTTGTCGACACAACCGGTGAGATTATATTGTTGGTTGTCAAGCTCCTTTATGGACAAAAATTATGCACCAACCTACTATATCCCTAGCATGTAGATTCGTTTTGAACAATGTTTAGAATGGATGAACCATAATGGATACCCATCTATCACGCCCTCCGGCGCGTCTCACCCGCAGCTCCTGGCGCTGCCGGTGAGAGCCGCCGTGAACTGCGGCAGCCCTCGGGGACCTTTGCGTGCAGCGGCTCCGCGCCGCGACTTCCACCACAGTGGCAGCGTTGGTCCCACTGCGGCGGGAGCGATATGTACGAGTTCTCGGGGTGCTGCCGCGAGACTCTGTAGAGGCTCTATGTCGACCGTCACGCCGCGCCGCGCGGCGGCGCGAGTATAAAAGGCGCCTAACACATAGCAGGAAGCGCATCAGTTTATGAAAAATTGCCTATTTAAGGACAGTGTGGAAATGCCAACAGCTAAGGAAATTGGACCCGAGGTAATTTTTTGAGACTATTTCTTTTTAACTAGTGCTACGTTAGAAAGAAAATAACTATTTACTAACCACTGACTACAAAAATAATTAATTGATCCGTTCAAGTGTTTAGTAAAACACGGCCTCGTCGTGTAGAAAAAAGAGAAAATTTTAATAGAAAAGCGCACATACAAAAAGGAAGTAGCAAAACCACCCCCTAAGAAGTAACATCAACGCTGTTATGTGTTAAGATGCAGAAGGCGAATCGAATTTTTATGGAAGTCTGTGAAATAATTCCTCCTGATTTCAATTTGTAAGTACAGCTAACATCTAACCACAAATGCACTGAAATTTTCGATGCTATTTTGCAAATTCTTTTAGTTAGTTATTAAATATTGGTTATTTTAGATAAAATACTTTCATGAATAATAAAAACACATTTTAAAGCGACGGACACTCTTAGAGACGAAATCTGGCGAATAGGTTCGAACGGAAGAGCTTCGTAGTCAAGCTAGTGTATTTTTATAGTTGATAAAAGCTATGAGCGCTGTTCACAGCTAGGATGCTTGAACGTATTGTTTGATAGTCAAACATGACTCATCCTTAATTCGAGTTTTCACTAAAAGACAAGAGGTTTAGGATAACTCGAAAGTGTCGACGGCAAAGCCGACTGCTCCAGATGGTGCTCCTCAGGTAAACGGCCACTTCCATAATTTCTGATTTGTTCCGTAATGGCAGTTTTTGGCATGACGTTCATAAATTGTAGGACAACTCACAAGTATCAACAGCAAAGCCAACGCCTCCCGACGGTGCCCCTCAGGTACTACAATTTAACAAATATTCTTAGGAAAACTGCTCGTCATTTTTCGAGGAAAGGCTATGAGAAACTCTTGACAGCGATGTTGTGTTCGTATTTTGCAGGACAATTCACAAGTATCAACGGCAAAGCCAACACCTCCCGAAGGAGCAACGCAGGTGCTGGCTTACTTCCAAGTCCCATTGGACATGTCCAAGACAATATCGTACGCTATGTACTATGAGTTTCAGGATAACTCCCAGGTGTCAACAGCTAAGCCGACGCCACCTGAAGGTGCTCCCGCCGGTGGACAACAGGTACTGCATGCATTGCAAACTTATTCGGGGTCTAGTGGCTTGGGATGGGCAACCCTGAATTGATTGGCTGTCCACATCTGGAAATGCACACGGTTCCATGTGTTTCTATCTTTGCGCTGTTTCTACACATATATTATAAAATATAAATTTTGTTTTATGTATTTGTTGTACCTAACCACAACTCCTGCATCAAATTTCTACAGGTTCTTTAAGAATCGACTGACATGCAATACCAATGATTCCCTTTCCATATCAGTTTCATCTAGGTTTCCCACGCCGCATCGTTCTTTAGTGGGCACGTCGACGGAACTAGTTTACAACACTTCGGACGCTTGCTTACTATGGAAGACGGATGAAAGGTCAACAGCCTCCGGCGAAGACTGAAAAAACTTCGAACTTGCGATTAGTCTTTGCGATGCAATATTTACAGAATGTAGGGCCCCATGTGGAGAGTCCAAAACTGTAGTTAATTTTTTTTCGGAATGCTCTTCTGTGGTCGAAGAAAGGCGCATGAAAACGTGAGCGTATTCACACCCTGCTGCCACCCGGCCACATGGGGCCGGTTGGCGCAGTGAATAGCAACATTGCCTCTCGGGCGCATCGAGTGAGTGTTACGGTCCGGTAGACGTTGACGACAAAATTTTTGCACACATCGGGTCGTTATTATGACGCCCTTGCGTGATTACAGGAGTTAATTTGTACACGATTAATGCTTTTAGTAAGTAAGTATACGTCGTGACTCCTATGAGTCCCGATACCGTATCCTATCAGGTAGGCGGTTGAGACTCGACTGGGGCACGAAATCAGACTCGCCGTTGAACGCACACAAGCAAAAAGCTGTGGACGAGTTTTCGGACGAGCTGTTAAGGCGCGAAAGGTAAAGTTCAGGGGGGGGGGTCCGGAGCTGGATTCTGCGCTTTTGAAGTGGCGAAGCGTAGACGGTTGAAAGATGCGCAAAAAAAAAGAAGCGTCAAAGCCGTGTAGACGTCGAAACCCCTCAAATATCACATAATTAGCTGAAATGCAGGATTGCCACAAAGCAGAAGAACTGAACCACCTCCTCTTCCCTGTCCAGTATACATTGGATCCGATCGAAAATCTTCGGATAATTGGATGATTTGGATAACGACGATTTCGGGAACACCGGATTTTTGGAGATTGGTATAAGGGCGGTTTTGACGCCCTCGGATTTTCGGATGATTCGGATCGGGTTATCCGAGTTGTATATCCGAAATGACCTTCTAATGGCCGGTATTTGCACTGTATCATATCAGCAGTGATGCCGTAAATGCACACAAACACATACACTCCACGGAAAAGGTCATGCATTTGGCTTGACACCGGTAAATATCTAACATTTAAATGTCCTTTTCATCCGGACGTGTCGTCGCCCGACTTCTGTCAGCGTTCGATCAATAAACACACTCGGACATTCGTTATCTAGGACCCACACAACCAGTTGCTATTGTGGTGAGATCCTGTTGCAGTGGGTGAGGCGGGCTGCGCCGATTGGCCAGGTGAAGGGACCCGGCGCGATTACCTGCACCTCGTTGACGCTCCTTTGGAAGTATACCACTAGGCTTAAAGTTCTGCTGCTGTTGCTAGAGTGTTGCAGTATAATCGCTGATGCTTATATCCACATATAATCAGCTCGAGCCTACATATATATATATATATATGCATACGCATATAAGTAGGTATATACTATGTTTACACCTGTATATATTTACATTTGTATAGATATGTACGAAGAAACAGGTTCGCACCACAATAGCAACTGGTTGTACGGGTCCTAGTGATCGTTTGTCCGAGCATTTACATCACGTGGGAAGAAAATTTTTATGTTAGCGATCCAATAGAATGATACAGAGCACGATCCGTTGAGAGTTAACTCAAATGAAGGCACAAAAGGGCTACATTTACTTAGTAAGAGCATTAATCAGGTACAAATTGATTCACTTGATCACGCAAGCACATAATAATAACGACCCGATGTGTGCAAAAACTTTAGACATCGCTATCCACTGCGCCAACCGACCACATTCGGTGGAGTGGCAGCAGGGCGTGATAGGCTTCGCGCTCACGTTTTCACCCCCTTTTCTCGAGCCTTTTCTCGAGCGCAGAAGAGCACTCCGAAAAAATTGACAGTAGTTTTGACTCTCCACAAGGGACCCTACATCCTGTAAAAACTGCATCACAAAAACCCACCACAAATTTGGAGGCTCTCCTTGTGAGACGAGAAAAGAAGATGAGAAAAGGCACCCTAAGCAGTGCCTTAGCTTTTATCCATAACAAAATGCAGCTGGTAACCACGGCATCTGCCTACGTCAGAAGGAAGATGAATATCTCATCCATGTTAAAAATAATAGTGTGTGGTATTACAGTACACCTCTGCATGAAATTCCTAATTGAACGCATACGACATTCCATAAGCTTCGGAGTACCTTTATATCCCTGACATCCCTTCATGTCCTCTAACTTACGTTCTAGGACAACTCGCAGGTATCAACTGCGAAGCCGACACCACCAGTGGGAGCACCTCCTGCTGAAGGAGCTCAGCAGGTACTCGTTGGGTGTTTTTCGTTTTTCGAGATTTTGTGAGAGATTGGTAAAATTCAACTCTGTTTCATTACAGGACAACTCTCAGGTGTCGACAGCCAAGCCCACGCCACCTGAGGGTGCTCCTCCTGCTGAAGGTGCTCAAAAGGTACTGCATTTACTGTAATCCCTCTTTTCGACTACCATGCTATCGTAGAGCATAATGTTGTTGCGTTCCAGGATAATTCCCAGGTGTCAACGGCGAAACCGACGCCCCCTGATGGAGCACCTCCTGCTGAAGGGGCACAAAAGGTAGTACTTCCTGCATCAAAATGCAGGATCTAAAGATTGTTTAATTTAGGACAACTCTCAAGTATCCACTGCGAAGCCTACTCCTCCAGATGGAGCTCCCCAGGTGCTGTTCTAAATTTAAATGAACTGCTTCAGAGATCTTTGAGGCATATACGATAATATGTTACGAGATTCTAGGATAACTCTCAAGTATCAACCGCCAAGCCGACTCCGCCAGAGGGAGCCCAGCAGGTAATTTATGGAGCGCTGATGTAGGAAAAGATTCATATCTACAGCACTTATGACGGTTTAGGCCTATGTTGTACTTCCGGGACCCGTCGGTGACGCGGCGACCCGTAGCTGTAGGTTTTGTATGGTAGGCTGTAGATTTGGGTTTTGGAAGATTTATCTCAAAAGTACAGCACAAAAGATAAGAGAATAGGAACTGATTACAAGTCTAAGGCGAGTAGGGTAAGATCTGGCACTCGGCGACTGCGAGGATGGAGGAATGGCGACGCCGATCCTCGTCTGGCACTTCAGAAGGCGGTGCTAGAAGTGCAAGTAAGATACATGCGGAAGTACGAGGTGCCAGACTGCGATACATTTTTGGGAGTCATAGCATACGATAATCACGAGGAGTCAGAGTACATCAACAGGTTTACGGTAAGTATCATGCACAATAGAGATGGTGAAACGGAGATCTGATCTCTACATAGCCAACAATCCGTCGTCGACGGGTGCGTTACGTTAGGTGCCTTCCACTACTGTAGAAGGCGGAGCGACGCGCTTGACTACCGTAGGCTGACCGCGCCCGCCTCGGACGAGATTTCAATACAAGCTAAGGCGAGTTGAACAGAGCGCGCTGCTGCTTGCTGCTTTGGAGGGATCATTCCTAGGACGGTGAGTCGACCTTCCTTAGCTGAGTTCTCCTCTAGTAACGTCATCTCATTGTCTAGCTCACTTCGAAAAGCAGCTTTGTGCTGCGTTGGAAATAGGGCAAAAACGACTAAATTCCTCAATCATCGCCCTACGTGGAAAGACGGCTCTGTTCATCTGTCATAGCTCGTCCAAGGCGGGCTCAACAACACGGCACGCTACCGTGATTGGGGGCGGTCGCGGGCGGTGGCGGACCGCTACCGTAACCCAGGGAGACACCTAACGTACGAACCCGTCGTCGACAGCGCGAGAGCCCCTGCATGACGGGCGAGGGTGCGCGCGTGCACTCTGTTTCCCTCGCGCCGACGCGCACCTTTTGCCGACAGAGGACCAGCGACAACTTGTCGCAGTGCGCCGCTAGCTGTCGGCGACGCAGCGCGCAAGTGTTTTCGCAAGTGCATTTCGTATCACAGCACGTCACACTGTCGGCAAGGCGACAAAGTCTAGTATGTGCCTTAAGGCCTCGGCACACTTCTGCGGCAACGCCGCCCGTCGCTATGGTTAAGGATAGGATAGGGACGCCGCCGGCGGCGAGCTGCGACCCTGCCCTATGGTTAAGGACAGGGCCGAGGCGTTGCCGCGGAAGTGTGCGGGGGCGTTTAGCTAGCGTTCAGAGCTTCCACGCAGTGAAACAAAAGCCACTACTTGTCCGATGCGACGTTCGCTTCGGGCCCGTCGTCGACGAGCATTGTGCTATGAAAACAAAAACGATTGGTGAAGAAGGTTAAGAGCTAAAACTGAGCGATGCATGAATCGCATAGCATTGAAGAGCAGTAACGGATTTTAGCTGCACAACAGCCTTGAAGGGTCGGAGAAGGGCATCCAATCAATATGGGAGCTTCTCTTTAGTTGTCCGAAAAGTTCTCAGCGTTTTGAGTGCTTCACTTTGTTCTACCACAGCTTTAACGGATCTTATCGGATTTAGTCGAAATAAGCACAGTTCAAATCAGCACACTTTTGCCAACGGCTGTCAGTCGACATATTCCATCAGCGAAAAAATTAGGCGGCCGGGATTCGACAAAATTCACGAAAGCTGTTTTGGCTTGGTCCTGATTGGTGGCGGTTTTACCAGCGAGAAGTTCTGAAAGTGTTTGAAAAGGTGGTAGTCAGTTGGTGAGAGGTCTGGAGAGTATCCCGGGTGAGGGCGAACTTCAATCCTTAATTCGTTCAATTTTCGAATAGTGATTTGTGAAACGTGTGGGAGGGCGTCATCGTGCAAAAGAATCGGGCCTCTCCTGTTGACCAATGCTGGCTGAATTTGATGCAATTTTCGGCGCATTTCGTTGATTTTCTTACAGCAGGAGTCTGTTGTGATCGTTTGCCAAAAAGTTGCAGTGGATCACACCATCCGCCGACCAACAAACAGTGACCATTACCTTTTTTTTGGTGGAGGTTCGCCTTTGGAAAATGCCTAAGAGTTCGTCGGCGTCCAACCACTGTCCGGAACGTTTCCTGTTATCCACTTTTCATCACAAGTGAAGATTTGATCCAAAAACGGGTCAGTTTTGCTACGTAAAAGTAGAGAAGAACAAGTCTCGAAACGTGACAATTTTTGTCGCTCACTCAACTCGTGGAGCACCCACTTTTCGAGATTTCTCACCTTCCCAAGGCGTTTCAAAGCATCCGCAACAGCAGCTTTACTGACATCCAGCTCTTTCGCGAAATTCACTGAACCACTGGCGCACAGTGTTTTCTACAACACTATCGGCCCCCACACTCGATTGATTTATCGAGCTGTCTCGGCTGTCAATTGCCCCAACATGAAGCTATAACAGAATATCGTTCTGAATTCGTCATTCGCCATACCTCAAAAAGCCCTTCAAGAACAGTAATATAAAGCAACGTTGAAACATAAATTATTTAGTCAGATAGAGCGAAATATTCTGCACAGAAAGTGACATTAATGCGCAATGCTAGGTGAATTTTTACTTAACAATAGACGAACGAAAAATAGTAACACAAAACGCTGAGAACTTTTCGGACAACCTAATACTTTGCGTTGTGATGGAGCTCTGAGCATCCCCTTTGAGAAACAACCGAGGTTGAAGCATAAGTTAGGTAACTTACTACAAGCAAACTTCTCAAGGCTCACCAAATCATGCTAACTTTTCTTATTAAGTGTTTATTATTCATCACCGATTGTCGTTTTCTATGGCGCTATTATATTAGGTTGTCACATAAGTCCTGTCCAATTTTGGACGGTAACTGTACGATGTAACATCTCACCAGAAATAAAGTTTATTGATCAAGGTAAAAATCGTTACAATCAATGCAGTTCTGCCAACGACAAGCAAGAGCATTAATCCTATTTCGGAAGGAATTTGAATTCCTAGAAGCAATGAAACACTAAAAGACAATTTTGACACCTGCTCCATCGGAAAAGTTCTCCTCCTAGAAGAAGCCATCAGAGATGTTTGAAAACGTGAAAGTCCGTGGAGCTAAGTCCGGTGAGTGAGCGGGGCATTCAGGTGATTTTCCGGTCGAGAAACGGATGGTTTTCGTTCCTTATTATAAGGGAAGAGCAGATTGCCAGGCGACACCTCTGCTGCTGCTCAGTGAGTTCGTGAGGCCCCACTTGTCCAGCTTTTTCACCATGCCTATCGCATCTAGGTGCCTCGAAATAGTTGTACGACTCAGTCCAGTTTCTTTACCCATCTCACGTACAGTTCCTCGAGCATCGGCTTCCAATCTTTCTTTCAAACGTCCGTCATCGCGCTTGGGTGGTTGTCCTGAACGGTCCTTATCCTCGAAGTTCACGTCTCCGACACGGAACTTATGGTACCATCAACGCACGGCGCGTTCGTTAGTGGAGTCCTCTCCATGCCCCCGATGTTTTGAGTTGCCTCCCTCACACTGTGGCCAAGCTTGGACTCATGAACCATTATTACCCAGAAGTGCATTTTTCATGGTTTTGTCCAGCATCTAAAACTATACAATGCTCACGACTTTGTAAAAATCGTCTATCAAATTTTATAGAGTGAAACAGGCGCTACAAAATATCCCATAACTAATATACAATTACCTCCTCTATCCATGAGAAAACCATCACAAAATAACGCCTATCGGAATCGGACAGAACATATGTGACAACCTAATACTTTCCGCTGTTATTTCTTAACCTTATACCAGCCAACTCGACTACTTCTACTATTAATTCCCTATTGTACTGCACATCACATGTAACAACATGCCACTACAATGCCACTGTTAAAGGCGTGCTTCACCTCCCTGCAGCCCACCATGTAGAAAATTAGTGTCAGTGTAAGCTTGTTTAACACACCCAAAAGTACTATTCCCTTTATCACATTTTATCCTTACTATATTTTTAGGATAACTCGCAAGTGTCAACAGCAAAGCCAACTCCACCAGAGGGTGCTCCCCAGGTACTATAGAAGTACTTTAATCATATGTCTCTGTTCTGAGACTTTGCCAAATTCGGTAAGTTCTCTATATCATATTCCAGGATAACTCACAGGTATCAACGGCGAAACCAACACCTCCAGAGGGCGCTTCTCAGGTACTATAGCAGTATACAATCATATGCTGTCGAGACTATAAGAAATCAAGTTCGATACATTCTCCATGCTACATTCTAGGATAACTCGCAAGTGTCAACTGCAAAACCAACCCCTCCAGAGGGCGCTTCTCAGGTATTATAGTTTCGGTGGTTCGGCAGACTTTTTATGTAAATTCAGTTCTAGCTTCAGTTTTTATTATCACTCTAAAAAGTTTACAAGAATAATGCATATAGCAACACTTTACTGGGTAATGGAGCAGATTACTATGAGGGAGCAGTAGGCAACAGAAGCTGAACAGTGAAGTGGGAGGGGGATTAATAATGGAGGGTAGCGCAAGAGAAAGGGGAGTGCTATATTTATGCAAATCGCTAATACAAAAGTCGTCATGGTCAGGTCACTAGTTACCCAAAATCAATCCTAGGAATGCTCCAATAAAACCCCTTCAATATGAAGGAATGCTAGAAAGGCGTGTAGAATGGCACGTTGCAGGTTCATAGTGCTGGTGTTCGATTGTAAATGTCAATTTTAGGACAATTCGCAAGTATCAACAGCAAAGCCAACACCGCCTGAAGGTGCGCAAGCAGCAAATCCTGAAGAGGTATATCGAAACCACTAAATTTCTATTTAAGCTGGCGTGAAAAGCATATGTGAACTTTAGAAAACCTGCTCGTAGTGAGCTTCCCCGTATTTATTTTACTGATTTCAGCTATGAAATTTAACGTTTCAGGACAGTGTAGAAATGCCGACAGCAAAAGAGATCGAAGGTCCTAAGGTGATTTTATAATGCTCTTTTCTCGAAATTTAGTTGCGCAAGATGGTTTACACCCTGCAGGTGCAATTAACGTTGAATCTCGGCATCGTTGTTTGTCGTTTTTTTTGAGTACGATTCAGCCACAGGAGACTGTTAAATCGTTTTATTGGCCGAAGTTTCGGCAAAACCGCCTTCTCCAAGGGCCTAAATGAGACAGAACATTTGCAAAGTTGAACGACCACACCCACGACAATGTCTTACAAGAAAGGCAATGAAATGCTACTCTCCAGGAAAGGGTCGAAGACGTAGGTCTGAGCGTGGGAATGGATAGTACTGCGAAATCTCCCCCTTTATATAGTAGAAGAACATGTTTCCTTCTCGCTTAGTCCTTGAACCGAAAGAGCTACGGACCCTCGAACGTGGGGTACAGTATCGCACCGTCAGCGCGTGCCCACGTTCAGAAAAAGGTGTTATACAACTTTTTGTGTTTTCAGCGAATATAAAACAGTGACCTCACAGCAGGTACGGGTTACAGCAGGTACGGATGACTAGGGCTGTCGAGGTCATAATCACCGTTTTCGTCGCCCCTTCCTCTATGGGGGTTATTTGGGGCGCTGATCACGATTCTGACCTCCGCTTTTGGTATTACGCTGGAGTACAAGAAGTTACAGTAGGTGAGAGTAACTAACGGTAAGGTCATGGTCACCGTTTTTGTCCAAAATTTGTCTATCGGGGTTATCTGGGGTGTTTATCACGAATCTTCTGACAATTTAGATGAAAATAAATGTGAAGGAAATGTTAGGAAGCAAATTGGAAAAGGAGGCAGCGGTCATTTAAAAATGCAGAAATAGTGCATAGCACGGGATTCGAACATCTGTCTAGCACCTATAATGCAGCGTCACACCTTGCTGAGCCACCGACTCGCATGCCGCACAGCCTTTCGCCACGTCTCATGCAACAGCGCGCACGAACGTCTGCACGAGGGTACGCGCTGATGGTGCGATACTGTAAACCACCTTCGTGGGTCCGTAGCTCTCTTGGTTCAAGGACCTAGCAAAAATGAAACATGTTTTTCTACTATATGAAGGGTGGAGATTCTCACAGTACTATCCATTTCCCCGTTTAGACCTACGCCTGTGACCCTCCCCTGGTCAGTAAACACGAGAGATCGACCGCTTAACCGGCTTCTGGTGAATCCGCAGACGTGGATGGTTGAGGAGACCACGCTAGTTAGACAGTCGGTATTTTAGGTTGTGCCTAATTGCATTTGGAGGCTGTGGCTTATATAGGGTAGTGACTGCCCTCGCAGTGACCTAGACCAGATTGGGATACAGACCTAGGTTAGCCCGCAGAATCCAAAAAACGGGGAAAGGCCGTTGGTCATAGCAAGGCCTTCCTCATTTTGGCTAATTTTTGAGTTCTTAGAGTGAGTAGGTTTAGGTTATTCTATCTTCGCGTTGACTCATTCTTCTGTAGGGGTAATAACAGCTTTGATTGGACTGCATCACAGTCCAATTGGGTTTGGGGGTTCTTTATTACCTCTATCGTTTTATATACATTTATTTCCCGATCTAACTATCGTTACTAAAAAAGGAAAATAGAGACTGGACTCGAGAGACAGATAGAGAGCTTGTGATTGACTTATCTTGCCTTGCGTGAGAATTATCTCAACTCTTGTTGCTTATTAACTTATTTATGTTTCCTTAGGTTAGTTGAATTATGAGCGGGTCCGCCGACATAGTGGCGTCCGCAAGGCTCCAAGCTCTGGAGGAGGATAGAACGTTAGAGAGCAGCTTAGACGAGATCGGTGCCGTCAGATTCTCTTCGCTCTTCCTTCCCTTCATCCCCCACCAGAGCCAGTTATAAAGGCAAGGAAGCGGAGCTTAAGCCGAGGCGTGGTTCAATACCATGAACCTGAGTTCATGACAGGATTCATAACAAAGAAACGGCTCGGAAGTGGCGTCAGGTACCAGTGGAAAAGTCTTCTTGGAAGATGCTGGTAAGAAATTAGGTGTTACGATACTGGAAAAGCAATTCTGCCCACTATGTCCGCGAAATTCGAAGCAAGTCAGCGTTAGGGTCACGGTGCTTTGCTTCACTAATGCGACATGTTGGCTTTGTCATCAGCCGACCATGTCGCAATAACTCCATTTTCACTACCAATTGCAAGATACCTCACAAGTATACACTGTGAAACCAAATCTTCTTGAAAGCGCCCAACGAGTAATGCGTTTACTACCACCCTTTGGTTGGGGGATTTCGTTTACATCTGAAGTTCGAAAAAATGCTCCGTTCTAGGATAACTCCCAGGTGTCCACGGCTAAACCAACGCCACCTGAAGGTACTCCTGCTCAAGGTGCTCAACAGGTAGGTACACTTACTGTAAACCCTTTAGTTGTCGACTGATATCTTCTCCAGGCTCACGGAGTTACATTCTAGGATAACTCGCAGGTGTCTACAGCCAAACCGACCCCACCAGATGGAGCTCCTCCCGCTCAAGGTGCCCAACAGGTATTGATCCCAAGATTACGTATGGAAATGCAGTATATAAAGGGTTCATTTTAGGATAACTCGCAAGTATCAACTGCGAAGCCAACTCCTCCTGATGGTGCATCACAGGTGGTGGACGCTGTTATTCACAACTATCTACATCTACCAGGCTGTGCAATAATTCCTGTCCGAAAATTTTCAAAATTCTATAATTTTCCTTAGAAGTGTTACAATATCAGGCAAGTGTAAAAGCCTTCTAGAAGGTTCTCCAGAGTTCCACGCTAGTGGTATATAAGGCGCAGTCGCCGCGTCTAGCTACCAGTACAAGTTAAATGGACCAAGGTCGAATTCGTACGTTCGTGTACTACGAGTGGCTGCTGGGCAACGACACGGGCACCGCGGTCGCCAACATCTGCAGAGCGTGCAAGGAGGATGCAGTGTCCCAACGCACAGTCAAGCGCTGGTTCAATCGTTTCGAGAGCGGCGACACGAGCCTCGAGGACAGGGAACACCCGCTGAAGATCATGCTCTGCTGCTGGTGGGTCGCCAAGGGCATGCTGTACTTCGAGCTGCTCCCGAAAGGCAGGACGGTCACCACCTCCATCTACACTGATCAGCTCGAGAAACTAGCCGCCGCCATCCGAGAAAAGCGTCCCCGACGGGCCTCGGTCCACCTGCTGCACAACGCGCGCCCCTACGTGGCGAAGGAGACGCAGCAGAAGTTGACGACGCTCGGCTGGGAGACGGTTGCCCATCCGCCGTATTCCCCGGACCTCGCCCCTCCGACCACACCTTGTTCCGCCCGCTGAAGCACCATTTGGCTGGAAGAAAACTCACCAACTACGACAACCTCAAATCCGACATTGCTGACTTCTTCGAGTCGCAGCCCCCAGAGTTCTGGGCGAAGGGCATCGGCGACCTGCCCAATCGATAGGCCACTGTTGTAGATAACTGTGGTGATTATGTTGTTGATTAGACTTGTTTTTCAATAAAGTTGAAAAAAATTAAAAATGGTGAAATTTTCGGACAAGAATTATTGGACATACCAGAGGGCCGCCGATAAGGACAACCCCATAGAGAAAGGGGTATTGGGTTCATGGCCCCGTGCTCCCGTATTGATAGGCTTGCCTGCAGGATGGTATTCAAGCCTGAGCCCTTACCCACGCGGCAGCCCTATCTTTAAGCATGGGACAGAGACGCAGAATCGCCTCGCGAGGCAAATCGATATCTATGGTAATCGTGGTGCCGCGCCGCGTGGCGGCGAAAGTGTGCGAAGGCCTTTAGTGTTCCTTTGTATTGAATATGGTGTGAGTGCAGGAATAAGGTCCTACGATCATCATCCGGAACAAGAGAGAGCCCTGAGTCATAGAGCGATGTGACTCACCGTAGGAGCGAGGATCAGTAGGCGCACCAGTGTCGAAGGAGGCGTTCCGCGCGGATCGACTGCTGACGTCAGCAACTTTATCACACTCCCAGGCCAGCTTCTCATCGGCAAGGCACCCTGATTCTTGTTCATACTTCGTGTCAAGAGCGACTCGTCGACCGTGCAAAACCTGCATATCGATTAAAACTGAACGCGCGCCGTCGAAAAGTGTTCATACTCAAGCACAGACGCTGTCGCTCCAGTCGCTCTTTTCGCTCTTGTCGCCTGTTCATATGGCCTTTGTCATACCATCGCTCACTTTGAGCGACGCCTAATGATATGCACCCATATCGATCCCATCGCGCCGCCCGATCGATATGGGAGCCTATCATTAGGCGTCGCTCGGGGTGAGCGATGGTATGACAAAGGCCTATTTGCCAGTTCTGCGCTCGCTGCGCTCTCGTCGCTCTCGTCGCTCGTGGAAAACATGCATATCGATTAAAAATGAGCGCGCGCCGCCGAAAAGTGTTCATACTCGGGCGCCGATGCTGTCGCTCCAGTAGCTGCTGTCGCCTATTCATACTTCCGCGCACTGCGCTCTCGTCGCTCTTGTCCCTGCTGTCGCAAAATATGAACAGACCCTAATAGCGGCGCGCCCGGGTAGATAACTCCGGGGATAAGAGAGAGCGATCATGTATGTGACAGCAAAATTTATGACGGGTTCTCCAAAATTTTATTCCAGGATAACTCGCAGGTGTCAACAGCAAAACCGACACCACCTGAAGGTGCACCCCCTGCTGAAGGCGCAAATCAGGTACTGCATTGATCAGAACGTTTATGTGCCCACTCCAGCTTCGTTCTAGTGTCAAACGCCGCTCAATTCCAGGATAACTCGCAGGTATCAACCGCGAAACCAACACCTCCTGAAGGTGCACCTCCTGCTCAGGGTGCTCAACAGGTGTTGCATACGTTGGATTCTTTTTATTTTCCGAGATGTATGTCCTTCTCAAATTTAAATTTGTTCGCTTCCAGGACAATTCGCAGGTATCAACCGCAAAGCCGACTCCTCCCGATGGTGCTTCTCAGGTGCGTTACTACTCTAAGGGCTTAGGCTTCTGAGAGCTCCTGAGACACTGGGGATGCAATTTCAACTTCATATTGACGAAGAGCGACATTCTCCCTATAATACATTCCAGGATAACTCGCAGGTGTCAACGGCGAAACCAACACCTCCTGAAGGAGCACCTCCTGCTGAAGGCGCTCAACAAGTACTGCGTTCTTTGAAAACCCTTTGCTTGGCGACCCTCATTCCATTCTAGAGTCCAACGCTGCTCAATTGCAGGACAACTCGCAAGCATCAACTGCGAAACCAACTCCACCCGAAGGTGCTCCCCAGGTACTATCGCTGCGCAATTACCTGCACCTGAGCCGAATTGAGACACAGCTTAAGACACCTACCCCATATTACGTTCCAGGATAACTCTCAGGTATCAACCGCGAAACCAACACCACCTGAAGGTGCTCCTGCTGGGGGCGCTCAACAGGTGCTGAGTTCTTCAGAGGCTTTGTTTAGAGACTAACATTTTGTTCCTGAGTTTACTACCTTATATTCTAGGATAACTCCCAGGTATCAACAGCAAAACCAATTCCGCCCGACGGTGCTCAGCAGGTGTTGCATTATCAGAAATTGTCTGCATCTGGCAATTTGCTCACTTGAAAAGCACTTCACGATATTTTCGCAATTTTACATTTAAGGACAACTCGCAGGTGTCAACAGCGAAGCCTACTCCTCCTGAGGGTGCTCAGCAGGTACTGTCGCCAGTTAATGTAGATCACTTTAGTGCGGTTACCCGATGCGACATCCGCAGCTTTACTGAAGGGCTTTCAGGATAACTCGCAGGTATCAACAGCGAAGCCTACTCCTCCAGAGGGTGCTCAGCAGGTACCGCCGTCAGTTAAAGTGATCTATGGTGGGGTCATCTGAAGCAATCTTCTCAGCTTTATTCAAGAGCTTTCAGGATAACTCGCAGGTATCAACGGCGAAGCCTACTCCTCCAGAGGGTGCTCAGCAGGTACATACTGCCTGATCTACTGATGGGGTCATCTGAAGCGATCTTCGCAGCTTTATTCAAGAGCTTTCAGGATAACTCGCAGGTGTCAACTGCAAAGCCTACTCCTCCAGAGGGTGCTCAACAGGTAGCTGTGTAGAACCGTCTGCTAAAATCGTCCTAGAACAAAGTAGATGTGACACCTTCCTCCCATACCCAGGCCATTCCAGGACAACTCACAAGTGTCAACTGCAAAACCAACCCCACCAGAGTCTGCTCCTCAGGTAGTGCAGTTGCTTCAAACCGCTAGCTGAGCTGGCTTCTCTTATATAAGTAATACAGTAGTGCGTACCATAGCTGGTGCTATGCGCATTAGGGTAGAAAACAGCATGTGACTTTGATGCATGGAAAACCCAAGTATATGCTAATCTATACGCATACAACGGCACTAGACCAAAATATATGAAAAAAGACCATCCATTGTACATGTAATGTCCAAGGAGGATCTAGTGTGACTAGCTTTCTTAGTGGCAAAAACGGATTGCAAAAGTGAAAATACACACGCGCATGAAGAAAAAGAGAATGTGATCTATAACAACGATGTTTTGTTGCGATCAAAACTCTGGCGCCAGGCGGGACTCGAATTCGCACCTCCTGCTGATCGGGCGGGAATGCTGTACGCCATTACAACACCGGCGCCGTTTGATCGAACGCAACATCCGCCCCTCGTGGGCTCCAGGACGTAGCTCCAACGCGACGTCGCGCGCTAGCCGAATGCAACGTCGCGGCGCTGAAACGAGGACGTGCGCTCGGTGACGCATGGCTCGCCGCGGAGCACGAAATTTTCCCATTATTCAAGCTTTTTCAATTAGAAACGAAACGCCGAAGCGATATGATGAAGAACCTGTGAAAATGACTCTTTAAACATTAGAGGGTCTCTTGGGTCGCTATTTCGTTGTTTTCTCCCTTATAGGATCACTCTCCACCTTCTGAGTCAAAATCCTATCTCGATCGCACTTTTCCCCGACCTCTTCTGACTTCTCTTCTGTTCATGTTGTTGCTCGAGTTTTATACGATTTCCAAACCTATGGTTAACATATCCCCTAGTTTTTTCCTTGCAGAGATAACCAATTATCACTTCAGAGAATGTGAGTAGAGTATTCATGTTTTTGCTAGTTAGCAATCCCATCCCAGTTCTTTTTTCGAATTTTCCTCATTAAGTCCTTGACCGTCTCCCTTTACTCATTTCGAATAGGTTGAGTCTCATTCCGCCCGCACTGTGTTAGCAATCGCTCCCACTTCCCTACCAGGAGACTTCACACTTGTCCCATCCTCATCTCACTTCTCTTTCCTTCTTCTACGCGGTCTAGTCGCCAGCACATGTTTTTTCGCTCTAGCGCGCCCAGTCGCACAAGCGGCTATCGCGCGGCTGACATCACTAGCCGTCTCTATCGGAAGCATTCGGACCGCGAAAACTCGTCCAATTTCCTGGCATAACGTGCGCGACATCCTGGGGTGGGGTTCGCGCGGCGTTAGAGTTATGTCTACTCCCGCCCCTCGTAGGACCGATTAGCACTCACCCATATATCGGATGAGCCGGCCGCTGATATCAGCATGAAATCAGTAAAGCTGAAGGCCAAAACATCGTTGTAACAGCTTACATCCTCGATACCAGCCTCTTGAGGCTTAAAGAAATTGACTTCAATATGATCTATTGTTTGACAAAGTGTGCTGGAAGGGAGCCCTGCATGGCTCATGACAGGCTTGCGCGAGTGCTACGCTGTGCGTAGCAACCACGCAGGCCTGTCATGCAGGAGCTCTCTCCCGCGCCGTCGGCGACAGATTGACGGTGACGGATCGCCGCGCCGACAACGGGCCGCGAAAGTATAACATGTGCTTAAGTTTTCATATCGCTTACGCAACACGGCGATATCGATATGGGAGCCTTCTCACCACGTCACGTCGTGCCGCGATACAGCTCTGAACGTCCTCTGACGAGCATAGCATCCAGTTTCTTAAAAACGGAATAGAAGCTACATTCAATCCTCTTTTAGTGTGCAGAAATCTCACACCGATGGCTGACCGGTAACTGTAGTAAAGGTGAAGAGACCAAGGGGGCATACATAACTCCAACGCCGCGCGACCCCCCCCCCCCCCCCCTGGCGTCGCGCACGGTACGCGACGAAATTGGACGTGTTGTCGCGGTCCGAATGCTTCCAACAGGGACGGCTAGTGACGTAATATGCGCAATCATTGGGCGAACGCGCAGGCTGAAGAAACTGGGAGACCTGATGCAATACATTAATGCATTGAAACTCCCGAATTTGGTAGAACATTGCTCTTATTTATGCGTCCGTTAGAACTAATAAGGGTACCAAGCATAGGGTTCTTAATCATTTATTAAGTCAAAAGCGATGTAAGATCAGTTGATCACAAAAGATTGCAAGAGAGCCATCAGAATGTCGTCGACAACATACACAATATTTGCATCAGCCGGTGCCTTTGCCTTTCATTTTGAGTAATGAGTATCACATTTAGAGAGTTTGACGCAAATAAGGTTGGGGGGAGGGGTAGAGGCGTGGAGTCACTGTATAGGACAGCCCTATAAAACCGTTGGTGCTGTACGAAAATGGATTTTTTGCAGCACTGGTGTGTTTTACCCCTACAGTGAACAGAGGTAGGTCATTTCTGATGTAACTGCACATACACATGTCTTCTTAGCAAGACGAACAATCACTGAATATGGGTGAACCTCACACCAACCCTCTGGAAGTTTCTTTCCTCTAAATCCTAGATAGAACTGAGTATAAATTTATTAGCTACCGCTCGGTAACGTTTGACAAAAACCTTGATCCAGTAATTTTTCCTTTTAATCCTTTGGCTGGAGCCAACTGCTTACATCAGTTGTTATCACTTTTCTTAAAATGTACCTTTTACGACTAAGAAGTCAATAAAACAAGGAAAACAGCAACAACACGTCAAAAAATTACCAGAGAAGCTTGATCATGGTCAAAATTTCGTGCTCTGCAGCTAACCAGGCGTCACTGAGGGCACGTCCGCGTTTCAGCGCCGCGGCGTCGCATGGGGCTAGCGCGCGAGGTCGCGTTGAAGTTACGTCCTGGAGCCGTTCAGCGCCCAGAACATCGCGAAGTAGCGTGACCGCCGCACACGTCGTCTCCAGTGCTAGATCTGGAAAACCGTCTAATTTTGTCGCGCACATTGCGCGACTCCCTGCGTTGTTAGGGCCTCGTTGGAGTAATGTCTGCCCTCGAGCGCAGCAAATTTTGTAATGTTGTGAATCTAGCCTTTGCGAATTTCGGTAAAATTTCATGGGGTCTATACATATATATGTCTCGATGCCCTAAATGCGGCACATTAATAAGTAATTTAATGTAAACTGAACGCATTATTTCCTATGTTATTAAAATAATTTCCGGCATTTAGGCCCCTGCTGTAAATCCCGAGAATCCGGAAGAGGTATGTCAACGCAGTTCTACATTCGAAAAGATCAGGAAGAGAAGAACTTATAAAAAGCTAACGGATTCGACTTTATTAATTTATAGGAAGGTTGCAGTAATAAAAAGCTCCCACCAAAGTTTTGACTTAAGGACATAGTGGAAATGCCCACGGCCAAGGAGGCCCCAGAAGCTCCAGCTCCTGCTGCTCAAGCGGGGGCTGGAGCTCCTCCGGCTGCGCAGCAAGCGGCTCCAGCGGTTCCTGCGGCGACGCCAGAAGCTCCTCCAGCTGCCCAAGCTGCTCCTGCGGCGACGCCAGAAGCTCCTCCAGCTGCCCAAGCTGCTCCTGCGGCTGCGCCAGAAGCTCCTCCGGCAGCTCAAGCGGCTCAACAGGTAATGTTCCTAGTTCATGTCTCTGAAAAGTGTATTTGAGAGATTTAACTGAAAACAATTTTTGACAGATCGTTGCAGCTAAAACCAAGAACTTACGAACCAATCGTTGTGTATTTTGTGTATATGTAGATCTGGTTTGTAACTATCAAAAGAATAAGAGTCTTTTAACTGATAGGACCTTGGTTGACTCTATTAATTGCTTTAGCATCAAAAATAGGATAAAGCCTATGCCCTGCAGGAATGGAAACTTTGACAACCAATTTCTTCCTAAAAACAAAGGTTTCTAGGATAACGCCCAGGGAGCTCCGCCCGCTCAGCTGACACCTGACCAGGTTCGTTTTTGCATTGAAGTGTGCTTAGCGCGATTTGAGAAGTAGACAATAATAAAGGGTTTAAAAGGCATTTCCTCTTTTTCTTTCAGCAGCAGCACCCACCGGAGGAAAAACCGAAAGCGTCTACTCCGACTGAAAATGTAAATTTTCCACAATTTCTGCGCTTCATGTAATTATTCTGAAAATGATCGAAGGGCGTTTAATATCGGCTTTGCTTATGTAGCTCCGAATAACGCAGCATGTTGGCGGCATGACCGCTGATATACCGAAAAATTTCGTCCCTGTCAATCATGATAGCCTATTAGTGTACTAGACGGGCTTTCAATATCGAAACTAGCACTTTCTCACTTTTCTCATAGTCCTACATTTATCATGTTATTATATTTGCTAAATTTTAGCCGCCCTCCGAAGTGAATACGGCCAAGGCTCCTGATCCTCAGGTTTGTAGATTTTGCCTAGGATGTTTTCAGCCCAGGATAATAATTTAATTGCCAAACGGGACGACATCATGAAAGCTACGCACATCTGTCCTTTGCTCATTTTTTTCAAAGAATAGGCAATTGTCTAGCATAAAAAGTACAAGAAGACGTAAAAGGAAGCATCGTAAACTAATATTTAAGCATCCATTTTTTAAGTTTCAACTTTTCTCTATTGGATTCTAAGAAAAAACTCTGTAGGCCAATGGATATTGGCTTACTTGCTAGAATTTTGGATAGACATAATGATGTATTCAACAATTTTCTTCCACTTTTTATTGAATAAAGACCACAAAATGCAGTCTCATGGTACTGCTTGGAAATAGAGCTATAATCTACGGAAAAGTAATTCATCATGAGTTTCCGGATAAAGCCATTTTGAGCGCTTTCTAAAAGGTTCCTGTACAATAAAATGTGCTGCCAATCGGACGTGTAAAGCGTGCAATATACGTCTTGAATCGGGCGGAAGTAGAGGAAAAAGTAAGCGCGAGAGTACGCATTCCATACGGTCCACTCTGTATCAGACCGCTAGATTCTCGTGCGTCCCATTTTTAGCACGCTGCTGCGAAGATGCTCGAACTTGTTGCGATGGGCGGTCCTATCGGCAGAGACAATCCTCTGCCAGTAGAGCCACAGGGGTACGCGAGGGTCACCCAGATATTACGCAACCCGTGAGGAAAGAGAGCCTTACTGATTAGCACTGTTTATGATGTCTTGCCTACAAGTTGATGGAGTTCCACCTGCCGCGGACTGACCCATCCTTTGCTCCTACCACCCGACTCCGCGCCTCTCCAGACATTCATGGAAGGAAGGCCCAAATCGCTGATACGATGTAATGGACATATGCATAAATAACACCCACACAATATGTACACAGCACACCGCGGTCCAATCTGCGCATCGGCCCACCTGTTGCCCACGCAGTGACAAGGAAACATATGGGGGAGTTACCCAATTCTTGTGGTGGGATACACGGCAACTCCATAAGATTTATCACGATATTGAGCAGCATATACCACATGCAGAACGAAATCAGAAAATACAAGCAGAAGTCGTCTTCAGTCGTATTGAATGCAATTTGAGGCGTTGGAGGTGAGCGCAGAGCTCACTAGACCCCACGTCACCCACTCTGATGCTGTTACTCCGTAGCGAACAGTGAAGATGCGGATTTGGACCCCACGATATATCCATCCAGGGAGTATAGGCGAGAGAGCGGCTAATTTCGACGCCGAAGCGCAGGGACTATCGATGTCGACATAAATCGGAAGGGTGGAGCATGACGATCGACTGCTGACGTCAGCCACTCGCTCATGCCTCGGGCCGGTGGAAGCGCCTTATCAGTAAGCCACCTTGGGAATAGCGCACCCGACCAATCACAGGGCAGAGGAGCGATCGCGCGGTCGCGACAAAACTATTGTTTTTAATCCCAGAAGGATGTCGTCAATACTCACACTAGAAACCCCTAATATTCTTTATTCTTTATTGGGACATGTGAATCTATGCAGATGGAACTGCGACCGACAAGAGTACATGGCGGTCGAGATTCCAAGACAACAACCCTGTCAAAAGAGTTTGAAACGATTACGAGCCTACGCGTATAAAAAGCAACGAAGAAGGAATAACTAACAGGAAAACTAAAGAAAAGAAAGGAGGCAATGCTGTCAAGTGACCCTCCTCAGAGCAGAAATCGGGAAACTAATAATATTTCAAAAACTTATTTATGATTGTTTTGAAAGCCGAAGGTTTAGAAGGTGTCTGAAAACGCTTACACAACCTGACGTATTCGCATGTATTCGTTAATATGTTGCTAACAAGGCTCATTGGCTTCCAATGAAGTTCCTATGGAGTTTTTCAAAGTGAGCTATTGAGGTTTGCCGGGGTATTGTTTGAAGAGCATCGTAGTTGTTTTCGAATTTCATGCAGACATCTGGGTAGGTCAAAATGGTGAAAATCTTATCACTTCAGTGCGGGCTGATAATTCAAAAGTGACGCCTTGAATGACCTTGTAGTGCTCAGAAATTAAGCTGCAAATGAACTAGAGCTTCAATTATAGTCACATCAAAGCGAACCGATGTATTCCTAGGTTTCCTAAAAGAAGCTGCAGGGTACAGGTAAACCATTCACTGCAGCGGCGGCAGGGATTGAGTGGCCGAGTCGATAGCGATGCAGACTTGCAGGAGATTGGTTCACTTCTGGGGAAGGGTTTGAGGGCTGCAGGGTGATCCTTGGTTTTTTCAAATTCAGGATTCGTCGATCACCTCTGAATGGCACTGTTTTTTATGTCAACTTCATTTAAGGACATGATCGACATAAAACGACACAAAACAGACATTACAAAAATGAAACGAGTCCATTCAACAATTCGTAAACTTCATCCTCAGAATTGAACTCTCTACCCATCTGCAATTCCGTTTCGCCACCCGCTCTGCCAACCAATCATTGTCTCCACTGCTGTGGATGATTCACCTAGATGTACCCTGCGGCTTCTTTTACGAAACCTGATAAATGGTCAGATTGCAATGATCTGACTATAATTAAAGTTGCAAACCCTTTGGTGTGTAATTTCTGAACACTAAAAGGCCATTTAAGTAATCTTTTTGCCTTTCCACCCAACACCGAAGCGCTATTAGTTTTCACTGTTTTGGACCTACTCAGATGCCCCAGAAAATTTGAAAGCGATCACGGTGCTCCTCAGACAATGCTCTACAGGCCTGGTTAAGTTACTCTGAAAAACTCCACAAAAATTCATTGACCTCGTTTGTAAGAGTAGTTAGTACTTACTGCTAGTTAAAGTAGTAAGACGAAGAGTATTAGTCAAAAGTTATCAAAGAGCTAAAGAGATATATAAATTCGAAACAGTAGTCGCATCTATACTTTCCTATACCTGATTGGAAACACTATTTCTCTGCTTCATCGATTCGATTTCAGCATGCTCCTGCAATGGGTGACAGAGAACTTGCAGCCCTCGATATAGACACAACTGCCTAGAGGTCCTTCCCGGCTTATATTCGGGTATCATCGAATTTCCTTCCTGGAGATTGCACTTTTTGCTTATCCACGTAATCTTGAACTCCAGTAGACTTATTTTACTATTGCGGATTACGTTCTTTCTTCTTTGCTGTGTAAGCAGTTCTTTTTCTCCGGACATACTAGCATCATGTCCGCTTCATGTAGTGTTCAAACGTTATAGTATAAAAGTGTATTTCTATCGGTAAACATGCTGCAGACACTGCTTATTGATTGTTGTACCGAAAGCCTCATCAAAATTGATGCACCATGCTATGTGTGTCTGCGCGTGCAACAAGGATCTAGGTTTGGAAGCGTGGTTCTGCAGCCGCCGTCAACTCCATACTCGAAATGATTTTTACAGTCGACAAGAAAATAATTTTTCATCCTACTTGTCCATCCAAAGGCGTGATTTTACCATCTGTAACCAACAGTTTTCTCCACAGATGAGGAAATTTGAAGAAAATTCTGCTCTTTCCATAACCATCAAGCTCTGCTAAGTTTGAAGTGTTACTATTGATTAGTCGGCGGATATGATCGATATGGAGGTGCAGTCCCAAGTGGGTCTCCCTCCTATACACATTGGCCAATACGCCACACGCGTCCCTGGATCATCTCTACGTATCGCTCTACAGTCGAACAGTCGACCCGCACGCATCTGTATGACGACACCATAGCGCGAGAGACATTTTTCATTTACCGCTGGAGTCTTTGGATTTGACTGCAATTGAACTTCCACCATCATTGCGCGGCGAAAGATGCTGCATACACATTCGAACAGATGATTATTATTACTAACGATTATTTTTACATATTTGTAGAAAGCAGACCTCTTTTGGGAGTGTACCGATATTGATAGCTTTCAAAACTCCACACAGCCCAGTGACTGAATCACGAATCTCATCGTCAGCTTAGACCTGCTATCGTCACCTAACTTCAGTTCGTCGACGACAGGGAGCATTTGAGAACGAATTTCTTGAAAGACTACTATGTTTCCCAAGGATACACATAGATTAGTTGTTGAAACACCTGTTTGAGCAACGCTCAGGGCTCAGTGTGCAGGTTATCATAGACCACAGAACGACTAAACAAAAAAGAAAGCAACTTAGGGCCTCTACAGAGTCTTGCGGCAGCGCCCGGAGAACTCGTCCATATCGCTTTCGCCGGATTGGGGATCACGCTGCCACTTTGGTGGAAGTCGCGGCGCGGACAAGTTGTCGCAGAGTCGCTGTTCGTAAAGGTCCCGAAGGCTGCCATAGTTCACGGCGGCTGTCATCCGCAGTGAAAAAAGAGCTGTGGGTGAGACTCCCGGGGGTTGTCGGGGATAGTTGGGTGTCGATTATGGATCATCTATTTGAAAGCATTTTCTTAACGAATCTAAATGCTAGGAAAATAATGGTTGGTGCATAATTTCTGTCCATAGAGAAGCTTGACAACCAACAATATAATCACCGTTTGTGTCGACAAGTGGGGCGTATGCAATCCTGTACTATAAAATAACGCAAAAAATTTTTAGCACGATATAAAGTAACAATACTTACACGAAAACATTCGTGGCCTTCCAGCCATAAGTTAGCCGTGTGAGGTTTAGGAAAAATCCTTGCACAGAAGTGCAACAGCAAACCGTTCAGACCGTTCTTTTTAGTAAGAGCTATAACTGCATCGGACAGACCTCCCGGACTCAACAAAGCATCGGAGGGAATGATGTCTTCACAAGGGCTGCCACATCATCTTCGAGCTGCTTGTCAACCGTGAAACGTTTGGTGGAGGTAGAACGGCAAAAGTGAGAGCCAGCGCAAAATGGTGCAGTTGAGTTATAAGGAGTGTTCTACTAGATTTCGGGCCTTACATTCAAGAACTCTTAAATTGGCTTAGAAAACACTTTCACAAAACAAAAAGCGTCTTGCTTACTACATCTCTGACATTCTTAGAGGTCGCAACGGCGGGCAAAAGTTCGCAGTATTGTGTGCAGTAACCCTCGCGGCGCTGCACCACCTGCCGTTATCATGGCGGGCCCATGGCACCCACAAGACTCTGGTGCCGACTTAAGGCCTATGGTATACTCCCGCCCGCTGCAGCGACGCGGGAGTGCACAGCGATGCGACGGCTCGCGATGCGCGTCGCGAGCCGTCGCCATCGCTGAGGCTGACATAGTTCACGCCGTTCTGCAGACGGAGACTTTTGCAAAATTTTAGCGAATCAGCTGATTCAGTGCACTTTTTTCCTGGGTTCCTTGTTTTCTCGACCGTTTCGTTCATGATTTCGCGTTTTTTCCCGTTTTATCGCCTTCTGACCCGCGTACCGTTGTAGGATTGTTGTTTTCAAAGGTATTTCATCGATATCATGTTTTACTAGGGGGGGGCTTCCGTCATGCCTGTGCCAACTCATGCATTTCTTTCGTTTCTCTTTCCATCCACAGGCACGGAAACCGACGTTTCTGTGCTTGACACGACACGAGAGGATTCTCGTGACGTGTCCAGCATGGAATCGTCCCAGTTGAGGCCCAATTGTTGCAAAGTGATGCTTCGCTAGGGGGTTTCCGTCATGCCTGTGCCCTATGATGCATTTGCTGCTGGCGCACTGCTCATAAGTCTTAATTGTTGGACCCACATTAAACGCAGTGCTCTTGGTTCAATTTGGAAGACATGTAACACTATACGGATATCTTCATTTCTGGTTAATTTACGTTGATTGAGTCAAACCCGGCTTGGGAAGACATTCTTAGAAGCAATCGATAGAATTTTATGTGCACATGCACGTCGTAGAGGTTTCAAGTAAAGCATTCTTTGCGTTTTGCCTTCGCAAAAATATGGGTGATGGTACTGAAAGACAACGCTATTCGACTAAGCCTGATCTCAGAAATTTGGCTGGTTGGTGAAGCCACGCGTATCCGTTTCAGCCGCTAAATTCCCATGCCACACGACAGACGCCATCAAACTAATTTATTCGACTTTGCAATTCGCATATGCCGCAATAATAGCTTGACATTATTAATTTATTATTCAAGCAATCAATTGGATCTCAGATTCGATTCGTGTAGTACACATATGTGGCCCTAAAGAGGGCGTTGGGTTAGATGAGAAAGCACGAGAGTGCACTTTTTCCTTGTCACCGGCGATCTTCTTTGCATCGAATACCGTTATGGAACAGCTTCTCCATCACCTCCACTTTAGTATGCTTAGGGATCATGGCTCTGCAATGGTGAACGTTTCCTCTTGTTTGAAAAGAAATGCCGAAGAAAGCGTGAACAAGAAAAAAACCCAGCTTAAAAACATCAATTTGAAGAACTTGGAGCTTATATGGCAGATTTCTGTATTCAGGCGTCAAGATAACCCTCGAATGACCTTCAAGCACCAAACTGTGCGTCTCCATGCCTATGTGGAATATGAGAATCAAAAGAAATGCTGCAGTCAGTGAAGACGCGAAAAAAAAAACGCTAGAAAAACATGACTTCGAAAAAACCGGCTTTCAATTGGCACATTTCTGTGCCGGACATGTCAACAGAACCTCACTATGACTTTTCGGCTCAGAAATGTAGACTTCGATGCCGGCGAGGAAGTTCAGAGGCGAAAAAATGCGAGTATCAGCACAAAAGTGAGAAAAAACGGCCTAGAAAAACATTTCCCAAAAAACTAGCCGTTCAAGCCGTCGAAAAAACCGAAAATGAGTCTAACCATGATGAAAATCCTACGAGGAGAACAACAGAGACATCACATGACCACCCAACATCATCAGACGTTTTGAAATTGCTGTGGTAGGGTCAAGAACCAAGGAAGTGTCGAAATAAGTGACCGGAAGTGCATAAAATAGGGCCCGACAAGCGCTCCCCCCCTCCCCCCCCCCCCCGCGACCACAGCAGCTCGTCGCTTGTCGCAGTGCACTGCACTCCGCACGGGCCGCCGCACGGGAGTATGTTTCACTCCCGCGGCGCGGAGCTATAACACCCCTCTGCGACGCATCGCGGGAGCGATGGCGCGGAAACTGACAACCGCGCCCCACTGGGTCTTCAGCGAAGGCGCGCCGTTGACAGTTGCCCCGCGCCCGTCGCTGGAGCGACGCGGGAGTATACCATAACAGCCGCCCATGCGTAGCAGCCCACGTAACACTGTCGCCGAAGTATCCTACCAAATATAAGCGAGAACGGTGTTTTCTCTGTCTGTCCCAAACACGTTGCCTTTTTGGACGATCCAGTTGGCGCTTATCCTACTATATAAGCGTTGCACAGAAGTACTGAGCATTACAAAGCAGTAACGTTACTGGACGATCCGGAGAGAACGCCTATGATAAACTTACGGACGGAACGGAACGAACGGATTCATGCAAAAGTACGCAGCAGAATTTTAAGTTTCACAAAATTTGATTTGGCACTCACAGCGCGACACGTCGCCTGCGCGACGAGGGAGTATACCAAAGGCCTTTCCGTAGGTTAGTGATATTGCAAGGTCGCGCGAAGCACGCAAGTGCGACAGACGCCGTTAGGCGTATCGGAGCACTTGTATACCGTAGTCCTAAACCTTGACTCACCTGATATGTGCCAGTGCATAACACGCGCTTATCTCTTTCGCTCTTGATCGTGCGGGGACTGACACGCACGAGCTCGCGACAGGCGCTCAATTTCAAACTTCGCATCGTAGAAGCATTGTCTTAGAACCTCCGGAAACTCGTCCGCAGTTTTTTGACGTACACTCAAAGGACAAAGGAACACTACAAGGACAAGTCACTGAAAATGCTCAGCGTCGAAAAAACTGGGCGGCAAAATAGAACGCACCACTTTTCTATGAACCCTCGCACGGGTTTCTGGGCTAGGTATATCTGCGGATTACGGTAGCATGCCGCGGTCGTTGTTGAACCCTCCTCGGGCTAGTGCATGAACGGAGTAGACCATGCACCACACACCGTACATTTCTACGTTTTCACGCATATTATCTTCACTGGGAATACGAACAGACGCCACGGAAATCCGTTGACTGGCAAGTGTAGTTGATTGTATATAAACTTCATTATAATAAATATATACAGAAACAAACAATCATTGGCAAATATTTCGGTCGGCTCGGCAGTCAGCCGATTGAGCAGCAACGAATAATCGCCCGCTGTGGCAGACACATAATTGTAGTTGAGGAGTGCCGCGACCTGCACTTCTTGGTTGGCCCTCTATGAAGATGTTAGCGGATTCAAGGCGAATTTCACCCTGGAAACAGGACAGAAGGTTTTTGGTCGCCTTAGAGCAGAGTAGCTTGATTGCTTACCTGTTTCGACGATATGGTGACATCTAGCAGTGAGTTGATGCGCACTTCACCTGCAGATGTCAGCAGCTCGATATCCTGCGCTGCGTCGATGGAGACACTTCTCGTTGGTGATTCTAACCTGAATCGTTAGCATCGTTCAATTGCGATTCTTTTCTTGTGACTTCAAATGATGGCTTACCTCAAAGGTGTATCAGGCTCCGGTCGTACAAGTGCTGTTTGTATTGCACCTTCAAAGACGCTACCACCGTCGTCTGAAAAATGAGCTCTTAATTGATAGTTTCAGTTTGTTACCTAAATGAGGCTAAGGCCTTCTCTTCTAAAAGCACAGAGAGAGTGACGAATGCCTAAATAAACCTGACTGAAAATGCTCGGAATGTTTTGATGCAAAAAGGCTCAAAATGTTTGTTTAGGGAGTTTTCATCTATTCACCAATTCACGCTCGCTCGTATTAGCTTGTCCGGAAAGTTCTCAGCATTTTGTGTTATTATTTTCAATCGTCTATTATTAAGTAGAAATTCAATCTGCATTGCCATTAATGCAACTTTTGTACAGAATTTTTCGCTCTAGGTGACTAAATAATCTGTGATTCAACGTTGTTTTATATTTTTGTTCTTGAAGGTCTTGTTGGAGTATGTCGAAGGAGCAATTCCGAACGATATTTTATTTCAACTTCAAATTGGGACAATCCACAGCTCGAGAAATCAATCAAGTGTGGGGGCCTCATAGTGTTGGAGAAAGCACTGTGCGCTATGGTTCAGTAAATTTCGGACCGGAGATTTCAGCATCGAAGACTCCCGTGGCGGTCGACCTACATAGAGCAATCCTGGACGAGGGGTTGAAGGAATTGGTGGAAGCTGAACCATCCAAAACAGTTCGCAGGACAGCAGAGTAGCTAGATGTCAGTGAAACTGCTGTTGTAGATGCTTTGAGACGTCTATTGGAAAGGTGAAAAAGCTCGAAAAGTGGTTGCCCCAAGAGTTGAGTGAGCGGCAAAAATTGTCACGATCCGAGATTTGTTCTTCTCTACTTTTACGCAACAAAACTGACCCGTTTTTGAATCGGATCATCACTTGTGGTGAAAAGTGGATTCTGTGTGGTAAAAAAACGTTCCGGACAATGGTTGCACGCCGATGAACTCCCACCAAAAAGTCACCGTGTGCTGGTTGGTGGCTGGTGTGATCCATTACAACTTTTTGGCAAGGGGCCAAGCGATCACAGCAGAGTCCTACCGTGAGGAACTCGACGAAATGCACCGAAAATTACGTCAACTTCAGCCAGCATTGGTCATCAGAAGAGGCCCGATTCTTCTGCACGATGACGCCCGCCCACACGTTTCCCAAATCACACTCCAAAAATTGAACGAAATAAAGGTTGAAGTTCTGCCTCACCCGCCAAATCCTCCAGACCTCCCACCAACCAACTACCACCTTTTCAAACGCTTTCAGAACTTTCTCGCTGGTAAAACCTTCACCAATCAGGACAAGTCAAAACAGCTTTCGTGAATTTTGTCGAATCCCGGCCGCCGAATTTTTTCGCTGATGGAGCGAGTCGACTGGTGGCTGTTGGCAAAAGTGTGCTGATTTGAACTTATTTCGACTAAATCCGATAAGATTCGAGAAAGCTGTGGTATTACAAAGCGAAGCCTTCAAAACGCTGAGAACTTTCCGGAGAATCTAATATAATGTCAACGGTGTCGTTGTTTCTTCTCCCCTTAGCTTCCGTTATAACAGTTATCTAGATTTTCTGAGCATGTTAGAGATCGATGCAAGCAGGCAACGATGCGCACATTTCACATTTTTAAAGGACTGTGCAGCAAAAATTGAGAAATTCTCAGGACACCATAGCTGCCTGACGCAGACACACAGACTTCGTTGGCTACAACCCCTATTGAATGCTTGCTATCATAGATTATAAGGTAATCTTCCTTAAACGTTTGCTTTATCAACATAGCTACTAGTAAATTAACGTAAGTAAGCAGTTGCTTTTCTAAGCTATCTGAGAGCATTTCGTTTTAGTATCTAACAACCTCTCGCCAGCGCTCATCAACACCCTGGCGCGGCTCTTCACGCGCTACCTGTCGGAGTGCAAGGTTCCATCTCAGTGGAAGACCAGCAGAACCGTCTTGCTGTACAAGAAGGGAGACGTGCACGAAATCGGCAACTATCGCCCGATCTGTCTGCTGTCCGTAGTCTACAAGCTGTTCACTCGAGTGATCCTGAATAGGATCAGCAAATGCTGGACGAAGGACAGCCAGGCGAACAAGCAGGATTTCGGAGAGGATTCAGCACGATCGACCACATACACACCATTACGAAGCTCTCGCGAGAGTACAAGCTGCCGCTGTGCCTTACGTTAATCGACCTGAAGAAGGCATTCGACTCCGTCGAAACTGAAGCGGTCATCGACGCCCTACTCACTCAGGGTGTTCCTGCTCAGTACATCAGAGTCCTTCGAGAGCTGTACAGTGGATTCACGACCAAGATCTCTCCATTCTACAACGACATCGTCATCGACGTGAAGAGAGGGGTTTGGCAGGGTGATATCATATCCCCGAAGCTCTTCACCGCCACCCTCGAAAACGTCATGCGCGAACTAGAATGGGAAAACATGGGAATGAAGGTCGACGGCTTCGATCATGTACGGCAACTACATCATCTTCGCTTCGCTGACGACATCGTGCTCATAACACCGAGCATCAGCCAGGCGGAGCGAATGCTGGCCGACTTCGATCATTTATGTGGGAACGTTGGACTGCAGCTCGCTCAACGGAACGAACATCTCCGAATGCTCCAGCTATGTGTATCTGGGTCGCGAAGTCAGCATGGCCAACGGCCTAGCACCAGAGCTGATTAGGAGGAAACGAGCGGCTTGGGGAGCTTTCAAGAGCGTCGAAGAAGTCGTGAAGAAAACGAAGAACGTCCGACTCCGTGCCCACCTATTCGACTCCACTGTTCTTCCTGCCCTAACATACGCCTCAGAGACCTGGGCTATACGAAAGCAGGATGAACACGTGATCAGTGTCGCGCAGCGTGGAATCGAGAGGACGATGCTCGGAGTGACACGACTCACGGAAGTGAGAGAAGGCCTCCAGAGTTCCGAGCTTCGCCGACGTTCGAAGATCAAAGACGGTGTTGCGGGGACAAGTTGTCGAAAATTAGGTGGGCCGGCCACGTAATGCGTTTCGCAGATACCCGCTGGACGAGAGCAGTCACTGACTGGATTCCGCGGGATGTCAGGAGAACACCGGGGCGCCCACCAACGCGTTGGTCGGACTTCTTCGTGAAAGCCCTGAACGACCGCTATGACGCTCTTCGTGTCCCTCGAGCGAGGAGGATCCATTGGAGCACTCTGGCACGCGACAGCGGCGAATGGAGACGCTGCTGGCACCCGCTCGAGCAATGGAGACGCTGCTGGCACCCGCTCGAGCAAGTCGATGATTAACGGGACAGGTGATACAGGTGACCTAACTTGCTGTCCTTATTTTGGAGCATGCCATCATTGTATAGCCTCTCGCAATCCAGGGACCGGATTCATCAACGACTTTGAGCAGTTTAACAAAGAAATTACAGCCGAAATTCTTGATAGCGCGGCTTATATCGCTCACCGTATCGCTTGATAAACCGCGTTATTCGGAATTTCGGTTGTAATTTCTCTGTTAAATTGCTGTAAGTCGTTGATGAATCCGGCCCCAGATAGATAGTTTCGAGATTCCTGTTTAACCCATTGACGACCGCGCAGCAAATCGCGTGTCTGACGCGTGGGACCGCGCGCTGGGACCGCCTTGAGGCTCGAATCTCGTGCATTCACTACTTCACGGTATTCCAAATGAAGCTCCTTCTCCAATGGTGAGCCACATATTGGGAAAGGCCGGAACAGGTTGAAAGCAAAACGTAGAAGATGTATTTGCTGCTATAAAAAGGTCAGCACAGAAAAGGGCCACGTTCGTCACGAATCGTGCAAATAAGGTGACGACCACATGATGTAGCAAGTGTTTGAAATATTTTTTCTAAATTGGGTTCAAGCTTTTCGCAAGAAATTTGACTAGATGTCTTAACCATGACCATTTTTGTAAGATATACGTAGCTGTTCGTGAGTACTATCTATTTATTTGAGGTTTGAATAGTGTGTAGTGCTGATTTTTTTTATCGAAGCTTTCGTTAGAAGTAAATGAATCTCGGACCACTGTGCAGGTAGCATTGGTAGGATCCATCGAATCCAGTGAATACTAGTAAACTATGAAAAATCGAGGAAGTGGGCCGCAGCGAACATTTTTTTAACCGCGGGCCGAAATTGGGCCGCGCGGTCGTCAATGGGTTAATGCCTGACGCTGCTGCTTCAATCTTATAATATTGCCTGGTTTTCTTTCTTCTTTTTTTTTAGTTGCACGGCCTTTTTTCTCACGTAGAGTGCGTATCCTTGAGACGTAGTTTAAATAAACATACAATTTCCACGTACAATTGAACACTCTTCTAAGCTAGCCTAAGACTTTTGAAATAATTTGAAATAAAAGCAACTCTTCCAATTCGAAATGTCCTCCAGGCAAGTTAAGCAAAAGACTCACTAAGATGGTTAATATAATTTTATGTTGAAGGAAAATATTATATAACTTTCTTTGAAAATTTTTAGTCGTATACCTCAAGATGAGTAATCATTTTACAATTTTTTTTGAAAAAAAAGTTGTAAATTAAATTTTGTTTTGAAGCGCAACAAATCAGCAATTATGTAGTGCATTGAAACACTAGAGCGCACCATGAACTCGAAAAGCAAAACACAATGATTATCTGATCTGTAGCGTAAATACTGCTTAGGTGCAGCACCAAAGTGAGGATATGCGTATTTTTTGCAACTTTTATGTTGTACCGCTTGCAGGTGTGCAATTCCATGCAAACCGAAATTTAGCTATCAATCGTATAAAAATCGCGACGTTTCGGTCGCATTAGCTGTTTTGGCATAAAAACAGCCGTCTTCCAGCTCTTTAAAACAAGCTTTAAATCATTGTTTTCCTCAAAAAAATAAAAAATTTATAAAATTTCAAACTATGTGCTCTCTTATGAGGAAATGAATTAACATTTCAAAAAAAGTTATAAAATTTTAATTGAACAAAACGATATTCTAACCTTTTAGTAGAGTCTCTAGTTCAATGTGGATGGAGATCATTTCGATTTAAAAGAGTTCGTTCTGATTTCAAAAGTCTTGGACTAGTTTAGAAGAGAGTCCATTTCGACGTGAAAATGGTACTAATTAACTAATTAATTAATTCTACTTCGTACTTACAAAACTTATGTCAGGTCTACTGTTGAAGCTGGCTTCGTCTTTCGTTTGCCTCTCGACGTAAGGTCTTCGATGCCTGCATGGTTTATAAGGTGATAGATTTTAGGTAGACTAGCACAGGAGTCATTATCAAACAGTCCCTTAGTCTGTCGAACTCGCGCACTAAAGGTGGTCTGCTAAAGACCACGTTAATCCGCTCAAATGCAAGCTTATTTGACAGCTTTTTCTTATATAGAACAGGCAATGCATACCTAAAGCTTACGAAGAACATGTCAACTGTGTTATCAATAAAGCAGATTAAGCGGTTTGTTAGCAAAGCGTGCTTACAAGGAAAGGAGAAGAGGTAACCATAGGACATTGAGATGTGATGTACATCACTGGATGCGGCTTCAAACGCCGATTCCATATCTGTGCCTCCTTTTTGCTGAACACATCTATTAACGGAATTATGGACCATTTACAGTGTGCGACTGCGCGCGGACCGCCAGTCGCAAAAAGGCCGAGCCTAAGTACGATGGAAACTACGTTGGCTGCCGAGGCAGTGATGGCGCAGAGGATAGAGGACCGGCGTGCTGAAACGGGGTGGTTCTTGGTTCGACTTCCCAATGATGCAGCATTTTTGCACTTCCTAAAAAGATCTACCACGATCAACCAAAGCTCTCTATGTCAAGTCACAACGGAAAAGGTCACCAGAAAGGAAGTCAGTTCCGCTGGTACTATTGTACTTTGACGACTCCAGGGGTGGAAAAGTTTCTTCACCTAAACATACTCACCTAAAATACGCAGGTTCTCCAGCTTGAGGCCAATTTCTTGTGAGTCCGCGAAGAACAGTAATCGATTATTCGGGTCAAACACCTAAGAAACAAATACACCATACATTCACTAAAATGATCAGTATTGATTTCCAACCTCAAATCGATCGCATATCGCCTGCGCCTTGCCGTCGGCTGTGAGTGACATGCGCGCCGAGACATGACCAGATGAGTTGCGCGCCTGCATGTGAATACCACGGAACGAATCGATCGTCAGCGCTTCGTCCTACAGGAGTAAATCGGTAAATCAATACTCTGGCAAGAATGTTCGTGGAACTGAACTAACTCTGGCAGTGCTAAGGTGAGAAAACGTGACTGGTTTGTCGAACTGGGCTCGGCCTTCCACTCGTATGCCGTCGTCCTGGATCTTCAGCGCGCCCATGCCACCCTGAAGGCCGATGAAATCAGTAAGTCACTGTATAGAACAGTTCTGCATATTTGATCAGAAAGTCATTCTGAATTATGTATATTTCGCGTCCACTTTAAGTACAGGATAAGCAAAATATTTAAAAAAAATCAACGATAAAAAAAAATATTTAAAAAAAAATCAACGGATAAGCAAAATATTTAAAAAAAAATCAACGATATAGAAGCAGCAAAAACGACGATAAATGAATAAAATGAACAAATATGTAACAAGCATTTATCGAGTAGTCAGTATATCATTTAGAAAACGGTTTTCATTTATCGCAATTTGCTTGTAATCTTTTCTACTTCGAGAAGATCATCGCATCTATAAAACCGACTATCGTGACGATCGCCAGGACTCTTCAAGGACACATTGGCGCCCGCGGCACCGGATCGCGACGCAAGGGGTATACGGTCGCGCGCACGCGCTGCGACGCAGTATAAACGCCTTCACGCGCGCGGCCAGCAGTAGTTTCTCGTCTCGTCGTCACCATGAGCGGTCGGTTCGCTCCGCTCGCCTTCCCTTCAAACGGCCGGCTCGTTGTCGTCAGCGGCGCAGTTCCAATTCAATCGAGAGATCGACTCCACCATTAGTGCAGCACTTCAGAACGACCAGGACAGAATGCGCAGGATCGCAAGGACGAGGGTAACCGCTAGTTGCGTTTGGGGGAATCCCTAGGCAACTAGGCGGGGCTCAACCTTGACTCGTAGGATTTTGTGCTCATTTCATTGGTATGTCGTCTGTATGGAATTTCGATATGAACGTGCGTTATCTAGTGCGCGGTGGCTTCTCTCGAGGATGGAGAAAAGGTTTATCGAGTGGCAATAGCGACAAGAGTCGATTGGTTCAATTGCACTACGCGAGTGATGTAAAGATGGGCGAAGGATGAGAGGGTAAGGCAGGAGCAGTCCGTCGGGACGCTAAAATACATCCCCATTGACGTGAGGCGTGGTTTATTCGGGGCAGCAAGGGCCCCACTTTCCTAAGTTGGCAGGCAAGTAAGAGCAGCTCGTGGGTAAGACCTCGACTTCGTTTTTGCCTCAACCCATGTCCTCGGAAGAAGGCCGCATAAGTATTCCACCGGTGCAGCGGACTCCTCCGGAGCACGACACCGATCGAAGAGATCGGTAAAGCCCATACATTGGTCAGTTCCATTCAGTACTCAGGCGAAGCCGTGTGTATAGTGCATGGCGCATCCTAAGGTGAAACCGCATCCTGTTCCTTTATATTATGAACACTTGTAGTAAGACCTCATAGTAATGGATGTGCATATAAGTAAACTAGTCAGCTAGCTATAAAACTATCAAGGAGAATGCAACTATGCCCAGCCGAATTCAGATAACTTGTTGACAATGAAATATAGCATAAAAAAACAGAATAAATACAAGGAAAGCTGAGACTCAACCCACCGTAGAGAAGTCCAGCACTGACATAATCCACGCTGTCAGTGCAAGGTTGAGAACAATGATGATGGTCAGAATAAGAATGAAGAGGTAGAGGCATCGCTTTCGCCATCCATATATTCCTACCCTGAAAAGTGCAAGTGACGTGCAGTAAAGCAGTGATTACATACGTCTAGTTTTAATCTCGAATTTCATACTACTGGCATATTCTCTTGTCATCCGCTGGTTTGCGGTTAGATCTGCTTCATCGGCTGAAGCTGTCCAAAGTTATTATATACGCTATTTCTAGCTTCCTTCGTACGCAGTAAATTTGACGTCTACTAAAGCCTCTCTTTTATATTGGCAACACAAGTATGCGCTTTTTTCGATTTTTTTATCAGCTTCAGACAAACTACAATACCGGCATATCTTTTGGTATACGGGCGGAAAAATGGTGATTTTTAATTTTGCTTGAGCCTAGAGCGGCTGTTATAGAAGTTGCCGGTTTGAGTCCCGCCTGGCGCAGGAGTTTTGATCGCAGCTAGACATCCTTCTAATAGCAAAAGGTGTTTTCCGCTGTCCTTTGATAGCGCTCTTCAAATTGCGCGCTTTAAATAATGAATTTGATATTTGGTACCAGCCTTGAATGATCTCTCCGATGCAGAGAAAAACGTCCAGTCAATCTTAAAAATGTTGATTCGATGAGCTTATTCTGGTCAGCGCGACGGACGTCCTCCCTCGAGGGGGACTATTCCACCCGAAAATCACATTCTGTAAATAGCTCACCAAATCAACATTTTAGTATTTACTAGGCGTTTTTCACTTCATCGGATAGATCATTCAATGTTGATCCCAAATATCGGGTTTATTTTTGAAAGCACGCAGATTTAAAAGCGCTATCAAAAAGCGGCGGAAAAAATGCTCTTGCTCCTTCGGCGCCCGAAAACCAAAAGGTACGGCAGGTATTATATGACATCGCTCCTTAGTGAGCGCTTGTGAGAAAACTACCTGGAAACTACACGCGACTTAGTAAAAACAATCGCGGTTCCAACCAAAACAGTTTTAGTTATGCTTTAGTTGCAAGCGGAGAAGATTATGTCGAGTTGTTGGAGCTAAGGAGCTTCAACGCCGTGCCTATTTCTATCATCACCTCAAGCCAGCAATGTTTTAACAGAGAAACTGGTTCCGATATTATTGGCTCACCGGAAGGCAGCACAACAGAAGCACAACGAAAATCGAGCGCAAACAGTTGAGCTAGGCGTTATGTGCCTGCACGAGACAACGAGCCGAAGTTTTTTCGGATGTCGCTAGATACTTGTTCCCTGCTTCCATTTGGGTAAGCATCCATCAACGATATATCGACCGGTAATGATGGAACTTACCGCGAAACCGCCATGTACGGCGATTCGTCAACGCACGGCGTGGTAGGTTCCCGGTGAAAGCCGTTTTAACGGTTACCCGGGTATAGCGTTGGGTAGATGACGTGATGGAGTACCGGTAACGCTCTTCTGCTAATGTCTGACCCAGTGGCAAAGAGTTGGGCGTGCTTCCAAGTATAGTCGGACGCATGAGTGGCATTCTTCACCGCGTCCATCGTGAATCACAAGGGCCGGTAAGCTTATAGCAGGTTAGGTAAATCTGCGGTAGCGATTTACCGACTCCTTTGATAATGAAATCGGGCCCAGGACGGTCCAATTCTGCGACCACTCATTGCAGCAGCTGTACCGCCCCGAAAAAGTATATGCCATTTTCAAATCGAATTGGACACTTTCAAGATGAAATTGGACACTCTACTAAGCTGGGTTTAAGAGCTTTGAAATCAAAGCGAACTCTTCCAAATCGAAATGGCCTTCATGCAGGTTAAACTACAGATTCATCAATAAGATGGTTAGAATATTTTTTTTTTGTTCAACGAAAATTTGCTATAACATTCTTTGAAATTTTTTTGTTTACCTGCCCAATAAGTATAATAGTTTTATAAAAATTTTTACTTTTAGAGAAAAATAATAAATTAAGGTTTGTCTTAAAGCACAGCAAGCATATAAGGATAAGGATAAAGGATAAAGGACGGCGTTACTCAATCCCTTCTGGGATGCGCCAGCGCATTCTACTTCTACGGGATGTCGTGGAGGCGACATGAATGCGTATTCGGCCATACAATGACTTGCGGTGGCCAGCCGATGAGCAAGTCAGCGCTCTATCCTTCCCAGACACGTCTGGTACCAATTCACCGACCCCGGAGGGATGGAAGGCTTGGTTGGCCTGGGCGGGAAATCCGAACCAGGAATCTGGTATCGGGTGCACGCGACAGCCGGCGCTCCTCCGACTGCGCTACACGCGCCCTACAGCAAGCATATAGCACATTAAATAATCAAATTGCGCTATGTACTTAAAAAGTCACCACAACTTTCACTTGATTGATAGTGTGAATGCTATTTACATAAACCTCAAAGTAAGAATGTGTGTTCTTTACAGTTGTTCTTGTTGTATCGTTAAAGCTGCGCCAAACTCCATGCAAACAAAAATTCTGCTATCAATGGAATAAAAATCGCGACATCTTGAACGAAGGCACTGTGCAATCCCTTCATTTAGCACTGAAAAGTGGCCGCCTTCCTGCTCTTTAAAACAAGTTTTAAACCATTATTTTTCCTCAAAAAATAAAGTTTTTATAAAATTTCAAACAATATGTTTATCTACTGGGTAGGTGAATTAAAACTTCAAAGAAAGTCATAATAAAGCTTGCCTTGAACAAAAAATTATTCTTACTTTTGAAGAGTCTCTAGTTTAATATACAGGGTGTCTCAAAAAATGTATATACTGTTTGAAAGGTGATAACTTTGCTCGCAGTAGAGGTACTAAAGATGTTAAGGACTCATATGAAAGCTTAAGAAGTTAGAAATTTCCTGACGTATAAACGGTATGGAATGCGCCATGCACTCGTCTGAAACCTTGCATTTCACATTCGATTGGTTGTGCAGGGGCTGAATGCTTGTTACAATCCTGCCACTACTTGAATGTTAATCTGTGATGTGCTTTTTTAAGGTTTAGTACTTGACAGTGACGTGAAAGACAAGTGACATGCGAGTTTATTAACTGCGCAGTTTAAATGTGAGCAGGAGCCTCACGTTCCATGACGGATTCTGTGGACTGATGAAGCAACATTCAAGTTGAATAGAGAGGTCAATCGGCATAACGGCGACAGATAACATTGACAGAAACACAGCACAGGTTAATCTGGGCAAGTACTTAGAAGATGGTAACAAGCATTTAGCCTATTCACAATCAATCGAGTCTGAAATGCAAGGTTTCAAACGGGGCATGGCGCAATCTTGACTATTTGCACGTCGCAAAATTTTTTTACCCTGTGTCCATATAAGTTCCTAATATCTTCAAAAGCTTCACTAGCAACAACGTTAGAACCTTTCAAATAGTACCTGCATTTTTAGGATACTCCGCATTTTTCGCAAGCCGCAGTGTGTTTTAAGTTGTAAACCTTTAACAACCACGAATCAATCGATATGGCCCCTTTCTTAAGAAATTACAGCATGTATTCAAACGAAACACAATCAATCGAGTGCAAAATGCAAAATTTCAGACGAGTGCATGACACATTCCATGCCGCTCATATGTAGGAAAATTTCAATTTTCTTAAGCTTTCATATGAACCCTCGACTTCTTCAGTATCTTTACTGTGAGCAAAGTTATCATCTTTCAAACAGTGTATACATTTTTTAGAAACACCCTGTAGAGAAAGCTCAATACGATCTGGAAGAGTTCGCCATGGTTTCAAAAGTTTTAGGCTGGCTTAGAAGAGTGTCCACTTTGGTTTGAAAAGTGCTCAGTTCGGCGTGAAAATGGTGTGTACTACCATTTCTACCGTCAACATGGCTCTAGCTCTTTGTGTTCCATTCAATTTCTTTATCCAGTGTATCGGTGACCCTTCCGTTTTGTTTCGTCGAGCGACAACTGCGCCCGTCCCCGCTGGCTCAACCCCGTGTTTCACATTCATCTTTGTGCAGTCTATTCTTCAGTATTTCGTAACAGTCATCGCTCGCATTCTGCAATATTGATGAGGTGTTGGCGCTATTGGAATGCTTATTGTTCCTCATTTATTTCCATCAACAAATGTACGTTACGAAAGACACATGGGAGCAGATTCAGTGGTGTTGCAATGCTAGCAGTGTCAACAAGCGATAAAAGCTGCCCACTCCAGTAAAAAAAAACGCTCCGCTACTCATTAGCTACAGGGTGCATCAAAAGTTCTTGGACACATGTAAGTTGACCGCCCAAACGGCTGTTTTGAAGCAAATCAGATGATATTCATAAAATGTATTACTATTGACTAGGCACATATAAAGAAGCGGTCAAATTTCGAAATGGCCTCCTTTAGCACGAATACACGCCTTCAATCGCACAGGGAACGCATCCACGGCGGCACGCAGGGGGGTCTTCATCAATCTCTCTCCAGGCTTTCTTCAGGGCTCTTTAAAGTGAAGCGGTCTGTATGTGGGACATTGCACTGGTCTTACTCTTCAATATGGACCAGATTCTGTAGTCCATCGGATTGAGGTCCGGGCTGAGCGGGGGCCACTCTTCGGCTGAGATGAAATCCGGAAAGTTGTTCAGCGCAAAACTTCTGTACCACTTTAGCCCTATGGGCGGGCGCAGAATCTTGATGATGAGTCCGGTCGCTTTTTTAAGGCACAGATTCCTAAGGAAGAATGTCTTTCTTCAGGATGTCCTCTAAGCAGTTTTATAGTTAGCTTTTTTTTCTTCAACATGCAGTTTCTCCATTACATGCGGAAACCATTTGCATCAGCCATCTTGAACAAAAGAACATTCAGACACGAAAAATTGGTATATGAGAGGGTAAGGGTAGGGCAACAATACCACACAAAAATTTGCTTGAGCGAAGCGGATCATCCCATATAATGAGCCTGAAACAAAAGAGTCCAAGAACGTGTTTGACGCACTCTGTATGTTGAAAATGCAATGAATGAAACATAATGCCGGGTGAATTGAGGTGAACAAGGTGGGGAATGAGGATAAGCACTAACTGGCGTAGGCGGTCTAGGGGGTTCTTATACTTCCGTTTGTTCTGCAGCACGATTCGACCAATACAATATCGAAAAATTCCGTTAAATGAGACGTATTGCGCTGGCGAAGTATATACTATTTTACGTGAAATTGGACACCTTCCCAATCAAGCTGTACACTCTTCTGAGTAAGCTCGATTTAAAAAAAATCAAACTCATCATCATTCAAATCAAGTCGAGCACCACATTAAACTAGGGACTCTCCGAAAAGGTTAGAATAATTTTTTAAAGGAATTTCAGCATAACTTTCTTTGAAATTTTTAAATTCATGTAAACATATTTAATAAAATTTTTATGAAAATTTTGCCCCTTGAAAAACTTGTTTTAAGGCGCACAAAAGCAGAAATCACTTAGCGTATTAAAAGAGGAGGTTGCACAGTGCACTTGGTTAAATCGTAGCGATTTTGACTTGATAGTCCAAATGCTCTCTACTTAAAACAGAGTTATGAGAACATGTGTGCTTTTCTGCGACTGCTCTTGCTTTTCCGCTTAGATCTGCGTTACTCCACGCAAACGGAATTCTCAGTATCACTCGAACAAAAATTACGACGATCTGGTTGCACACACGGCGCAATCTCTTCTCCTAGTACTCTACTAATACGCGTGAACACAAAATTTATCTCATTATTTTTCCTTGAAAAATAGAAATTCATAAAATGTCGAACAGTGTATTCATTTATTTCGGCAGATGAATTGAATTTTTTGAAGTTTCTTTTTGTATAATTTCCTTTATAAAAAATTGATATAAACGTCAGCAGCATCCTAGATTAATATGGAAAAAGCTTGTTTTAAATTCGATATTCGATAAAACATTTGGTTTGATTTCAAAAGTGTCAAGCTTTTTTAGAAGAGTGTCCGATTTATTTATTTATTTATTTATTTATTTATTTATTTATTGTACGTGGTAATCCACGAAAAAAACACAACACCAAAAATCAACAAAGAACAAAATTAACAAAAAATGAGGAAACAATCAAAACCTCAACATCGATCAAACCGAACTGCTAAGGAACTTCCTGCAGATACCTGTCAATGAGGAATTTTCATTACCATATAGAGTTTGGTAACCCATCTTTCTTGGAGAATTTTAGGAATTCATTGCCAGCTCGATTTGTGAAAAAAGAAGATCTTACACTGCTAGTAGCTCTAGGGGCTCTAGGATTTGATTCAAAAAATGTCCAATTTGACGTGAAAATGGTATAAGCTACTCCTGAAGCTACCGGAAATCAAAATTTCAGAATTCTCCGTCTGTAGAGTTCCGTGGACTACATCGTGTGGCTCCGTCGCTCTACAAAATCGTGCCGGCGACACAATAAGAGAAGGTTTGTTGGAATTAAGCGAATTGCCCAACACACCTGTAGATGTCCGCATCAGCGACTGGCTTCATTTGAGAGTGCACTACGGTGGTGTGCGTGGCGGCGGCTGGATAGGTGGCGTACGGCATACCGGGATGAAGCGGTTGAATGGAGGCTCCACGTGGTGGCTCCGGCACCGATCCACCACGACCCCATACTGCATCGTCGTTCACGCCGTACAGCGGGTAACGACTGCTCATCGACGACGCCTGCAGATAATTAGTATGCGCTCCAGTACTAACTAGAGAAGGGTTTGACCTCCTATGGAACTTCAAGTTGAGCCCAGAGTCATTAGAAAGAGCTCGAAATGCTGATTACGAATATGGGTGTGAAAACCAGAAAATGAAATTCCTGAATTCCTCATGGCCTGCCAAAATCGTAGGGCCTCACCACAGGCCGGCTGTGTGACACACCTGGCGCGAGAGTGGTGTGTCAACGGGGCTCCGTAAAAAGGGCCCGCCAGCTGCGGCGGTGGCGCAGGGGTAGTGCTCCCGTTCGTCAGGTGCGATGTCGTTGGTTCGGTTCCAGTTGCTGCGGGTTTTTTGCAAATCATAATTTATCTTCGAAATGATCTTTTGTTTTAAATTATGACACGTGTTTGATTAAATAGCCGGGAAAACTAACATACACGTTTGTAAAAATGCTGGAAGGCAAAAACTGCTATGGTGACATTTTCACCTTCAGTAGGTTGTCTCTTTGGGTCATGTTGAACTCCACGCCATTTGCTATGGCAAACAACCTGACCCTTTTCATAACGGTTTTCATCGAGCCGAAGGAAAAAACGCTTAGAGATTGAATCAGCGACGTATCCCCTGCAGGAATATTGGTGTCAAAGTGATTAACATTCTCATGGGTGGTGCTCGAGTTTTCTTCACCGTCGCAATGGTCCCAATCGGACTCGTTATCAGTAGACACGTCTGATCCCAAATTTTCATCCGTTTCGACATCAACTGAGGCTGCAGCACGGTCACGTAGAATAGCTGAGAAACTTCTAGCGATCTTCTTCTACTCACGAGTTGGTGCATCGTTGTCGTCTGGCACCCCAAATTAAGCGGGAAGAATGGACACCACCTTTGCTGGTGAAAAGGACATAGTGAGTGAATAAAAAGCGGTAGATCAACCACATTTTGTTCTTCCTCATCATATATTCTACTTACCTTTTTGCTTCACACATTTTTTTTGCTTTGTTCCATGAATGCCAATGTTGTAAGGAACACTTCTAGTTATTCAATATATGATTTGGACTCTGTTGGTACAAAATAGTAAATAAAAAGGTCACACAGTATTGTTTTGCCTTCAAGCATTTCTACAAAAGTTTATAGTAGTTTTCCCGGCTATTTAATCAAACACGTGTCATAATTTAGAACAAAAGGTCAATTCGAAGATAAATTATGATTTGGAAAAAAACCCGCAGCAACGGGAACCGAACCAACGACGTCGCACCTGACGAGCGGGAGCACTACCTCTGCGCCACCGCCGCAATTGGCCGGCCATTCTTACGGAGCCCCGATGACTCACTACTCCCGCGGCAGGTGTGTCGCGAAGCAGCCTGTGGTGAGGCGGTCCGATTTCGGCAAGCCATAATTCTTTCAGGTGCTTCACTTTGCAACTTTGACACCCATATTCGTAATCAGCATTCCGAGCTCTTTCTAAGGATCCTGGTCTCAACTTGAAGTTCCATGGGAGGTCGAAACCCTTCCCTAGTAAATAACAAGACGAGAGCAGAATACCCATTCAAAGCATCTGCTGATATAATTGTGGAAGGAATGGAAAGTAATGGTGATGATTGTGTGCAAAAAGAAGAACATGAATGAAAAAAACCACACATGGAAAGACTGGAAAGGACGTGACGATGCAGAGAGATGATCGTTAGAATAGTCAAGAAAGTCCCTCACGCTGCTGATGCAGGGTTAACGAGTGTGTATTGATGTCACAAGACTGCAGTCGGTGGATCAAACCTCCAGCGAAGACGTTCGTGAGGAAAATCACGTCAATTCAGTCAATATTTTGACAAGGAAACTATATCGATCGTACAACCAAAATCGATTAACAGCTATCGAATGGCTCGTTGTAAGAGAGACCCCTTATGCACACAGTCGCTTAAAAAGATGCTCGAAGCTAGCAGTATCGAAGACGGTACGATGACAATTTTAATGCATATTTCATGGCACTTACAGTGCCCTATAAGGTTTATTATGATCTACTCGAATGCATGACTATTCCGAGCAAATTCAATGCATTACCCTCTACCTTATGTAGGTCTTAACTAATAAGACTGGCAAGTAAGGGTAGGCATTATAGATGTGGCCGAATGACCTCTTCGAGAAGGCATTCGGGGGGCTTCACTCGAATTTGAATATTCGAATTCGAATAATCAAAAAATCGCGTTTTTCGAATGTGTTCGATTTCATATATTCAGAAAATCCCTTCTTTTGAATATATTCGAATTCGAATTTTCAAAAAAAGTTTTTGCGTTTTTCGAATGTATTTGACTACGAATATTCAAAAAATCACGCTTTTCGGTGCATTCGAATGCGAATGCTCAGAAGAACAACTTTTTTCGAAGATATTCGAATTCGAATATTCGAAATTTGTGGGCATTCGAAACTATTCTAACATTCGAAAAAAATTAGAGACCACAACTATTGTAGGCTCTAGAGTTCCAAGCGATAACGTCTCTGATCTTCGAACGTCGACGTATGACGTCATTCGTGTCCCTCGAGCGAGAAGGATCCATTGGAGCACTCTGGCACGCGACGGGGACGAATGGAGACGCTGCTGGCGTCCGCTCGAGCAACTCGACGATCAATGGGACGGCAGGCGACAGATTTTCGTTATATTATTGTTAAAACTGCAGTAATAGTTCAGCGAGAAATAAACGCGAACAATCTGAACTCGATAGCAAGCGCCGCCAAGTTTCGAGTCCAGATTGATCGCATTTACTTCTCGCTAAACTTTAGACAATGCAGCTCCTCCCGTGGCCCTCTCCGATGCTCGCCGGTCGCTACAAATTACCTAGCAAAGAGCTGTACTTATAGCAACATTCGAAAATTCGTTAGTTATTTCGTTGGTTTAGCTGTGGTGAAAGATGAAGGACAAATGATGGCGTTAATCGATCCGTTTAGGACGCGCCATGCATTCTATTCTATTCCATTCTATCCTTACGTAATGTCGCCGAGGCGAATTGAATGCGCATTTGCTCCATACAGCGACTTACGATAGGCAGCCGATAGGCTAGTCACTGCTTCGATTCTTCCCAGATAAGCCTTCTACCAATTCATTGACTTCAGACAAAATAAGGGAGTAGCTGGTGTGGAAGGGACCCGAGCCAAGGCCCCTTAGTTGGGTTGCCCGCGGTGCCTCCGGTGGCTGTGCTACCAAGTGATCAACCCAATATGTTAGGTCGTTGCACATGAAATGGCTGATTTTGCTACTTCAATTTGTGGTCGATTTTTCGTAGCTACGAATACTCCCTTTTCAGCAATTGTATATAGTTTCCGAAATTGGAGAATCTCCGCTTCCTTAGCTTTTATAGCTTTTGTGACATAGTTGCCTCTTGTCGAGTTTTTGACATCGTTTTTACAGCATGAATCAACGTGGTATTCGGGTGTTCTACTTATATGGATGGAAAAGTGGCCGCGACCGCAGCTCGCAACAACAACGGTGCATTTGAGGACGATTCCGCTAAAGAACGCACAATTCGTCACTGATTTGAAAGGCTTCGATCTGGAGATGAAAGCTTCGAAGATGAAGACGGAGGTGGGCCGCCATCACCCCTTAACGACGACCAACACCAAGCCATGGTGGGAGCAGATCCGCGACAAGCTGTGAAAGAGCCAGCACAGCATTTCGGCCTTCACGGCAGCACTATCAGTCGCCATTTAGATGCGATCGCGAAAGTAAAGAAATTGGATAAATGGATCCCGCCCCGAATTGACCGCCGAGCAGATGCAGAAGAGCGACGAAAAATGTGTCCTTTACGAGAATCGTCGCTCAATGGCTGGATAAGAACGAGAGTCCCAATGAGATGCCGAAACTAACAAGGAAAGGTCCCTAACTTTAGGTGGGCTTTTGCGATGCTATTTTGACAAGATGTAGGGCCGTATGAGGGAAGTCTAGAACCACAGTTAGTTTTTGCTGAAGGGTTTTTTTAATACTGGAAAAAAGGGGTGCGAAAACGTGTGCGCAACAATCATCAACCCCTATGACACCCTGCAAGTTTCTGTTGTAAAAGATTAGATTCATTACCTGTTGTTGGCAATATGTATAGATTTTGGTGACTTTTACTTCGATCAATAAAGTTGTTTTCAAGCTGACTTATAGCAGTTTCAAGTAAGCGGTCCGTCTCGGCGATTAATCTTGTGACAGCCTAATACAATGAAAATGGGATCACGAGGAAGATGGAGAAGGTTGTTCTTCACTGGCTTTTGTAAGATGCTGCTGGTGTGGTAAGCGCTTGTGTTTACTTGATCCATAGTTTTGTCCCATAGCTGTTGACTAAAAGGGTGGAGCAAGACCGGACTTTTTATTTCCAGAGAAATGATATGGTGCAGATATACGCATTGTTGAAAATAAGCACATATAGGGGCGAAAATAGACATCCTTGGTTTGTTGTAAGCAATATCCCTAAAATTGACTACTGTGATCATGAGGAAGCGTAATAACAACAGAGTAATAGGTGTAAAAATGATGGCAGAACGCAGACTCGATTTCAAAACACGCCGATGTGCTCCTATAAGGCAACACTCGTACCGACTGCGCCACCGAGGCACATCTCGTGGGATGTCATAGGGGTTGATGAGTGTTGCGCACATGCACACACTTCCTTTTCCGGTCTTTAAAAAAGCGTTCAGCAAAAATTAACTGTAATTCTGGACTCGGCTCATTCGACCATACATCCTGTGAAAATAGCATCGCAAAAGCTCACCATGAGTTGAGAGCCTTTCCTCGTAAGTCTCCATCCAAAGGAAACCGCGGTGACCGTATGGTGTACAATGGCTGGTATAATCCATTACAAATTTTTGAAGACTGGAGACACTACCACCTTGGAGAAATTCTGTGCCGAAACTGAAGTGATGGTACTAGACGTCGATTGAAAACAGCCAGCTTCGGTCAATCGGAGAGGCCCAATCCTACTGCATGGCAACGCGCGTCCGCACGCTTCAAAATTGTTGTCCAGAAACTGGAGGAATTGGGATGAAATTCTGCCACATCGAGCAACCCAAGATGATGTAGAGAATGACTTCTGATGTTTTATTAATTCTCATAGTTCTGATTTGTGCAAAGATGGAATGTCTAAGCTATTATCGCTTTGGAAAAAGTGTAATAATTGTAACGGTGCCTACTTCGATAAACAAAATTGCTTCCGAGCAAAGAGTTATGATCTGTCAAAGTTTTCAGTCAAAATCGGTCATTTCAAATGCAGCTACCTAACACAATACGAGTAGAATTAATATCTTCAAGTAAAATCTGCCGATATGAAAGTCCAATTAGCATCTAAGAGAATATTTCAGAACGAACGAAAAGCAATCGAGAGTTCATACATCCATCCGAAGTACGGTCGCCATCCGTAAACAGCAATTGCTTAGCAGTGGTAAGAGAAAACAATTCGAAAGCATAGAATTTCCACCGGTTTGACTGTGTTTTGAGGTGAAGAGGCGCTTCTTTGCAAATTAGCTGCCTTCTAGAGAAAACTGAACTGGACCACATTATTCTTTATCCAAGACCCGGTAGCTACTAGGAACACTAGTAAGGATCAGGAGCCACTGATCAGCTTGGCTGTTTTTACTCGCCGATGCCATCATAGTCTAGACAAAGCTATTAAACGGAGACATAATGGACGGCCAGTTGAGATGTATATCGACCAAACTTAAAGAATGACTAAAGATCGTGCTATGTTTGCGAATTGTAACGTCTACTTCATCAGATATGGCCACAAGAATAGTGCGGTAGACGAGCTAGAATTCAGATGAGCATAGAAAAAATCGGATGCCATGAGAACGAGGCACTTTCTAGGTCGATGAATCAATGTGCCAGAGCCGAGAACCCATCGGGCGAGCATTACAACGGACAAGAATAGCCCCGCCCGTGCAGGACAAGGCAGCCAGGAACAGCTGTCGCCGTCACGTCGGCACGTGCGGACGAACTCCAGAACGGGTGTGAATTTCAACGTGGGACACGAGTGCAGTGTCACTGGACAACTGCCACATACCTGTCTAGTGTCTAGTCAATAGACTTCTCGAAGGACGTCTTCGTAATCACAGATTACGGTAGCACCGGAGCTAAAAGAATAAAAACACGTTCTGTTGGAATGAGAGATCCGAAGGTACGAATCCCACCCCAAGCAGATCTCTTTGCGGAACTTTTTAAGCTGAGTCCTCGAGTATTCGGATTACAACGCCGTATCACGGGTAGCATAACTGCTGCTTATTGTAGGCTTCCTCGGCCCATGTCGCGAATGTGGGCAGCATTGGAAGATGGGACCGCGTCAGCCAATCGGGCCGCATCGATTGGGCACCATTCAGAGAGAGGGTGTACGGTCGGTACCTTGATTGGCTCTCATGTGTTCGGTCGGTGCGCGGATTTGTCAAGAAAAGCTTCAACCTCTCTGCTCCCACCTCCCAATGCTGCCCACCTTCCCGACATGGCCGGACACTACTCAGTACCTTTGTGGCAATGTAGAAGCAGAAATTGCAACTGACCAATAGAGTGCACTGAGAAAATTATCAGGCGGGAAAATCAGAGACATTCCCTTTCGATTATGATTGGCTGGTGTGCCCCCACATCATAATGCTGTCCTCATTCGCGACATACACACTTCCTCTTCAGGCCTACAAAGAGACTTAGAAAAGCGGGCTGGACCCTAGGGTAGTGCTAGTCGTTATGTGGGCTACATTGGGGGGGGGGGGGGGCGGAGAAATGTCTGGTCAATCAGGCTGCACCAAATGGGCGTGGCTATCTGAGGGGCGTACACGTTCGCTGCTCTGATTGGCTGGGTCGGACTTTATCCGCGTTTTGATTGGTGGTGATGGACTTGCGCGTTTTCCCCACTTCACGAAGGCTGTACCAGGGACTAGTCTCAACCGCAAGTAAACCGAAAACTGTACTAATTAAGAGGCCTATAGTCAACTATCCCTTGATAGAACAACAAGAAATGTGCCTGGACTAGGTGTCGAACCTCAACAGTGACAGTTAGTGGCGCCGCTGGCTACTGCGCCATTAGCAGTCTATATTAGGGCTGAGTAGGTACCTCCTATTAGTGTAAGGCAGGATTTATGCCTCAGACGCCAGGCGGCGTGGCGTTATGAAAACTGTTAATATCGATTAGGCGGCGCAGACGATCGACATCGATCGCTTTCATAACTGCAGGCCGATTCGCGATTGTAGTATGAAGTCCGCTTTAGCGAACAGCCTACTCATCTGAGAGATAGTTTCCTTTGAGGCCAATGACTAGGTCATCGGACATAGGTTCCGGGGTACTTGTCGCTAATGTGGCCTACATAGGGAGGCAGGGTCGCACAGAGTATTCAGGCTGCACCAAGTCGGTGGGTTCCATTCAGAGTGGGCACCCAATTGAATGGGTGTGCCATCCAAAGCCAATCACAACCAAATTTGGTCGACGTCCTAATTGGTTGTCATTGGCTGCGGCGTCCCCGTCTCTCCATGTAGGCCACATTAACGACCAATACCATCATCGATGAGCCTTAGACATTTGGTGGGAGCCTCATGTGCCAGTAAGTGACTAACACTCTTAGTTCCTCATTGGTGCCATTCTATCGGCCCCACAAAAATATAAGCCTCGACGCGGAATCGAACTCAATAGCGATTTTCATATATGCAGCAGGCAATTACGGCTGTTATTCTACCTCTCGTGTCCGATATGGCTGATGAAAAGCGTGAGCAGCAGGATCTGGTAAAAATGTAAGCAAGAATATTTATTAAACATAAAAATCGCTGAAAAATAAACTTTGAAAGCACTCATTGATTCACATGACGGAGGCACCCATAATCGAATCGAACACGCGGCAACACAACACAATGGAGGTACTGTAGTAGAGTGAGGATACTATTAGAGGGAATACTGACGACGAGAGGGCACTACTATCGATCGATATCGATCGATTGATTCATGAGGACAAAAGGCAGTGAATGATTGAAGCACTCGCAGAACCGGTGAAGAGGGCACTGAGATTGAGCTAAATGATACAGTGGCGACGTCCAGCGCTTCTGATGAGCTGCAGGAGCTTCTTCAGCTCACAGCAACCACATCAGAAGCAGCATCGCAGTCACCGTCGAAAGTCCTCGTGCGGTGCTGGACTTTCTCGGGCAGCCATTCAGGTACATATGGCACGGAAGCCGACGTTCTGACCAGGTTAAGTTGCACTTCTCAAATCAATCGATTATCGATTAATATCGACTTACCGCCTTTCTCCTCCTCTTCCTCGTCGTCTTCGCTTCCATCGACGGCTATCCAATCGCTCTCCATGGCCACTTTCGTGTCCAAATAGGCCCGTAACTTCACCTTGTATGGCACATTCGCCCTTAGAATTCCATTGCAGTACTGTAATAGTACCGTATCAGGACGGAAGTACTGAACAGGTAGAGCAGCCCAGTACATACCGGTTCGTCTAGGCTGCGTCTAATGCAGTCATCGCTTCCAATTGTGAACGTTGCCTCCCTCGAGTTCTTCTTGAACGGATTCCACACCAACGGCGACGCTCTGAATATTACGAAATAAATCTTATTTTTATCTACATTTCGTCTGAAAAACTGGAACTCACCTGTAGGATCCCCACGTTTCTTCGCTGTTCACCTCAAACCAAGATCGTAATTCGTAGTTGTCGTCATTCAGCTGAACTGATATTTTTAAGATGACTCATTTTCCCTCTCAAGAATTAAAAATGAAATAAAAATAATAAAAATAAAACAAAATTTCATTGATATTTGAAGACAAAGTATTTCAAAATTTTGAAACTCTAGTTGCTCTTGAAAACCTTGGATTGGCACATTATCAATGATGACATTCTTTAGAAAGATAATTCTGTAGTATTAAAAAACGCTAAAATATTAGGATGGCGACTAAAACAAATCTAATTTCGCTAAGAAAAATATTTTTGCTGCACATTTCGAAACATACACCATTTCCACGTCAAATTTGACTCTGTTCAATTCAAATTGAACGCTCTTCTAAGTTAGCCTATGACTTGAGATCGAAGCGAACTCTTCCAAATCAACAAGAGTTTTTTCTACATTATGCTAGAGACTCTCCAAAAAGGTAGAATAGCTTTGTTCAAGGAAAATTTTAGTATATCTTTCTTTTTCTTTTGTTTTAATTCACCAACTCAACAAGTGGACACATAGTTTGAGATTTTATCGGGAGAAAACAATGATTCAAAGCTTCTTGTAAAGACCAGGAAGGCGGCCATTTTTATGTAAAGACAGAAATTGCGCCATGCCCTCGTCCGAAACATTGTGATTTTTATTCGATTGATAGCAAAATTTTGTTCGCATGGAGTTTCACACCTGCAAACGGTGAAGCATAAACAGTTGTAAAAAACGCACATATCCTAACTTTGTTGGTTCGTGTAAGTGGCAGCAGGGGTGTGCATAAATGAAATCCGAAATTTCATAAATCGTAAATCGTAAATCGTAAATCGTAAATCGTAACTAGACTAGAGCTTCAAAGTTGGTCTCAGAGAAAATGGTCTCTGCATTACGCAACCATGTTTGCAAGAGACGTTGTTTTTGTGCTTCGTACCAAACAGACACCTTCGCCCTTTTTCAGTATATCAATTGGATCATGGCTTTCAGTGAAGAAAATTCTTGCTTATTGGTTAACCTTGTGAATAAGAAAATCACAAGCAACCACATAAAATATTTAGCTCATCACAAAAAGGTTCTATAGCATGTTGCTTCAAATTTTTGTCCTGAGATTCGACATAGGGTGCTTTACGTTAGGTACCTTCCACTACTGTAGGAGGCGAAGCGACGCGCTCGATTACCGTAGACTGACCGGGTTCCGCGCCCGCCTCGGACGAGATTTCACTACGAAATTAGGCGAGTTGAGCAGAACTCGCATTTTCTCATTTCTTTTGTGCAATTGAGTGCCGACAACATGCCGCCCTCCTTGATTTTCTACATTTCCTTACTCTTGGACGGTTTCATAGGTTTCACTCAGACCATTTTTCCTTTGCTTGTTTAATAGTTTGTTAGTTGATTTGCATGTGAATGTGGTTAGTACGAAATTTGTTGCCTTCGTTAAAGTGTATTATAAGGATAAGGCGTAGCAGGAGTCATTCAGCTTCCCAAAGCATATGAAAATTAGAATATCAAGGAGAAAGAAGGGCGAAAAACGAGTAAAGTCTTCACTCTTCAATTACAGAAAGTCTGCTTCGCGGCGCATAGATCATACAAGTGTGGTTGGTCTGATTTCAGTTCCTGTGGAAGCATCATGGAGAGGTAGCGTAATGTAGCAAGTGCTCGCCTAGGTATGGCCGGAATACGGCCGGATTCCTGGGTGCTATCCTCTCTTCAGGTTGCTCGAGAGTGACTTCCGCATACTGGAACTCACACCATAGGTATACTAAATGCCAACGGCTGCACTTTTACTGCCTATGTCAAAACATTTTTTTGTCAACCCTAGTTAAACACTTCGACAATATATTTTGTTTCGCCACACCGGCACTTTCTTTTTACTTCAATATTTTTCAAGCCTTTGCACTGGCTCTTCTGAAAGATCTGCAGAAATGATTTTGTTAATCCAGATGCAGTCCATAGTTTCGTCCAAAACGCTCACAACTATTTGTTGGTGTTAGTTGTTTTAAAGCCGATTTCTGTTTTTTATTGTACCTTTTCTGTGTTTTTAATGGCGCACTCTGGGTGCAATAATGAATGAATGAATGAATAGTCTGTCCTGTTTATCCGCTATGCCTTGTCCGAGGAGGGCTCAACAACCCGCCACGCTACAGTAATCGGGGGGGGGGGGGGGCGAGCGACGTGCTACCGTAACTCAGGGAGACACGTAACGTACGAACCCGGTTCTGTATCCTATCTTTTCGACATTTTGTCACCTCTAAATTAAGCAAATACCACTCGTTGTGACTCGATATCAAAGCTGATTTCCTGATAAAAATTAAAGTGCAAATGTTGCAAAAGCGTAAAACCAGACGATACTTGGCACTACTAGCCGCGCTGAACCAAAAATAAAGGGAGTGCGCACGAAAAAAATGAAAAATGGCAATCTCCAATGTTCTAGATAAGCTTTGGTACTAGAAGTGCTACTACAATCTATTATATACTGACCTGAAAATACAGAGTGTCCCCGAAAAGGTCACAGTGTAGGGCAGCCCTACACAACGTTTTGCGTTGTGCGAAACTAAAAATTTTACGCAAGGCCTGTGTTATAATACGGCGACGCGTCGGCGTATAACGAAGTATAACAGGCTAATCTGGGTACAATATGCATTCCTATCAAGGCGGATAACCACTCAGTACAAGGTGACCCCTGAGCCGTTTTGCGCAGAGGTTTTGATAAAAAATAAAAATTGAAATGGATGGGTTTCCTACCTCAAACCGCCTCATAGCATTGAACCGCAGCAGAGATTCATGAATTATGCAAAGGCTTAATAACTATTTTTGCACCCTTTCTTTAAATTGTCACATCTTCGACGGTATGCAAGCTATACGCGAATTTTTGAATGACCGCGGAGTAATGCCTTTCAATCGAAACTAAATTTCGGAGCGTACCAGAGCTGGCTTTGCGCAGCTCCTTGAGGAATTTCCGCATTTCCACGGATTCATCACAAGATAGCGATCGTTGACTCGAGATGCACCATGCAAGACTCACTTTCCTACATTTGACCTTCACCTTAATGCCGTTTCAGCATTCGTGATGCATTTTCCCGCACCATTCAAAGACGTGTTAGTCCTTTGTCCGTTGTAAGCAAATCTGTCAACAATTTACCTAGAAATGGTTGAAGGAGACCTTCATTGGGCCAGCCAAGGAATCGAACTATCTTGCTCAAGCACCTTTCTGCAGTATCACTCATCTAGACTCCAAAAAGCTGATGAAAGCAAGACCATGAAATATTCTACACACAGATTCTGAACGCCTACGGGAGGGTCTACTGTCAAAAATTATTCTAAGTATGCTCAAACTGGAGCGCGCTAGATGTGAGTGTCTAGTGATCAAAGATCACATTTACGAAAATTTACGATTTACGACCCCAAATGTCGTAAATCGTAAATCGTAAAAAATTCCTCCAAAATCGCCGTAAATCGTAAAATCGTAAATCGTAAATCGTAATTACGCACACCCCTGAAGTGGCAGTTACACTATCAACCAAATAAAAGTTGCGGCGGACTTTCTGAGTACATGGCGCGATCTAATCTCTTAATGCACTTCTTTGCTGTGCTACAAAACTAATTTTAATTTATTATTTTCCCTAAAAATAACAATTTTATAAAATTATTACACTTATGGTGACAGGTAAACAAAAAAATTTCAAAGAAAATTCTACCAAATTTCCCTTGAGCAAAAAATTATTCCAACCATCTTATTGAGTCTGCAGTTTAACCCGCCTGAAGGTCATTTCGACTTGGAAGAATTTGCTTCGTTTTCAAAAGTCTTAGGCTAGCTTAGAAGAGTGTCCGATTTGATTTCAAAAGTGTCCAATTCGACGTGAAAATGGTATATTCCTACAATCTACCAATTCAAATGCAGTTGTTGTAAGACTATGAGAACAAAAGTTATCATCGCGTTGGCGCCGCAGAGCGCTACATTAGGAACAGCGTTAGCGGACACCTCTCGGCTTTGACCGTACCTTTCGGTCTTTGGACAGAAAAGCGTAAAAGGACGCCTTTTCCATCAGTTCTCTGTGAAGCTCCTCAAACGGAAGGTCTTGAAAAACGAACCATACATTTGGAATCAACGTGGAGTGGTCTATCCGTTGATATAAAAACACCCGGGAAACGTCAAAAATGTTTGTTTGGTGGCCAATACCCTGCTTGGTGTGGCTAACTCCTTCCATCGCTATAAATAATTGGGCGCTATGGTAGTTGGGGGGGGGGGGGAAGGTCACCTTGCAAAAAGTGTCACAGACACAAAAAAAAAGAAACGGTAACACACTGATAGTAAAGGAAACAACCAAACAATGCTATAGCTCTGTTCTGTGCTCTAGATTTAGGCAGGGGAAGGGACTCCAGGGTGTGGCTCGAGTTGTGCTAGAATTGCCTACATCCTGGAGTTCCCTCCCTTGCCAAATTCGGAAGCACGTAAAACACGGATCTGTAATCGAAAAGCGGAGATAAGACTGCATTCAGATCCGCTATATGTAGCTACGCGACGCGGCTGCCCGCCGCGGCAGACCATGGTGCCCCCACCCCCCCCCCCCCCTCCCCCAACTACCATAGCGCCAATAATTGCACCGACAGGATATATGGTCTGAGCTGATGAGAGCAGAATAGGATTCGGTTCAATTTTAGGCCTACTGCTTACATAGCTTATAGTGACATCATCGAGATCTTCATATTCCCCAGCCCTTTACGATCACGTTGATATAAATTTTTAACGAGTCCCGCATTTTCACCCCTCTCAAATTAGGGAAAACTTGATCCCAGATAAGACGATTTAGAATAAGGAATAGAACAAGGAGAACTTGAATTGAGCAATGAGAAATTGAAATCAAAGTACCATCCGATTTAGGAACTATAGGTGAAGGTCATCAAAAGCCGTTTCGGAATAATGGAACAAGCAATTTAATCGCCCTTATTTAGCTTTAAGAACGAATTTGGTACCAAATTGCGATTCAGAAATATTTTAAAACCTAATCAAAATCCATCCTCAGGGCAGGACTTTGACTAAATTTTAGATGTTTTTTGAATCATACCTTGGTACTTTCAGGACTGAGCGGTTTTGAGCAATCACGAGCTTCCTATTTAAAATTAGAGTCCTCCAAAATAAGCGACTTTCCCAATTCAAGTTGGTGAAAATCTAGGATTCAAAAATGTACATCAATGTGATCGTGAGCGCAGGAGAACACCGGGACCGCATTCTGTTCTTCTCTCGTCATTTAAAAGCACTTATCCTGTGGGTGCAATTACCTCCAGCGAGGGAAGGAGTCCGCCTCGCCAAGTAGAGTATTGGTCACCAAACTAATTTTTTAGCATTTGCAGGGCGTTTTTTACATCATTGGATAGATCACGCTGATTACAAATATACGGCTATATTTTTGAAAACATTCCATTTCAAGAGCTTGGCAGAGCAGCGGCGAAAAAGGCGTCCTATTGCACTTTTCCGTCCAAGGACCAAAAGATATGGCCGGTACTGTAGGAGACTGATTTCAGCTGGCAAAGTTTGGACTCTTGAGTTGCTCTCTGCCACATACATCAGTTTCGTCCGAGACGATCACCGCCACGTTGTCGATGGCGCCATTCAACGGTGAGAACGTCTGAAAATATCTGTTGATTAAAGGCTGACTACAGCTGTTCGTGATTCCTCTCACCTGCTGATCGTACTCGAACTTCACTACCAGCTCACGACTTCCTTGTCGCCTCAGCGACGCAGTAGGAGCACGAACTGCAAGGAAACTTTAGAGTCAAGTCCTGAATTCTCATAGACGCCGTGCAAACTCCCACTTCTCGGCACGTAGACGGTGATCATCTCGCTCTCACTCTCGGCGGCCGCTTGTCCGATGCCCATGATTACGGTAATCGTGAAGGTGTAGTACACATCGGGCATGAGGCCGTTGAACCGATGACGACTCGCGCCCTTCAGATCCACGGACACCGTCTCCACTCGGTCGGCGTTGTAGCTGAACACCAGGCGTAGTTTCATTGGGATCCTCGAGGCATCCCACCTTGCTCTGAAGAGGTTGGGACCAGCTCACCTCAGCCGAAAACGGCAGTCGCTGTCGGCAAAGTTCTCCACATCCCAGTAGAGCACGACGTACTCGCGACCCACGACGGGAAACAGCGCATTCACCTTCAGAGGATCTGAAAACCGTAGGCTTCTGAAGACCTTCTGTGAAAAGGAGCACTTGAAAGTACCGAAACCTACACGTGGTGACGGGTTCGATAACCGGTCGACTTCGTTGTCCTTTGTAGACGGTGAACAGCGTGAAGAAGTACGTCTTACCAGGGATGAGCTTGGTGAACGTTAGAGATTTCCTGAAGTGAATTCGGATTACTCCTACAGGGTTGCGAAATCGATATGAAAAACCACAGGGTAAGAGTATATAAATAAAAGGAAGCAAAAACGGGTTACTTGTCGTTAATGTGACCCACACATAAAGGGGAGGAATCTCATCTGACCAATCAGAGCTTAAGTAAACTTCCAAGATGATTCCAGGAGTTTAATGGGGATTAAATGAATCATTGCTTAATAGGCCAGGTGCCCTTTACTTTGGTACTTCCTCAGCAGCATGAAAATTTTTTCAGAACCGCGCCCATTCCTGGCATGGCCACACCCACAACATTGATTCCGCATTAGTTCCCATTGTAAAATCAAATTTAACTAAGTTCCTAGTTTTTAATTTTATTTAAAGCAGATTTCATGTATTATTTGCACGCCGAATTGGACACTCTTCTAAGCTGGCCATGAAATCAAATTGAACGTCTTCCAAATCGAGAAGAGCTTCTTACAGGTTATACTAAAGACTTCCAAGATGATTAGAATAATTTTTTGTTCAAGGAAAACTTAGAATATTTTTAGAATTTTTTAAAAACTTTAGTTGCCAAATGAGTGAAATAATTTTATAAAAAATTTTATTTTTTAAGAAAAATAATAAATTCAATTTTGTGTTAAGGCGCAGCAAGGCAGCAATCATGCTCAATATCAAAATACTGGATCGCACCATGCGTGCAAAAAGTTCAACGCAACGTTTATTTCACTGATAGTGTAAATACTGCTTACATGAAGCAAGAAACTTAGAATATGTGCCATTTTTACAGCTGTTAGGGTTGCAGCGTTTGCAAGTGTGGAACTGCATGCAAACAGAAATTTTACTATCATTCGAATGAAAGTCGCGAAGTTTCGGACGGGCATGGCGCAATCTCTGTTTTAGCAGTATAAAATGGCCGCCTTCCTGCTATTCAAAACAAGCTCTAATTCATTGTTTTTCCTCTAAAAATATAATGTTTACAAAATTTCAAACTATGTGCTTTCTTACTGAGAAGTAAATTAAGACTTCAAAAAAAGTTATACAAAAGTTTTCCTTGAACAAAAAATTATTGGAGCCAATCAGGGCTCCGAGGCCTCCGCCCCTCTGGCCACGCCCACTGATGCGGCCTGATTGCCTAGGTGGCCCCCTCACCATTCCAGGTAGGCCATATCAACGACTAGTTCCATATTTGCACTAACTATATACACATTGTGTTCCTATGAAGGGTCGTCTATGAAGCGATTCAAGGCTTCATTCGTCGCACTGATTGTTCTGAAAGTGAAACCAGGGCGGTAGTAGTAGGCAATGTGGTCCACACGGAAGGTAGGAACGCGGCAACCAATCACAGGATAATGTACCAGCCAATGAGGGCACGAGCGTCTGACTGTCACTAACAGTCGGTAAAATCTGAATGGTCAGGTGTGTCGTCTCCCTTTCCCATGTAGGCCGCATTAACGACTAGAACCATAAGCCCTTCCCTTCGCGGGGAAGTCTACGCGCTTCCTCCAACAGGCACAGCCGGTTGACTACCAAAAGGCCCTCAGTGCTGGCGAACTGAAGTGGATGTTGGCGGGAAGAACCCACTCCTGTTTGATGTCGATGCGTTTTGTGATGTTCTTGTTGTTGCCGGTGAACACCAATTCGTAGTGGTCGAATCGACCCTGTTCGACGTCCGAATCGCCGAAGTTGATGTTGATCGCCGTCGACGAGATCCGACCGGGAAACACTGTCGACGAGATGATCGGTCCTGAAATCAGCTCGGCTTTGTCTCGGAGTTTTGTTGGCCCCTCTTGGTCCGTCGCGCTGAGCTTCTTACCTGTGAGCTGTTCTATCTCAACGACTTTCGAGCTCAAGCCCAGCTCCATCGATTCGTTTCGGATAGCGATACGATAGCGCTGAGTCGGCTCGAGTTTGTCCAGCACCACTGGACCGACCTCTGTCACTTCGATCTTGTTCGCATTGGCCTTAATCAATAAAATTGACATCTGGGCGCAGTTGCAATAAAAATTAATAAGGCTGAGGTCATCAATCCTACCGATTAAAGACACTAATCCTACATCTTATTGTATAATATTATATTAGACCGTCGCAAAATTAATCTCCGTTTCGAGGTATCCTACTATATATAATCGGCTAATGTCACGTGTCAAGAGACGTCTACGGCGGTGCGGCGTATGCCAGCCGGGTTTTTTTCAGCTTAACTATGGGAGATTGCTAGCGAACTGTATCCTTGGCGGCGGATCGTCAAAGTTTGTGATATTTTGAGCAGACGACGCGTCAGGCAGGGTATGGATGGGGATCAAGTGCGCAGCGTCAGGAATGAAAATGCATGCCGATGCCGCAGACGTCGTCCAACGTGCGTCAGGATTCAGAAGACGTGTCGCAGACATCGTCAAAGGTGCGTTCGGAGCCAGAACACGTGCTGAAGACGTCGTTCAATGTGCGTAAGGATTCCGAAGACGTACCGAAGACGTCGTACAAGTGCGCAGGGATCCAGAAGACGTCCCCTAGACGTCGTACAACGAGCGTCAGGATTCTGAAAACGTGCCGAAGACGTCGTCCAACGTGCGCAGGGAAGGCGTGCCGCAGAAGACCAACTTGCGTAGGGATTCCGATTAAGGGAGACCAGTAGGAGGGAAAGCAGTGAAGAGGGGATCAGCAGAGGACGACCATTAGAGAGGGAATAAAGGGGAGCCAGTATTTTCCCTCAATATCGTCCAATGTGCGTCGGGTTTCTGAAGACGGATCACAGAAGTCGTGGCACTTGTATCGGGGTGCAGAAGTGTCATAGACGTCGCGGCAACGTGAGTCGGAACTCAATGTTACATGTGAGTTGACTAACTAAAAGAAGTAGGGAGGGTGACTATGGGATTCGAGGGAGTAATATTGCCATCGGACGGTAAACGTTGTCGACCTGTCAACCAATACCGATCAATTTTAATCATTTTTCTGCAGATTAAGCACTTCGAATTGGGACTCTCATGATATGTTTCTGCCACATAGAGAATGGGTACTTCGGGGAATAAATCGTGTGCATGCGATAGAGGGCGGATGGGCTCCATAGTAGCATTGAAAATTCTGCCCTACCATATTCCGCTGCACTAATCTATATGGTAAAACCGGTTTTTAGCTTAATAAAAATAAGAAGCCCTAAAGGAGAATGGAGGAAGATTGAGGTTGTTCTATTCTTGGGGTTTGGTGGCGAAGCCCCCAACCAGACGTTTGGCGGCCACTAGGCCGCTGAACGTCTGGTATAAATAAATAAATTTTCCTAAATCATTCCATCTCAGAGAAAGCCACACATACCGTTCGGTAGGTGTTTTTCTGTTCTTTCGAAAAACATATGTAGATGTAGCTCCAATTTTTCTAGCCGACTTTTTCCAGTTCTCCGCAAAGTCATGAACCGATGCGACCTATCGAGTCATCATGCTCTACGAATTTGAATTGAGAAATTGGGGTATTCTGCAGCTGAGGTATCCCGTAATTTTAGCAGCGCTTTTGGGACGGACTGTCCTTGCAAACGAACGGTGAGGATCTGTTTCGAAAAAATCGCTTCTGGCGATTTTGATCTCAAAGAAAAATCGGGTCGAGAACGCAGGTCGTCGTTTGACGATGAAGTTTTGTGGAGAGCCATCGAAGCAAATACGGACAATAAGCTCTGCGTCTCGCTCTGTGGTTAAGAGCAGGGGCCGCCTTGCTGCAAAAGTGCGTGGAGGTCTTAAAAGCCGTGTTCTCCATAAACATTGACAACAACAGTGATGTGAATCATTATTGCCGCCGCCGCTGATTTGCTGGTGTATTCTCAGTTCGCACTTTGCTTTCACCGCTGGTGGCGGCTCTTCAATAAAGATCTTGAAAGGACGACCAATCCATCTCCGAGCAGCGACAGAAGCCCTACTGGCCGTGAGGTCGAAGCCCGGTCCCCGTTTATAATTCCGACGCCGAGCAAAGCGATGGAATGTGTAGTAACGAAATCGATCGATTTCGTCGCATGGTCAATTTGGTCACTACTAATGACATCCCGTTCATAGGGCTGCGCCACTGTTTTCAGATAAATAGTTTCTATGTGCTTTGAGCTCTCACCTGACCAATTCCATACGACACAACAATTTTGTAGAGATCGAAATCGTTATGTGCCGGCCAGTCCCAACCCAAGGTTATCCGGGAGACGTAAAACTCATCCGTCTCTGACGAGATCACGCGCGCCTTCTGGACAGCTATCGGATCTGAAACATACATTTCCACCTGTAGACTTCAGAAAGCACTTGGAAAGTTTAATAATGGAGAACAAATAGAAGGGGTTCTGTTTGAATGTTGCACATTCCCTGTTCACCACGCTCCTTGCGATTTCGTTTGTTTGCTTCCATTTTTTGCGGCAAGTCTCCCGAAGCGTCAAAATACTGTTTCTAACCCAAGAGCTAAAAGAGTATCATGTTAAATTTCATAAATGTAATGATTAACCCACTTGACAGATGCACTATGCGACGTGCCCACCAGGTCTTTGACAACGAGCCAGCCAGCATGCAGAACACTCGTATGTCCAGTGTATGGTTCGCGAAGAACTGAAACAGCTAAACATGTCAACTGAAAAGTGTTAGTCTAATAAGATGATATGAGCGGCGCCTGGATATGTCAGCAATTCTAGTTCCATCCGGTAATATAGTGACAATCTGCAGACAGCAGCACGCTTTTTAGCGCCGCCGTTTGTTGTTCTTGTAGGGCAAATCGACACATGAGAGCCTTAGATTGATTTCGATGATTTTAGTATTGATTGATTTCTTAGAGTCGTTTATGGTGAAAGTGGTCTGACTGCATTTTCACCATGGCGAGGGAAAAATCTGACAACGGAAAGCGTAGCCATCGATATAAACAGTGACGAGTCGATGGCAAAATGGAATATGGAATCCGGAATACGGTGGACAGTATAGTTTTCCTGTTCAGCTGACTCGAATTGACGCAAGTTCATGACAACTTCGTTGATGTTTCAGTATGCATCAGTGCCTCTCTCGAAGTAACACTGATCGTGGTTACTGTTACAATCCGCTGTAAATGGGCACCGTGAGCCAGCGAAGTGCCTACCAAGCTGTGTAATCCTACTATATATAAAGCAGCAAGCGTGTGTCACTGTGTGTGTGTGTGTGTCACTGTGTGTGTCACACCGTCCGTCCGTCCGTCCCACTGAGTTGGGGCGCGGCAGCCGAACACGTCGAGAACCGTGCATGGCGAGCCGGAGAGGTACCGAGCACGTCGGCAACCGTGCATGGCGAGCCGTAGACGTGCCAAACACGTCGGCAACCATGCATGGCGAGCTGTAGACGTGCCGAGCACGTCGGCAACCGTGCATGGCGAGCCGTAGACGTGCCAAACACGTCGGCAACCGTGCATGGCGAGCCGGAGACGTGCCGAACACGTCGGCAACCCTGCATGGCGAGCCGTAGACGTGCCAAACACGTCGGCAACCGTGCATGGCGAGCCGTAGACGTGCCGAGCACGTCGGCAACCGTGCATGGCGAGCCGTAGACGTGCCAAACACGTCGGCAACCCTGCATGGCGAGCCGTAGACGTGCCAAACACGTCGGCAACCGTGCATGGCGAGCCGTAGACGTGCCAAACACGTCGGCAACCGTGCATGGCGAGCCGTAGACGTGCCAAACACGTCGGCAACCCTGCATGGCAAGCCGTAGACGTGCCAAACACGTCGGCAACCATGCATGGCGAGCCGTAGACGTGCCAAACACGTCGGCAACCATGCATGGCGAGCTGTAGACGTGCCGAGCACGTCGGCAACCGTGCATGGCGAGCCGTAGACGTGCCAAACACGTCGGCAACCGTGCATGGCGAGCCGGAGACGTGCCAAACACGTCGGCAACCGTGCATGGCGAGCCGGAGACGTGCCAAACACGTCGGCAACCGTGCATGGCGAGCCGGAGACGTGCCAAACACGTCGGCAACCGTGCATGGCGAGCCGGAGACGTGCCAAACACGTCGGCAACCGTGCATGGCGAGCCGGAGACGTGCCAAACACGTCGGCAACCGTGCATGGCGAGCCGGAGACGTGCCAAACACGTCGGCAACCGTGCATGGCGAGCCGGAGACGTGCCAAACACGTCGGCAACCGTGCATGGCGAGCCGGAGACGTGCCAAACACGTCGGCAACCCTGCATGGCGAGCCGTAGACGTGCCAAACACGTCGGCAACCGTGCATGGCGAGCCGTAGACGTGCCAAACACGTCGGCAACCGTGCATGGCGAGCCGTAGACGTGCCAAACACGTCGGCAACCGTGCATGGCGAGCCGTAGACGTGCCAAACACGTCGGCAACCATGCATGGCGAGCCGTAGACGTGCCGAACACGTCGGCAACCGTGCATGGCGAGCCGGAGACGTGCCAAACACGTCGGCAACCCTGCATGGCGAGCCGTAGACGTGCCAAACACGTCGGCAACCGTGCATGGCGAGCCGTAGACGTGCCGAGCACGTCGGCAACCGTGCATGGCGAGCCGTAGACGTGCCAAACACGTCGGCAACCATGCATGGCGAGCCGTAGACGTGCCAAACACGTCGGCAACCGTGCATGGCGAGCCGCAGACGTGCCGAACACGTCGGCGGCACGAAACTTCAGCCCTGGGGGTAATCGAGGTCGCTGAACACGAATCTGAAGTCGACCAATCGATATCGATCAATATTATCGATTTTTTGAGGATGGCGCTCAAGTGGCGCGAAACTTTGGCCCTGGGGGTAATCGAGGTCGCTGAACACGAATCTGAAGTCGACCAATCGATATCGATCGATATTATCGATTTTTTGAGAATGGCGCTCAAGTGGCGCGAAACTTCGGTCCTGGGGGTAATCGAGGTCGCTGAACACGAATCTGAAGTCGACCAATCGATATCGATCGATATTATCGATTTTTTGAGGATGGCGCTCAAGTGGCGCGAAACTTTGGCCCTGGGGGTAATCGAGGTCGCTGAACACGAATCTGAAGTCGACCAATCGATATCGATCGATATTATCGATTTTTTGAGGATGGCGCTCAAGTGGCGCGAAACTTCGGTCCTGGGGGTAATCGAGGTCGCTGAACACGAATCTGAAGTCGACCAATCGATATCGATCGATATTATCGATTTTTTGAGGATGGCGTTTAAGCGGCGCGAAACTTCGGCCCTGGGGGTAATCGAGGTCGCTGAACTCGAATTTGAAGTCGACCAATCGATATCGATCGATATTATCGATTTTTTGAGGATGGCGTTTAAGCGGCGCGAAAGTTCGGCCCTGGGGGTAATCGAGGTCGCTGAACTCGAATTTGAAGTCGACCAATCGATATCGATCGATATTATCGATTTTTTGAGGATGGCGCTTAAGTGGCGCGAAACTTTGGCCGTGGGGGTAATCGAGGTCGCTGAACACGAATCTGAAGTTTGTTTTTGAGGTATGAAGGTCTAAAAGTTGGGAAAAGAAGATGGTCGGAGTGTTCTCTTCTCGGGGTTTGGGGGCGAAGCCCCCAACCAGTCGGAGGCGGCCGCTAGGCCGCTGAACGACTGGTACCTTAATAAATGCGCAGATGAACATATATTGAATGGAAGCGAGAAGGGAAATAACGTCTACGAATGCAATGCAGCACAGAATAAAGCGGACGATGCACTTCACCGCACGTGCGCATGTCCGCAGCCGCATCAAGACGTGCTCACGGGTGCGGCGCTGCCTTTGATGCGCAGCAAAAGAAGCAGCGGATCGATACTATCCGTAACCATTGCCGCCGCAGCAGAGGTAGCGAAGTGTGCTCGGCCCGTCTGGAGCTCTGCAATGGAGCTCGACGGCGATCTGCCCAGGACCAACGCTAGACACCGCGCGCGGCGCGAAAAAGTATGCTATGTCCACGATGAACGCTGGAAACCATCGCGCATGCCGGCTGCCACTGTTGCGGCGTCAGCGGCAAAGTTTCCTTTGACTATTTGGCCGTGCGCAGTGGAATCGTCATGAACTGAGCGTCGCGACTCGGCGAGGAAGTATGCTTCCGGCCTTAGTGGTCGTTTAGTGTGCGCGCGACGCGGTGCATGTGTAGTGGCCAAATTGATCGAGCGACGCGATTGATCAATTTGGCCACTACACATGGCATCGCTTCGCGCGAGGCCAAATATTCCCAAAGCGATGTTTTGCTAGGAGGGTTTCTGTCATGCCTCTGCTCACTTACACGTTTATTTCGTTCCTCATTCGAAGCACAGGCACGGCTTTTCACATGTCTGGCAAATTTATGTGCCGTAAAATGCGGCAACCGGCACAAAAGTGGGAAAAAACGGTCTACAAAAAGATCTGCAAGAAGGAGCTATTCAATTGGCACATTTCTGTGCTGGACATGTGAAAAGAACCTTCATGTGACTTGTCCGGCCGGGAAGTGTGGATTTCGGTGCCGGCGAGGAAGTTCACAGGAGAAAAAAGCCCGAAATGAGCCTAGCCGCGACGCAAACCTTACGAGGAGAACAACAGCGACATCACATGACCATCAAACATCACCAGACGTATGTTGAAGTCACTGTGGTACGGTCACGAACCAAGGAAGTGTCGATATAAGTAAATGGAAGTGTACAGAATACAACACGGCAAGCACTCCCCATCCGCGACCATCGCTGCCCGTCGCGGGAGTATATTCCGCTCCCGCCACTCGGAGATATAACATGCCTCTGCGGCGCGTCACGGAAGCGTTGGCCAGTCAACTGACAACCGCGCCCCACTGCGCCGTCCGCCACTGCCCGTCACTGACTGTTGCCTCGCTCCCGTCGCTGGAGCGAAGCGGGAGTATACATCGGTCGTCTACTCACCAAGTGACTGCGTGAGCCCGACTCTGGGACGACGACATTGCGCGCTCTTTCCAATCCTCTTTCTCTGCAGCTCTCATACGGACCTTTACGCTTTTGGCACCCAATACAGCCAGCCTTAGAACAGGAAGATAACGATGGGGAACAGGGAAGCTCGCATGAGCCTGTGCTGACCAAGAATGACACCATACATGCTGGAGCGGATGGACGACTTCGTGCTGCTCAACCTACATCAATATTCTGTATCCTACGAAAGTACTGACGCTCCCTATATGTACAGTCCCCTCCTGTTATGACGCCTCCGGATACCGCTTAAGACGCGTCGGATACAACGCTACTCCCGTTATAGTGCAGTTTCGGGAGGAACTCTCCGTTCAAAATGACTCCCGTTATAACGCGATCCGGGCTCAGTTCCGGTCCCACGCGGAAAATGAAGACGAGCAAGATGCTGACCGTGTCTGCGATCAGACTTAGCCTTCTAGATCCTCGTTCGTAGTCAGGATCAGCACAAGTGTCACAATATATTAGATGCATGTAGACGTTTTTCATGCGTGCGAGGCCCAAAAAAGTGTTCATAGTCAGCAATATGTCAAGCACAGTAAAGGACTCCCGGTAGTCGGTAGAAGCTTCCGTAAATTGTAGGTTTCCTCTATCAGAAACGATAGAGGGTGTGGACTGAACCCAGATTATTCAAAATGATATCCTACAGATTTGTTTCAAGCATAGATCAGCTGCTATAGGGGCTATGTGCAGTCACATGATGGTTTGTTGCGATCAGAACTCGCGCCATGCAGGACCTGTACCTGCACCCTCTGCTTTCCTGACAGGATTACAGTAACAGCGCTGTTTGCTCACATGTAACATGACAATAATGCGTAAGAGTGCTGATAAGCCACTGCAACGAGGATATGGCGGATGCAGGGCGCGATTTAACAGTGCTGATAGCGCAATGGGCTTACATCTTGCATGGAAGGTAGAGAGTGCTGGTACATGTCCCGCTTGGCGCAAAAGTTTTGATAGCGGCAAAAGGTCTTCAAACATCAGGTTAGACAGATCAATGCGCTGTTCATCACACGTAACATCAAGATATCGTGAAAGAGTGCAGCATATAGCAGAGAATATTTCTGAGGACACGATTTGATTAGTAATCTAAAGATGATCTTTGCCTTCATGCATTCCTCGTGGTCACATATCTCATTACTATAGCCATATTTAGACGTTGTGTGTGATTTTAGATAAATCTACACGTAAAAGAGTCTAAAAAAGTTCAGGTCCGGTTAGGACGCAACTCTCGTTATAACGCGGATTTTTTCCGGTCCCTTCAAACGCGTTATAAGGGGAGAGGGAACTGTAGCATACCATGTATCGTTTTAGTGTGTCAGGAAGAAGGAGATGATTTCATGGCATCACATTTGTGCCCGAAAACATATGAAGACGTACAGAGCGGGTATGAGCCAGGGATGGGCGGAAATTTTCAAAAATTTCCCAGAAAACAGAAAACAGAAAATCGCTTTCGTCAGAAAACAGAAAAATCAGAAAACAGATAATTTTAAAATTATCATTTGGGTCAGCTATTCTATCCAAATATGCATTTCTAGTAGCAAATGCTTTCGTATGACTAAAAATGATGTAGATAAGCGGCTTTACTTGCTAGTGTTTACATAAATTCCTACCACTTTTAAATGCACCAAAATTAACCAATTAGCAATTAGGTCATAACTCAGAGATTCTAGGCAATCCTGATATATGAACTATGCTGCATTACTTGCAAGTACCCTATTACTGGGCGCGTGTAGCGCATTCGGAGGAGGGGCCGACAGTCGCCTGCACCCGACACCAGGTTCCTGGTTCGGATTTCCCGCCCAGGCCAACCAAGCCTTTCATCCCTCCGGGGTCGGTGAATTGGTACCAGATTTGACTGGGAAGGATGAAGCACTGACTTGTTCATCGGCTGGCCACCGCAAGTCTTTGTATGGCTAAATACGCATTCAAATCGCCTCCACGACATCCCGTAGAAGTAGAATGCGTGGAGCATCCCAAAAGGGATTGAATAACGCCGTCCTTTAGCCTTTTTACCCTATTACTGCTATCGCTCTATCTGTTGCATCAGTAACCGCAATACCATTTTAGAGTTACTAAATGCGAGGAGGCTGCCGTCCGCATATTTCAACTCATTTCGCCTCACGTCTGAGCTTTGAGAGACATCTCGCGAAATGCTCTGAAGCTGTGCGGAGGGCTGTAGTATATAACTTCTTGTACCAGAAGTATATTCCTAACTAAGGGTCAACGCTTGGGTCCGGTGCTAGCTATAGCGTACATGTCAAAAATAGAGAGACCCGTAATGGAACGCAGACCTTTGCTGTATTGTCGGTATATAGATGACTGCTTCATCGTATGTCCCACGCAGAGCGAAATGGATGCCTGCTTCGAGTTGCTTAACCATCAGGCTGAGCATATTAAGCTCACAAGGGAGAAGCCGACAAGTCACTGGTTGCCGTTCCTCAACGTGGAAATTCGTCTCTCTAGGAACACCTTCCAAACTAGGTGGTACCGGAAGCCCAGCAACAAGAACATCATTGTGCACTATCGTTCCGCACACCCATATAGTACTAAGAGGGCCATTGTCCGGAATGAAGTCGCTGTATCATGTGTTTCTCGGCGACAGAACATCCGACAACTGGCAGGAGTATCAGAAGGCGAAGAAGGCTGCAAAGAAAGCCGTGGCTGTTGCGAAAGCCACTCATTATGGTGATGTCTACCGAAAGCTCGAATCGCGCGATGGTGAGCGGTATTTGTACCGACTTGCTAAGACCCGCCATCGCCAAACCGAGGACATTGAAAAGTTTGTTGGCATCAATGATGAGAGCGGCCATCTTCTGACAGACCGCAAAAAGGCGCTGAAGCGATGGCGTGACTACTTTGAGGAAATTTCCACTATGGGATTTCCTCATCCGGCCATCCCTTCTGTGGCTTCTGTTCACGGTCCCGTTCACAAGATCACCGTGGAGGAAACAGAAGCGGCTCTGAAGAAGATGAAGCCCGGTAAGGCGACAGGGCCGGATGATCTGGCAGCCGATGTTTGGAAGTCGAAGCTCTGGTATCCTGTTGAGTGGTTGACTGAGTTCTTCAACCAGGTAGTAAAGGAGAAGAAAGTACCGGAGTGTTGGCACAACAGTACGACGATTCCGATCTGGAAGAAGAAGGGCAGTCCTGCGGACTGCTTCAATTACCGTCCGATTCGCTTGCTTTCGCATAGCATGAAGATCTTCGAGCGAATCCTCGATAGAAGAATCCGTGAAATCGTCAAGCTCTCCGACAACCAGTGCGGCTTTGTGTCTGGTTGTGGGACCATTGATGCTATACACGCCGCCCGCCTCCTGGTGGAGAAGCATCGCGAGAGACAGAAGCCGGTGCATATCGCCTTTCTCGACTTGGAGAAGGCCTTCGACCGCGTACCGCGTGAGGTTATATGGTACGCCTTGCGACGACACAACGTACCTGAGGAACTTATAGAGTGGGTGCGGATGCTCTACTCTTGCCCAAAGAGTAGAGTGCAAGCTGCAGCTGGAACCTCAATGGAGTTTCCCATCTCTGTTGGGGTGCACCAAGGTTCAGCGCTTTCTCCGCTCCTCTTTGTTGTCGTCATGGATGCCATTACGCGAGATCTTCAGCAGCCTGTTCCATGGACGCTGCTTTATGCTGATGACGTGATGCTCGCTTGCGAAGACAAAGACGATCTCGAGCGGCAGGTGCAAGCTTGGTGCGACCGTCTGCCGAGGTTCGGACTCAAATTGAACGTCAATAAGACCGAGTATCTAACGACTGACGTGAACGAGTCCGGCTCCATTAAGATTAACGGTACTGAGCTTGCACGCACTTCGGTGTTTAAATACCTGGGATCAGCAATAGCGTCTGACGGCGGTCTGATGGTTGAAGTGAACTCACGCGTGAGTGCAGCTTGGTCCAAGTGGCGTTCGCTGACTGGCGTGCTCTGCGATAGGAAGATCCCAGAGCACCTGAAGTCGAAGATTTACAGAGCCGTCGTGCGGCCAGTAGCGATGTACGGCGCTGAGTGTTGGCCTGCGACTAAGGAAGTTGAAACGCGCCTCAGCGTCATGGAGACGAAGCTGCTGCGCTGGACGGCTGGAGTCACCCGCATGGACCGCATTCGAAATGATGCTATTCGGCAGAAGTTCGGTGTCGCGCCGATAGCGGACAAGATGCGCGAAGCTCGCTTGCGATGGCCACGTTCTGCGTGGGAAAGAAGACAGCGTCCGCAAGATAGGCCTTGAGTTGGAAGTATCTGGAAAGCGGCCTAGAGGACGCCCGATGCAGCGTTGGTCCGATACGTTACACACGGACATGAAAGTAGCTGGAGTCCACCCTGATCAAGCGCAGGACCGGGAAAGGTGGCGTCATGACACCAGAAGAGCGGACCCCGCGACGATGCGGGACAAACGCTGAAGAATAAGAAGAAGAAGAAGAAGAAGAAGAAGAAGGGCCATTGTCCGGAATATGTTCCAAACAGCTGCTCTGGTGTAATCTAATAGCGAGTTCAAGTCCTCATCTAGGGAAATCGCATCTCGCATTGCCTTATCCAACGGGTATGTTGCGCACAACATGCCCAAAGGCCGTCAACCACGGGCACCCGCACGCATACACAGGGCACAATTGCGTGGTCAAATCGCCTTCACGGTACCTTTTATCTCGGACGCTCTCAGTGCTCAAGTACGGGAATGCGTTCGTAAGGCTGACCTGGGTGACATCGTTAGGGTCGTAGAGCCTCCGGCTAATCTCAAGGCGCAACTGGTGAGGAACCGTCTTTATGACTGCACATGTGAAACGCTCTCCTGCGTGGTCTGCCCATTCGGCAGGGAAGGCGACTGTAGGGTTTCAGGAACAGTATACCTCATAACTTGCATTGAATGCAAGGAGGAATACGTTGGTGAGACGGGCAGACCACTCTGGGTGTGCCAAGATTGATATCGAACGTTTATTCGGCTTACGTTTCGGCGTAACCGCCTTCTTCAGAGCCTGGAAAAGACAAGGGGAATTAGAGAAAACACCCGACCAAGAGTCATTTCAAGTTTCAGCCATCTCAAAAGCTAAAGGGAGAAAGAGACGAACCGCGAGGAGGACAGCCCAACTGACCTTATGTAAACAGCCGAAGGCTGTGGAGTCACCCTTCAGATGGAGATAAATGTGGGTGAATGAGGTCCTCCCTTCGGGTCAGCCCTTCAGCGACCTTCCGGCTGGCGCCCCCCGGGGTCAAGCCCACAGAGGTCGGCAAATGGAGCCAACTCCTGGATTATGGACCCGTTCCTCCTTCCTATTGATTGCGGGGTTCTTGAACGCAATCCACAGCGCCTCCAAGGCCTTGAGCGCTGCGATGTCGACCTCGCGAACCAGGATCGTCACCGCCACTCCAACCACTGCGCCACTATGACTTCGCAGCCTGTGCTCCCCCAAGGGTGTGCTGAGTTTGGGGTCTAGCTGTCAAGACCCAGTCTAGCTGTCAAGACAAATTTTCGGTGAAAGTGGTTTCTTGAATATGCCCATGTAGACATCATGGAATTCATATAGGAAGGCGTCCTCTCAGTGGTTTTGCGAATGCTTGATTCCATAGTCCCTCGACGGAAAGGCGATGACGAGGATCACAATCTGTGCTCCTAGTGAACGCCTGCCACTCACACGTGACTAGCTCCTCTTGCAAAACTCTGCTCCTGAGAAGAAAATGGTTCTTTTTAGGACAGCTCTGTTCGTGCGCGGAAGTCAACGTAAATCCTAGAACAACGCGTTTGTAGAAATGGATAGGAAGAAGCGAACGGTTTGGGAGCATTCAGAAGCGCTCAAGAAGTAGTGATGATGAGGGACGTTACACTCTGTTCCTGTTTCACTCCATCATCCATGCTGCACTGTTGTGCGGCTCAAAAACCTAGGCCTTACGAAAGTAGGATGAACTTTGGATCAGCATTGCACACTGAGGAATTGAGAGGATGGTGCTCGCAGTAACACGACTCACCCACATGAGGGCACTTCAAAGTTTCGAGCTCCACTAAGGTTTGAGAAAAATTCAGATACACTATCGCTAGGCTAAGTCCAACGAAAGATATGATGCTCTTCATGTCCCTCGAACAACGAATTGAGCTACTCTGGTACAGGGCAGGGAATGGAGAAACCGTTGTCGCCAGCTCAAAATCTAATCAACAATAGCCGGAAGGACTAGTGAAACATGCAGTATAAAATAAGCAGAAGCAGCCTTTTCATAGAGCAACCTAATTTTAACTGTCAGCCACATGTGGTCGCCTCATTATGTGCTGACGACAATAGCTGTGTGTATGACAATCACTCTTCCAGGTTTAAAAACTGAAAGGTGTGAACATCCTAGGTTCAATGATAGCTTCATGCGGAATGTTCGACACAGCTGCGTGTCGTGTATACTGGTGAAATATGCAACGTACATATCTCCTAAACTTGTAAAACAGTTTCAGTTTATAAATACCCTTCTCCGTGGAAAATTTTCGTGATTATTCATTTATTACATGTAACATAAGCACTGGCTTTGTAGCTGTAACACTAAGTTTTGTACGAAGTCTTGGATAACCTACACTGTTGATGAAATTGGAAAGTCGGCACCAAACAAACAAAGCAGTATACACGACGGAGCAATTTCTACGTGACACACTAAAAACAACACATTCTTGTAATTTTGGATACACTAGAAGTTTTGTCATGAAACTATGATTTTATGATATTCTGTGAATTCCTGTTATTGGATTACTATGACAACATATTGAAGGCAGCTTCATTTTCTGTTTCCTGACCCATTTTTTGGTCATTTTCCCAGAAAAGGGAAAAATTTGCCTGGAAAATCAGAAAACAGAAATTCCGCCCACCACTTGTATGGGCCCACCGATTTCCAACAATAATGTGATACTCATTAGTCAGGCGGAGCGAATGCTGGCTGACTTCGATCGTGTATGTGGGAACGTTGGACTGCAGCTGAATCTTACGAAGACGATGTTCATAAGGAACGGATGGGTTTCTGATGCCCCATTCTCGCTCAACGGAACGAACATCTCCGAATGCTCCAGCTATGTGTATCTGGGTCGAGAAGTCAACATGGCCAACGACCTAGCACCAGAGCTGAGCAGGAGGAAAAGAGCGGCTTGGGGAGCTTTCAAGAGCGTCGAAGAAGTCGCGAAGAAGACGAAGAACGTCCGACTCCGGGCCCACCTATTCAACTCCACTGTTCTTCCTGGCCTAGCATATGCCTCATAGACCTGGGCTATACGAAAGCAGGATGAACACGCGATCAGCGTCGCGCAGCGTGGAATCGAGAGGACGATGCTCGGAGTGACACGACTCACGCAAGTGAGAGAAGGCCTCCGGAGTTTCGAGCTTCGCCGACGTTGGAAGATCAGAGACGCTGTCGCATGGGCCAAGTCGTCAAAAATTAGGTGGGCCGGCCACGTAATGCGCTTCGCAGACACCCGCTGGACGAGAGCCATCACCGACTGGATTTCGCGGGATGTCAAAAGAACACCAGGACGCCCACCAACGCGTTGGTCGGACTTCTTCGTTAAAGCCCTGAACGACCGATATGACGCTCTTCGTGTCTCTTGAGCGAGGAGTGTCCATTGGAGCACTCTGGCACGCGACAAGGAAGAATGGAGACGCTGCTGGCGCCCGCTCGAGCAAGTCGATGATCAACGGGACGACAGGTCATACAGGTGAATATGATACTAACTCAGACCGTCTAATGCGGCTGATCTTCAGAAGCGTATCAGATCCTAGTGATGGCAGACCAAATATCCATAGACACACACAGAATAACGACGAGGCAGAGCTCTTACTCCTACTGCGCCTAAAGATGAAGTCAGAGTGTCTGCATCCCCAAAGCTTTGTGCAAGTCCAAGGGTTTGGGATGGCCGTGTTTAGAAGACGAATAGCTATGTATCTGTCATCAGAGCAAGAGATCCTCAATTTTGAGCACTTTCATGAAGAGCCCGTTCAGAGATGTGTGTAGCCCTTTTGGTGTCGAGTGATAAGTACATGAAACCAGCTCCCCGCTGACATTACTCATGTCCGCACTTCCAGAAAATTTCAGTCTGCAACGTGAAAGCTTTTCCAAGCAGGAGGTTTTATTATTCTAGCATCTACTGATCAGTGTAAGCAAACTATTTAAAAATTCAAGCCCCCGTTGCTCATCCTATTGTTTTCGCCTCATGACTTCTTTTTTTTTAGTTCTACAGTGTGTTATCGCCCACTGCCTTAACTTGATATTGTACTTGACTTTCCCTGTCACTGATAATAAACTGATACTACTTACGACTCTGAAAATGGACTGCTACATATGATTAGCAGACGTTCAACGACCTGGCGGCCGCCAAACGTCTGGTTAGGGGCTTCGCCCCAAACCCGGAGAATAGAACACCCCGAACGTCTTCTTGTCCTCTTTAGGCCATCTCTCATTTATTACAGTAAAAAAACTGGTTTTGCTATATAGAATCGTATAGCAGAATACGATAGGGCAAAATCTTCAAAACCCCTCTATTGCACGTACGCGGTTCATTCTTTTAAGTACTCGTTCTATTTATTAATTATGGTTCCGCTTTAATGGTTCGACCACTGGATCTTCTGAACCCCTTTAACTGGTGTTCCCTTTATTGGCTCCCTTACTGGTCCCTCCTTGACTGGTCCTTCACTGGACCCCCACTTCTTCACCGCTCCCCGTCGCTGGTCTTGCCTTCACTGGTAGCCCCTTTACTGGTCCCCTTTTCACTGGTCTCTTTTTATTGGTCAACCCTTTACCGGTCCCTCCTTACTGGACCACCATCCTTCACCGCTCCCCCATTATTGGTCCCACCTCCACTGGTAACACGTCGTCTGAATCCGGACAGGCCTTTCGCGACATCAGTGACACCTCTTCTGAACCCAGGCACCTGATGAATGATGTCGGTGACATGTCTTCTCAAGCAGGACGTCCTTTGCGTGACATCAGTTACACGTCTATTTAACCCAAACACCCATTACGCGGCATCAGTGACACGTCGTCTGAATCCGAACACCCATTGCGGGACATCGGTGACACCTCTTCTCAGTCCGGACGTCCTTTGCGCGACATTGGTGACATGTCTCCTGAACCCAGACGCCTGTTGAACGACGTCGATGACACTTCTTCTGAACTCGGACGCTCGCTTTCACGGCGTCGATGACACATTTTCGGAACTCGGACGCCCTTTGCGTGACATTAGCGACACGTCTTCTGATCCCTCTCTACATTACGTAGGTGACACCACGCAACTATAACCCCCCCCCCCCCCCCCCATCCCCACACTTTCCCCCAACACACTCCTCCAGCAATTCTGTGGAAACAAACATACACTCACACATAGACAAACGACCGTTCTCGCCTATATATAGTAGGATACTCCTGGTACTTACCTTAATTAGCGTAAACTCGTCTGACGTCGCCACAGAATAAGATTTTGGCCGAGTTAGAGTGACCACGGTGTAATTCACGAGAAATGCATCGCACAGCGAGCCATCTGGCACAGACCAGTTCAGCCTAGAATAACGGATTGATGGAACAAAGTATACACCATCTTCATGTCAAATTGAACACTTTTTAAATCCGGGACACCCCTTCTCAGCAAGCCTGACGCTTTTAAAATCGAACTGAACATCTTCCAAATCAAAACGAGCGTCTTCCAGATTGAACTAGAGACTCTAAGAACGATTTATTAGTTAAGGAACATTTTCAATAATATTTTTGAAAATTTAACCAAAATTATCCTTTTTTAGCATTACGAGGTTAAAATTATCCTTTTTTAGCATTTACCACTTTGTTTTCTCTTAGTCAATAAATAAATGAATAAATAAATAAAGGAATTTAAATTAATCCTTTCAGAACATTTACGACTATGTTTCCTCATAGTCAATAAATAAATGAATAACGAAGTTAAAAATATCATTTTTAGCATTTACCACTTTGTTTCCTCTAAGCGCAATAAGTAAATAAATAAATAAATAAATAAATAACGAAGTTGAAATTATCCTTTTTAAAATAAATAAATTAATAAACAGCAACTTAAAATTGTCCTTTTCTGAAAGAATAACTAGTTTTGTAAGACCATAGCGAAGAATGAAATCGAAATAAGGTGTCAACGAGCAGCCCTACCTAATCATGCTCTCATCGTCGCTCATGCTAATCCACGACGGTTCTCCGAATTCAGCGACCATCTTATCCTCAGCGAGATTCCCATGATTTCGCTGAAATTTTGGAAACCGTAACAATGGAATGCGTCTTGAATAATATGAAGGGTAAAGTATAAAGGATAAAGAACCACTTTTGGGATGCGCCACGTATTCTACCCCTACGGTGGCGATTTGAATACATATTTGGCCATACAATGGCATGCGGTGGCCAGGTGATGAACAAGTCAGCGCTTTATCCTTCCCAGACGAGTCTCACCTCGGGCTTACCGACCCTGGCGGATGGAAGGCTTGGCTGGTCTGGGCGGGAAATCCGAACCAAAAACCTGGTATCGGATGCACGCGAAAGCCGAAACCTCGTACGACTGCGCTACATACGCCCCTTGGAATAATAACATGCAAAAATAACTAAAGAACTAACCATTGCGTTCTCATCGTCACCGCTATCCACTTCCTCCACGTCAGGTTGAGCAACCGATGCAGGCTTTGACATAGTCCTCGTCTGAATGTACATCTTCCACGAAAGTAAAGATCACCAGGAGCTCCAAGGAGAGATTCCTACCGTCTGAATTTTACCAGCAGCAACAGAAGACGCCGTTGTTTCTGATGGTGAGACTAGTAGTGGCACTGTTGTCGTTGTTGTGGCTGCAGTTGTTGTTGTTGATGATGATGGCAATGCTGTTATTGTAGTAGCTCTTAAAGGGGATTAATAAAAACACGAAAAATATGGAAAATTAGAAAAGTTGGAAAAATGAAGGCTCTAGAGTAATAGGCTCGTTGGGATACGCCACATATTCTATTTTTTCTTCACGTTGATGAATATGAATCCAGTGAATCCAAGGATCCCCTCGTTCGAGAGGGGAATGAGTCGCGCGAACCAAATGCGACCGCGTACTGCCCAGAGACTCAGGTGGGATGCAGGGGATGGACTCCTTGCTCCTGCTGTGTCGGGTCGACGCGTTCCTTGTGCGTGGGAGCGGCATGTTCGTGCACAGTGTGCGTGGATGTGTCCGTGACTGTGCGGATTGTAACTGTGTCGGCTCGGCCAAAAGCTTGCACTCGGTAGACTGGGAGTACATGTAAGGCGATTCGAGGCCGCCTTAAGTCTCGCCCCGTCCCTTCGGGCAGTCTGGCTGGCTGCCCGGAGTACCCCGCCCGCACGACAGAGCCTGACTAGCTACCCGTGTTGTATTCCAGTCAAACACAGCAGCACTAAAGGGCCTCATTCCCCTGACCCCGAAAGAGCCCCCATTTCTGCAGCGATGGGAAGCACGAGTACGGAGAGGCTGCTAAAATTTCAGGGCCTAACCAGGCTGCGCAAATTGAGAAGGACTAGGATGACGATCTGTACTTACAACGCCCGCACGCTTGCGTCGGAAGCATCCGTCGAGGACCTGATGATGCAAGCCAGGAAGATCAAGTACGACGTCATCGGACTGGCCGAGACGAGAAGACAGCACCCCCTACACGCCGCCTACGACTCCGGAGAAGAACTGTGCCTCGAAACATGCGACAGCAGGGGAGTAGGCGGCGTTGGTGTCCTCCTCAACACGCACTTGGCCACTTGAACATCGACTCGTGCGACTTTGTCTGAGACAACCCGAATCGGCCGTCTGCGACTGAAGCGATGTGGCTCCGTGCCAGCATTGACTGTATTCGTCGCGTATGCTCCAACATCCGACTACGACGATGAAGAGGTCGAAGCCTTCTACGTGGAGCTGGAGAAGTTCTATAAGGAAGATCACACCTTCTACAAGGTGATCGTCGGCGACTTCAACGCCAAGATCGGACCGCGAAGGTCGCCGGAAGAACTTCACATCGGAACCCACGGTTTGGAGTGGAACGAGCAAGGTCTGAGTTTATCATGTCGACCAAGACCATCCATGGAAACTCACAGTTCCAGAAGTCTCCCGCCCTACGATTGATCTGGGAATCCCCCGGTGGCCAGTTCCACAACGAGATCGACCACATCATCGTCAATCGCAAGTATTGCCTGACCGATGTCTCCGTTGTCCCCAAGTTCAACACGGGATCGGACCATCACCTCGTTCGCGTGAGGTTCCGCTTATTGCGTCAGGGAGGAAAGGTCTTTAAGCTGCAATAACGGTAATGTTTTGAGAACAAAACTCTAGCAGCAGGCGGGACGCGAACCCGCATGTCAAAATGGGACAGTGGCTATCGAATCGGCGAATAAGACGATAAGCAATCTGTGTACAACTAAGTGATTCACTGATTTGATTAGAAAATTGTCTGCTAGCTAGGCAGGTATTACCTTGAAGAATCGCTACGGCTTGACGTCGTTGTGGTCGCGAGACTTGACGACAGCGATGTTCTTAACGTTGACGGCTCTTGAGAAGGCGTATGATGTTCACCAGTGGAGCTGCTCGCGTGTAAAGTTGACGCCGTTGCTAAAAGCGCTAGGATCAAATGCCTTGTAAACAAGCTTCTTTTGAATTTTCAACCCTACAGCCACCTAATTCGACGAAAAGCTAAGAAATAAAACACAACTCAGAATGGAAAAAAGAAAATTCGGTACTAGTCGATAATCTGGCCAACACGGTTAGGAGAACGCAGCAAACCAACCAGGCCGTGTTGAACAAGAAGGTGGAGAGGGCGTGTACGACAGGCGCTGCGATTGGCTGGGCCGATTGCGGTTTGTGCTCGGATTGGTTATGATTTGCTGGCACGCTCCCGCCTCGCCATGCAGGCCACATTAACGACCAGTACAGAACTTTCAAGGCAACGTACTCGACGACCGCAGTTCCTTATCAACCTCTTCGCTAGAGTACTCGTAGTCGCTGGTCGCCGGCACAGTGGTCGGTGGTGTTGCTGTTGCCAGGTTGAAACCAGGCGGAAGAGTGCGAATGCTGAACGCCTCGGCAGAGCTCTGGTAGTCGTACTCGGCTGGAATATAGGGATCAGATCAATGGTTTCCGTGGGATGCGCCATGCACTGCACTTTCGCCGATTTGGCCGAGAGCACCCAGTTTTATTGAACTATAGAAGGTAGCCAATGGGCAAACCAGCGTTTTAGCACTTTAAGAGGTCCTCCATCGAAAGTCGCTGAACATCTGAAGGACACCTAACCTCGATGTGGCACTGAACGTGGGTCCACTCAAATCACGCCTTATGCCACTACGCTACGGACGCATACCACTACCGGTAGTCACGAAGTTAAATATAATAACACAGACCACCCACTATTTCGAAAAAAAATTGCCTCTACAGCGAAACATCGACGTGAATCAATGTAATCACTACACCCAGAATGCGCCATGAACTGGTCTTCTACATGATTCCCTGACATACCGTATCCCGCACCTTGGTGAGTGGCTTATTTATAAAGACTTTGAATGAGAATCATGGCGTTTTCCACGTCCTCCTATCAAGAACAGCCAACTGGACCATTTTGGCATGAGAAAGGGTAGAACAGAAAAGCTGCCTGCTCCATTCTGTTCGAATTTCCTGGTGTATCTCAAACTGCAGTGAAAGCCTAATTCGTGGGATCTAGAACGAGAGATGTGAAGCTCCGTTTGTCCTCCGACCGAGGAGAAGCCACTGGGCTATTAGGTTATTAGGCACAGGGTATGAAGATATGCGGGCGTATGCTGAAGTGAGGGACGACAGGTGGTAGTACATGTAATGCACACTCTGAACGCCTGCAGAGACAAGTTCACGGATGGAACGCTTAGGCGATGGCCCGGACGCAGAATCGAACCTAAAATCGATCAACGATCCGAGAGCACACCACGTGCTTCCCTTTCAGGACTCATCCAAATTTTGAAAAGCGCTTAATGGAAACGGAGAACATGGCCCACCAAATAGGTAGAGGGATGCACTAGACCAATCAGATCACGATGCCATCGGTGCCCTGATTGGTTGCGATTATCTCGTTTCATCACGTAGGCCAGACTCACGACAAGTACAAACAACGATGTCCCTCAGATGTTTAATGGGCGTCTCATGAGCCAGCAGATGACTATCACTTCAAGTTCGACAGTCCAATTATTAGCGGCTTTTCCTGGATGCCCGGGAGTGACGTAAGACTCGGCGAGGCTCGAGCTGACGATCGATTTCTATTCCTTTTACGCTATAATACTGTAACATACTATAATATAATATATAGCATTTTCGGCGCGTGGAGCGCAATCGGAGGAGGCGCGGCTGCCGCCAGAACCCAATACCAGGTTCCTGGTTCCAATTTCCCGCCCAGGCCAACCAAGCCTTCCATCCCTCCGGGGTCGGTGAATTGGTACCAAACTTGTCTGGGAAAGATAACGCGCTGACTTGCTCATCGGCTGGCCACCGCAAGCCATTGTATGACCAAATACGCATTCAACTCGCCTCCAGGACATCTCGTAGAAGTAGAATGCGTGGCGCATCCCAAAGGGGATTGAATAACGCCGTCCTTTATCCTTTTATACCATTTTCATATCAAGTTGGACGCCTTTCAAATTAAATTGGATGCTCTTCTAAGCTAGCTTAAGGCTATTGAGATCAAAACGCACTCTTCCAAATCGAAATGGCTTTATTCTACATTAGACTAGAAACACCCAAGAAAGTTTTTTCAAATAAAGTTCTAGTATAACTTTCTTTGATGATTTAATTCATCTCCCTAATAAGCGAACACTTTGTCTTGAATTTATAAAATTTTATTTTTTGAAAAAATAATGGTTTAAAAATTGTCTCGAAGAGCAGACAGGCGGTAATTTTTGGAGGCAAAAAAGATTGCGTCATGTCCTTGTCCAAGACGTCGCGTTTTTTATTCGACTGATAGCAGAATTTCTATTTACGTGGAGTTTGACACCTGTTAAGCTACAACAAAAAGTACTGCAAACAACACACATCTAATCACCTTGACGGTTATGTAAATGGCATTTGCAGTATTAATCAAACAAAAGTTGCGGCGAATTGTTGCGCGCATGGCGTAATCTGATGTTTTTGTGCGCTATAAGCTTGCTTCTTTGTGGTGCTTTAAGACAAATTTTAATTTATTATTTCTTCTTTAACAACAAAAATTTTACAAAGTTGCTCAATTAATGCGACGAATATTGCTCAAAATTTCCTTTGAATAAAAAATTATGCTAACCATCTTGGAGTCTTTAGTTTAACCGCATGAAGATTATTTCGACTTGGAAAAGTTTGTCTTGATTTCAAAAATCTTAGGCTAGCTTAAAGGAGTGCCCAAATTGATATACAAATTGTCCAATTTGATTCAAAAAGTGTACAATTCGACGTGAAAACAGTATATACCATCGAGTAGTCTACCATGGTAGGGTAGTTAGTAACGTAAAACGCTAACTTCTCTATTGCTTGTTCACCGTGAGTTATTGTGTAGGCCAAATACGCACGTAAACTGCATTCACAATATCCGGTAGAAGTAGAATGCGTGGCGCATACCACTAACGGATTGAACAGCGATGACCGTTGTTTTTCAAATTCAAACTAACACTTTTCGTTACAGCCGATACTGGAGATTCCTCCAGAGAACACAGCTGCAGAGGCCTCTACCGCCCCGAAGGAACCACATCCCACGAGCTTCGCAACAACCCTCTCGAGCGGTGCATGTCTCAAGTTGCTGTCCACAGTTCTTCTCGACTTTTTCGTCGACTGAGCTGGCGTCTGGTATTTACACACCGGTGAAGAAACAGGGTAGAGCGAGTCGGGGCGCGAAATCGCTATTGTTTCGATCGGCGGTTCGACGATGAACGGCCGATCAGCCGCATTAGGCGGCGGCGGCCGGCGGACGGGTCCACCGTCTTTCAGTCCTGAATCGGGCTCCCTGTTCTCACACAGACGCCTCGCTTCAGGAGAAGACCTCAAGATCACCTTCCAGAAATGGGAATCACATGGGTTCGTACGTTAGGTGTCCCTATCGACTACGGTAGCATCATCGCCCAACCCGATTACGGTGTAAAAGACCATTGAGCCAGCCTCGAACGAGTTTTCGCAGACGAGCAGAGTTGTTGTCTTTGAAGCGCGGAGCAGGCAGATTCCTTTTTACCCAGCGCAGTATGGGTCTTTAAGGATAAGGATAAAGGATGAAGGACGGCGTTATTCAATCCCTTCTGGGATGCGCCAGCGCATTCTACTTCTACGGGATGTCGTGGAGGCGACATGAATGCGTATTTGGCCATACAATGACTTGCGGTGCCAGCCGATGAACAAGTCAGCGCTTTATTCTTCCCAGACAAGTCTGGCACCAATTCACCGACCCCGGAGGGATGGAAGGCTTGGTTGGCCTGGGCGGGAAATCCGAACCAGAAACTTGGTATCGGGTGCACGCGGCAGTCGCGCCTCCTCCGACTGCGCTACACGCGCCCACTAAGGGCTTTAAGTTTGCTTAATTTTGCGCTTCATCCGAAACGGCCGCATCGACCCAACTCCCAACCGTAATCAGGGACGTCGTTCCGCCTTCTACAGTAAGCGGAGACATCTATCGTAGCGCTCCCGATTCATACCATTGAAGGCGCTTTTTAAGCATAACGTGAGGCCCAGGAGGCAATTAAACAGTGTGACTTCATTGTTCAGGTGGGTAGTGGATTCCAATCGAATGAAAAACTGCTCAGGAATAGCAAGGACATGGCGCACACCTGGAATTGCAGTTATAGTGCACCCGTAAGAACTGACTGACAAGAATTTATTTATTATTATTCATGTTCGGCATGCTGCTCCAGATGAACGTTTACGCTGTCAGAGCCCGCTTATAGTGTAATCGCAGCGCAGCGCATCATAATGAGCATTATCAGTATCGATTAGGCCTCACAGATTAAATGATATTGGTAATTCCTATTATACTGCGGTGAGCGGCGAATGGGGCATAAACGCAGCTTTAAGTGGATGTTTAGTTGCGCCCGAATCCACATCTTTTCGGGCAGAATTCTAGCCCATCACACTACGCACGCCGTTCGATCGATCGGAACATTTGACCTCCCAACGCTTGATATTGTTTGTGCAACAAAGACTACACTACGCGTTTACTGAACAGAGGGGATAGCCTTCACCCAGTGATCGATCAGTTGCTATTGATAACGCAGCTATTGATCTGTATCGATTTTTGCTATTGTCTTACACAGCAAACAACAGTCAGAGGAGGTCAAACAGCCAGAAAGTTAGGCTGTGAAGGTCTTTTTAGGATAAAACACCGTACATAAAAGATAATAGAAGCTACAGTATTCTATAACTTACGTGTTCCTGCTGTTCGGAATATGGATTCGATAGATTCCGTCGATTTGACGTCATTATATACGGACCAAATCTAAAACAAAAACTTGAATATTTTAAAATATAGTAAAACTACTAAAATTATAAATGTCAAATTATTGAATTAAGGAATTCCTAAAGGTTCGTTTCGCCACAACTTTTATAGGAACCTTTTTGTCATCTATTTTAATTTTTATTATTATTTATTTCTTATTTCGCTTTACTTAAAATATCTATTAAGGAATGTATCAAAAAATGGAAAATCAGCTTTAAAATTTAGTCAAGAAGCCTGAACGTCCTACTTCCTTCTCGACAAAACGCTTGAGGAAGAAAGCTGTGTATTCTGAAGCAGAGGTGGGAGGGTGCAGAAGCGCGTCAGTGCACCCACAGTCACGGCGGCAGTTAGGGCCGTCGAATGCTAGGTCAAGGAAGAGGGATGAGATTCGACAAGCAAAAAAAACCTCCGTCACACGGTCCACGCTATGCTATCCGTGCCAAAATTGCCTGGGAATTGGCCTCCTGGGAATTTCTACCCTTACTCAGCCCCCAGTGTCAGAAAGGGCAAATGGCTGCTTCCATTTTGGCGGGTGGGAGGGGGGGGGGGGGCATAACAGGACTACGCGTTAGCGGCTCTGGCAACACTCCCATACCGCTGCTCACAATAGCGACATGCCCCAAGAAATACACAAACCAAAAACCAAAAACGGATCACTTAGGCAGCCTTTATAGGTGACCTGAAACGGGGATTTTTTTAAAATCAGAAATCTTTCCTACCTTTATTCGAAACGGTGTACCGGAATCCAGGCCTCGTAATCGAACCAGCGATGCTTTGGTGTTGATCTGGTTCGCATAGTCCGGATGCTCTTCCGGATAGTATTCTGAATACACAGAATTTAATTTTTATTCTTTTCTTCTTCTTCTTCTTCTTTCCAGCCGGGTTTAACTTGGCAACTGTGTCCATGGTGTTGCTTATACTTTAAAAATGTGCTCTAATATGGTAAATGCGATTTTTTAGCTTTATTATTGGACTGAGGTTTCGACCGTCTCGTCGTCTTCAGAGGCACGATGCTCCAACGACCACTCGGCGTATGTATGACCAGTAGCGAAACTTCTTTTATGCCCGTATTTTTTATATATTCTCACATATTGATTCCATTTCGTTTAACTGAGTTCAAATAACATTCGCTGTTTCTTTTGCGAAAAATATGCGGTTCAAATGATCTAGCAATCAGTTAGCAGATAAAATGTCGCATCTTTTAAGAAAAAAGGTACTTATGAAGCAGAGGGCCCGTGGTGCCGTGGGGCTGCCGGAAAACATGTTAACGCGGCAACGGCAACGGAAACGCGGCAACCCACGGCACCCGAGGACGGGTGCTTCATAGGTACCGGCCCCATGATGCCGTGGGTTTGCCGCGTTAACATGCTTCCCGGCAACCCCACGGCACCACGGGCCCTTTGCTTTACAAGTACCGAAAAAAAGCTAATTAAAACTATAACTTCGAACGCGTACAGTGAATTCCCAAGTAAAAAGTCATTGTAAAAGCCACGTCCACACTTCGTAATCCCATCCACATCCATCGACTGCAGCACTTTTTCCATAATCAGTTTTTTAAACGAAAAAAGACACAACTTAAATTCGTCGTTGAACTGCATTCCTCACTCGGCCTGGAAGCGCTATTCTCCAAGAAATGCAAACGCATTGTATTTAAAGAACGATGCTTGAAACCACCGAATTAAGTGCGCCGGTCACCCGCCAGCTTATCCGTCCATGCGTCCGTGCGTGCATCCGACAGCCACTATCGCTGACACAATCAAACTAACTGGATCGTACAAGGCCGCATACCCCTGAGCGCAACTCACCTCAAAGCATGTATTGATGAACATCCGGTCAAATCAATAATTGATCGATTACGGTGGATATCGATCCATTTCGCATGCATTTTATCACTATAACAAGATAAGGCCAAAGAGTAAGTGACCGCTGCTCTCGAAGTTTCCTTATTCATTTTTTCATTGACCAGTCTGAGAGTTGATAAATTCGATCAATAATGCCTCACGGTATATCGTCATCGACATCGATCCAAACCAATAGTTGGTCGAATAATATCTACACCGATTTATCAATTTTATTGATTTTTTCAGTACATTTTGCCGAGAGAATAGAAAAATGAGAGGTGTAAAGAGAAAATGGAGGCGACTCGAAGTTCTGTTGTTGATCTTTTCATTGACAGGAACAGTGGAGAAAGTCGAACAGAAGACGACTGAGATCGATCTACACGCTTGTCACCATATTTACTATCGAATGCAATCAAAATCGACCAATATTGTCACCATATTGACTACCAAATGCGATCATTATTGTCGCCATTTTGGCCAACAAATGCGATCAATAACGATCAATATCTACCCGTTTGTCGTCATTTTGACTACCAAATGCGATCAATATCTACAGGCTTGCCACCATATTGACTACCAAGTGCGATCAATATCTACAGGCTTGACACCATATTGATTACCGAATGCGTTCAATGCCGATACAATACAATCGCCGCGCGTTTCATCGACGACTAAATACTTGATGACGACGCTCACAGTAGGTCATCAGAAAATCGATTGATCGATCTATATTGATCGATTAGAGCAGAAATCCACTTTTATACTAGCACCTGTCAACCTACCAATATGGAAGCTGATGTTCGCTTCTTTCGGCGGAAAATAGGACACGGTCGCCTCGTCTTCGGTCGTCTCAATCGAGTCGAGAACAGGCGGATCTGGACCTGGAAAAAATTCAAAAATTCAGCACCTTTCGGCAAGTTATCGAGGGTTTAGAGCTGGATGTGAACTAAACGAAACTTTGGTCTTGGACGGGAATCGAACCGTTGGCCCTAACTTTTAGGGACACCGCAATAATCGGCTCTATCTCGCCACAGTTCACTTGCTATTAGCATTGATACGACGAGGTCTCAATGGTGTAGCGGATTACAAGTTAGCCAGAAGGTAGCAGAAGTGCAGGTTCGAGGCCAGCTGTAGGGCAACGGCTGCGGTTAGCTTAACAGCCTATTCATCAGCGGTCCTTAAAAAGACACCTACGGGGTGTGAAGGAATCGTTGCATTTTTGTGGTTAGTGTAGTCTATTCAACTGGATCGCGCCGTGCACTCAGTGTTAATCTGACATTACATTTGGATGCATTCTTTACCAAGACATCCTGGTCGACGAAGAGAAGCCGTAGGCCATATCATCTACATAACTTCTGAGGAGTCACGGCCAGCCCCGCTGCGGAATCGAACTCGCCGTTCCTCCCCGAGCTGCATCCTATCATCCCTCTCACCAATTCCACAGTTCCTTTGCCCCGATTCCTTTCCAGCGAATCGGAACCGGATCCGCACTGCAAAAATTGCCGGCTGTTTGAACAATGCCGTCCGATGACATGACATGTCGACTGTTTCGCGCCGCAGCTTAATATCCAACGCAAACAAAAGCCACCGAGGATTAGGCGCTCCGGCTCCTGAAATAGACCGGGTGGCTTTCGACAGGGACAGTTTCAGCCGCATACAACGCTTCTGCTTCCCTGAATATTCTTTTTCCGCTGTGACGGAAACTCCAAAACCCCTAGCGGTCAACTGAAGTTGAATCGGCTGCGATGTGGACTCATCGTGTAAAATTCACCCATAGGTGACCGGAATTTCGTCCACTGATTACCTGTTTTTCTCTCGTTATATAACGGGATTTTAAACATAGGATGTTCTCAATTTATACGAATATGAATGGCGCTCCAAGACCGCAGACATTGGGAGAGGTCATCTGCAGGTGGAAAACGGGTGAACTCGCCTAGAACTCATTTCGAAAAGATCTATTCAAACGTAAAATTGCTTGCATAGCGTATCATACGAGCGATGAAATGGCCGATAGTAGATCGCTCACTGAAACTCCACCCCAAAACAGCTCCAACAGATCACCCGTGACCTCACTTGCAGGTCGCTTTTCCGTGTCTGAGACGGTAGATGATTTAGGCATAAAGTGGCGCGCCATTTGAATAACTTCGTGGAAGTCCGTCTTCGTCCATTGGTGACCGACTTTCCTCCCGTAGTTTAACAGGCCTTAAAAAAGAGCGTTCGGGAACGGATGTCACTAAAGTGATGGACGATTTAGGCGTAAGGCAACACGTGATTTCTGTAACTGCACATAGGCTGTCACATTACTAGCTCTACGCGAAAAAAAACGAAAAAAATTGAGAATGATATGGTTTGAAATGCTGTTAAACTATCGGAGGTAAGGCGGTCAATTGTGGGAGAACATCCAGTTATCTGTAGGTGAATTTCATGCGACGAATAGACGCTCTTACACGCTGTGAAGTTCTCTAAGCACCTATAGAAACTGCGCTTTACCATACGCCTAAATTATCCACCTTCTCAGACACTTGGAGAGGTGACCTGTAGGCGAAAATGGCGTACTTTGACTTTGTTTCCGCTATATATGTGTGACCTGCAAGAACTGTTTTGGGGTTTGGGGCAGAGTTTCAGATATCGGTCATTTCACCGTTCGCATGCTACGCTACACAACCATTTTTACGTTTGAACAGCTCATTTCGAAATGAGTTCTTGCTGAGTTCACCCGTTTTTCACCTGCAGATGACCTTTTTTCTAAGGTGTTAGAGCGTCATATTCGTTCAAGTCGGGAACACCCTTGTTTGAAATCCCGTTGAATTACGAGAGGAAAGTTGGTCATCAGTGGACGAAAACCCGTTCAACTATGGGTGATTTCTACACTACGATGAACATTACCACAAGTTCGCCGTCAGTTGACCGGTAGTGGATTTAGAGTTGTCAATGGCTGTGCCTCATCGTTCTACATAAATGCCCGTTTTCAGTAGAAATCTCGAAGAGGAAAACCACATTGCGAAAATTTAATTACAGTACCTGCGTGAAAGATTTGCCGAAGCTAATCGCCATGTTCGACGGCAAAAAAATAGAAAAATCGGGGTTAAAATATATGAAAATTTCGTCAGCAACTAAACCGTTAACTTTCACTGCTGATATTCATGAAAACAAAGCCTACTCAACGTATGAAATTTCTCGCCCACTGATGACCGGCTTTCCTACGGTAGTTCAACGAGCTTCAAATCGTGCTCCTTCGTTCTACATAGGCAGCGATAACAGAAATTTTATCAAAAACAAGGCAAAGATCGAGGTCAACTTTTGAGCGGTACGTACATATGGGGGAGACGACCCCTGTGGTGTAGTGAGAGAGCCAAGGAAGCGGGTTCGAGCCTTCCAAATTATTTCAAAAATAGAAGAAAATCTTACAGTAAAAGTACACAATAACCAATGGACTCCTTACATAATTTATTTGATATTATTTACCTCTTTATCTGTTGCCACTTAACAGTCGAAATCGTCGACTTTCAGTTAACCTACTGCACGTAGCTATAGTATGAGCGCGGGGCAGTGGATGGAAACACGTCTTATGTGTGAAGCTATCGATCGTTAGCTGTTCGAAGGATATCTCTCGCGCTCTAGGTAACCACACTTCCTGCATGTTTCAGGTTTCACGCGAAAATTTACTCGTTCGAGGAGGATGGGTCACCCATCATGGGGATACCCAGCTCTTTGGTAAGATGGCCGAGGGTGAACGCATTATAATACCTTTACTAGATTCCTCAGAAGTAGAACGCATGGCGCTTCCCTAAAAAGTCAACCTGCATCCTTTAGTTAACAATTGCATACTCCCCATTTTACATTTTCCCTGTTTCCACTTAAAGCAATAGCCGCTCGTGAGTTTTGTACAGCCCTAGCCTTCTTACTAGGGTACTTGTCGTTAATGTGGCTTACATGGGGAGGGGCCATGCACCAAGCCGGTCAGGCCGCATCGAATGGACGTCACACAAAGTGGTTGTATGTTGATGTAGGCTGACACCCAGGAAAGCTGGCGCGTGTTCGGGCAGTGCTCCGATTGAACGTGATTGGCCAGCGCATTCCCGCCTCCCCATGTAAGCCACATTGGCGACTAGTAACAATCGCATATTGTACTAGTACCGACATCTCTTTTCAGAAAAATGTAGGCTGCCATAAGGTCACTTTTTGCCAATCAGGATCTGCATTCCTTCCTTTTCGGCCAAAATCAACACAGGCAATCGAAGGGTTCGATTCCCACCTGGAGCTGAATCACCTTTCTAAAATATCGATCAGGAACCGATCAATAAGGAAAACTTACTGCTGTAGATGATCTTCTTGGTGATGTGTTTCCGTTGACCATTAGCCATAATCGCTGACAGATACACCGTGTACTCGCAAGCCGGAATTGTGTCCGTGATCAGCGCACGCAGAGCTGTGCTAAAATATCAGGTAACTTTTTAGAAATTTTCGAAAGTTCGAGGTGAAATTTTTAAAACATAAGCATTAGAAGCAATTGTGACTCAGATAGGTAGCACCAAGGCCAGAACACCGGTTCAAACTTTGACTTGACTTCGACTCCAAGGGCCAGATTCATCAACCGCTTGCCGCCCTCTAACGTGGAAAATACCGCCAAGCCCCTGATATGACATTCATCATCATCAGGTTTGGCGGTATTTTCACCGGCGGTAAGCGGTTGACGAATCTGGTCCCAGGTTCAGATCATATCTTACCATAGCTATGTGTAGAAGAGATCTTTATAAACAGCTAGAGATGTTGGTAATCAAGACTTCATTTCTTCAAAGAAAAATCCTTAAAACTCCTTGCGTTCGATCTAACAGCGCCGGTGGTGAAATGGCGAAGAGCATTCCCGTCCGGTCAGCAGAAGGTTTGGGTTCAAATCCCGCCTGGTGCTAGAGTTTTGATTGCAACAGAACATCGCTATAAGAGCATACAACCTCAATGCTAGCCAATTGAGGCTTAAAGAAACTAAATTGAACCTTAAAACACTTTTTTGCAACGAGCGTTAAAATAGCCGGAGAGAGAATGGTACTAGTAGTTAATGTGGCCTGCATAGGGATGCGGAAGCACGCCGTCCAATGCTAACCAATCAGGGCGCCGACCACACTTCCTCCCCTTTGTACGGCACACCACACGCGATGCGATCTGGTCTATTTGGTCTGAAGCGTCAGTCGCCAGCCGATAACCGCCTTCCCATGTAGGCAACATTATCAACAAGTAGCCAAAAGGCAACCATCTGATAGAGTAAGGACTATCCGTAGCAAATTCAGTGGAATTTTCTATGTTAACATTAGGTAGAAGCTAGAAAAAGGTTTCGAGGTACACCTGGCGGCCGGCGCTTCCTTTGGCTATCCTACAGTCTCGAAGGTGAAATATGAGCTTGATTGCTAACCTGCCCAGTGAAGTACCGGCTGGCGGATTGCCTACTGCCGGCGCATAGTCGAGCACATACGCGATCGACTCCGCTGAAGTAGTTGCTGACCAGTCGACCAGGATCGATGACGAATAAACCAGCTGAAATTGGACAGGTTCGCTAGAAAATTTTAGTTCTTAGATTTAAAGAAAATCCCTTATTAATCAATTGGAAGCTAAGCTGCGAAATACTCCAATTTGAACCTTAAGGAGCTCCTTTGTAAAAACATGATCCTCACAACTGTCATTCAGCTCATTTACAGCTAAACTCAAGCGGGGATGTCTAACCCAAACATGTGTTAGACAACCCTATTTGGGTTAGGTTATTGCAAAAGTAGCCATCTAAATGGCGAATTTGTAGCCTAAAACATCAGTCTCAAAGAATAGGCAGTATAGACCTACCACCGCAAAGCCGATTGCTCGCCATCGAGATCGATTGACACCGATCAATAATTCCAAAAAGTAATCGATAAGACCTTGTAAAAAATCCACCTGAAAGCTAGCAGCCAACACTAGGCAAACAATCCTCATTCATTCATGCGTGATCTAGGGAATATCGCCACTTGACGTTGTAATCGATCCGAGTTCGACGGTTCCAGTACCTTAAATCGTTGCCGGATAATCAATGCTTCCGTTTAATCAGTAAATCAATATTGATGCGCTTCCTAATTGTAACTTGTCTTTGATTTGGCCAACATGGAGATGGGGGAAACGCTGCAAGCCAATCATGGAGCATTAACGGAACGGAAGTGCCATCCAAACAGAGCGTTGGTATACATTTACATGATGCCCTGATTGGCTGACCTGCGTTGAGTCGGTGCTCTGATTGGTTGCGATTGACTGGCACGTTCCCACCCACCATGTAGGCCACGTAATCAACTAGTACCTCTCAGTTTTCTAAACTCAACGCTCCTAAGTGCGTAAAGAAAGCCCAGATAAAATGGCGGCCAGAGCGTACCAAGTATCCTAACGGACGTGAATGAAGCAAACAAAAATATGTAGTAAACAAGCAGCAACAACAATGGAAACTGAAAAACTGAAGGGTTACTTAGCCGTTGAGTAGGTAACGAATACTCACGACAACGACACCAGGAAGGAGAATGTCATTCTTCTCAGTTCAACTTGACCCATAAAAGGAATGCCAAGAAGAAGTCGTCAAGAAGGTTGAGGAATTCTTGTGGCTCGGAAGTGATCTAACCGAGCAGAGAGGTGTGGACCAGGCGGTCAGGAGACGGAATAAGCGCAACCTGGCTCAAGTGGAGAGTCCAGAAAAATCCACTACTGCTCCAAGCATTCGAAGTCAAGCTCTGGACTTCATCAGGAGAGCTATAGCAGAGGACGTCCTAGGAACATGCAGCAGATTCTCTGTTATTACTCAATGGAATAACAGCTCATTTACTACCGTCTTTAAAATGTACCAGTTTCACGTCGAATCGTACACTTTTTAATCAAATTGCACATTCATCTAAACCCAAGCCTACGACTTCTGAAATCAAAATGAACTCCTCCAAATCGAAATGAGCTCCTTCTACATTGACCTTGAGGCTCTCTAAAAATCTTAGAATAATTTTTAACACATTTGTTGAAGCCCGGAGCAGCTGGAGTAGAGGCTACGTCTTGTTACAGAAGGTTTTGTTGCGATCAAAACTCTTGCGCCAGGCGGGAATCGAACCCGTGCCTTCTGTCTTCCGGACAGCGATGCTACGCCTTATACCACCGGCGCCGTTTGGGCGCACGGAAAGCAGAAGGTGCGGGTACGAGTCTCGCCTGGTGCAGAGACGAGTTTTGATCGCAACACAACATCCTGTAACAACATGGTTGGAATAATTTTTTGTCCAAAACTTTTTAGTATGACTTTCCTTGAAGTTTTAATTCACGTACGCAATAAGTGAACACATCGTTTGGAATTTTATAATTTTTTAGGAAAAGCGATAATTTAAAACTTGTTTTGAAGAGCAGGAAGACAGCCACTTTTAGTGTCAAAGAAAGATTGCGTCGTGCCCTCCTCCAAGAAGTTGCGATTTTTATTCGACTGATAGCAGAACTTCTGTTTGCACGATGTTCGACAATTGTTAACAATACAACAAAAACAACATAAAGAAGACACATATCCTCACTTTCGTGGCTCATGTAAGTGGATTTATATTATCAATCAAATAGAAGTTGCGGCGAACTTTTTGGGTGCGTGGCGCGATCTGATCTTTTAGTGCGTTATATGTTTATCTCCTTGCTGTGGGAAGAAAATTTTAAGACGAACTTCAATTTATTATTTTCTCTAAAATTAACAGTTTTATAAAATTGTTACTCTAAATGACTCTAATTAAGTGTCCAATTTCATTTGAAATGTGTTGTATTCGACGTGAAAATGGTATAAATTCACTTTCAAAATTATGAAAAACGATATTAATTATCGAACAACCCAACAACTCAATGGAATAATAGCTCATTTACATATTCAAATCCCACTTTAACGGCAAATCAGAAAACTGTACAGGGTAGCCCATAAGTCCTGCAACAAAAACATAGAGGATAAAGGATAGAGGACGGCGTTTTCAATCCTCTCTGGGATACGCCACGCATTCTACTTCTACGGGATGTCTTGGAGGCGTATTGAATGCGTATTTGGCCATACAATGACTCGCGGTGGCCAGCTGATGAACAAGTCAGTGCTTTATCATTCCCAGACAAGTCTGGACCAATTTATGGACCCGGAGGGATGGAAGGCTTGGTTGGTCTGGGCGGGAAATCCGAACTAGGAACCTGGTATCGGGTGCACGAGACAGTCGGCGCCTCCTCCGACTGCATTCCACGCGCCCGCAACAAAAACAGAGGCGTATAAAAGGCTAAGAATGCGCCAAATTTGGTACACTTTTGAATAGTGTCTGCCCATAGTTTGAAAATTATGGTGGAGCGGTATTATACATAAGGGACCACTCCTGGATTGATCAGAGCCTTCAGATCGTGTGGGTTGCTTTGCAGCTCACGTCGCAGCCCCTCTTACGGAGTTTTACTTCTTATTCGTTCCAAAGAAGATATTGAACAATAGTTTTTCAGGAGATTTTCTTTAAGATGGTTAATAAACAAATATTGAAAATCTAAAGGAAATTCAGGAATTCCGCAGCCACAATCTAGAAACTACATTTTGCTTAGTAATAGACTACGCACACGGCTGAATATTGCATTTGTTCGAGCTGCTTGCTGCATGATCAGAAGATTAAAAGTATTCGTCTATTGTAGTTCAGATCCGTTCATCTAATGTTCACTCCTAAGAAGCCTCTGAACTGCCCTACAAAATACCATCATACCGTATGTTCAACAACCGATCTTCCGAAATTTAGTCACATCGAAATAGGAGCGCTCCACCACGGGCCAGACAAGAATTTTCGGTAGTTTTACGTGAGAGCGAATTTTTGTAATAAGAGCAGATACAACCATGATACTTTCCAGAAGTATAGCACTGAGTACATGCAACATAACAGTTTGTATGCGGTTCTTTGCAATTGGAAAAGACAGCCAATAAGGTTGCCTAATTTTGTTGCAGGACTTATGAGCCACCCTGGACAGCATGCGTTCTGTCACTGTGCATTTTAGATGAAAAACCACAGTATGAACTTGTCTATCGGTTGGGCACCACAAGTCATTGTGCGGCCACACAGATCACTTCCGCAACATCTCGTAGAAGAAGAGGAAGGCGTGACGCATCCCAAAACGGTTTGATTTTCGCCGACTTCTATCGTTCTTTATCCTTATTTAAGTCAATCTAGGGAAAACCTTCAATCAAGAAGTGCGAGAGTATGTATGGCCTGTTCGTTCTAAGGTAACATCCGAGCACCTAGAAAGCAAGATGCGTGGCGCACTCCCAGCACATCACTTTGAATGAACAGACCCATGCCCTTTTTTGATCCATTCAAAACTGACCAAGTCTTATGCAATAGGAGCAATAGGTAGATAGTCCTCAATATTTTTCTGCGGTTGTGCCATGCATTCTACTTCACACGGGCTTTGTGAGATCTTTTAATCTATACTTTGAAGTCTATGGCCTTCAAAGAAAACCAAGCAACTCGCTAAGCATAAATCATGGAATTCAAGTATGATCTACAGGATGCTTTTAAACTGAAACCATGTTAAAAGTGGGCAAAATTTTAGCCTCGCGCAGGACTCGAACAAGCAAGTAGAAGCGAAAAGTGTTGCATAGAACGAAGATGAGACTCAAGAAATTTTCTAACTGCTGACTAAAGAAAAGACAGAATAGCGAGATAGTGAAGTTGCAGGGAGCATTCTGAATCCGAGCGTCGAAAACTAAAGATGATAAGAGAGCATGTTGAACCGAATAGCTCAGAAACTGCTCAGTTTTAATTGAAGCAAATCGATAAAAAAAATCTCAAAAATTCCGCAAAAATCCGGCAGAGCGGCGAGGGGAAGAGGCAGCTGAAGAGGTGTGAGTATCGAGTATCATTGCGCGCGCGCTGTCGGTCTCTCGATCAAGTGCTAGCGGTCACGCCCTGCGCGGACCGACCGACCGCCTGGCCGTGTCTACCGGCCCGTTCGAAGCGAGCTGGGTGGAGCACAGAGAGCGAGACGATGACAGCACCGCCGCCCGCCGCTAGCTGTGGGACCGGATCAGCCGTGTCCGGTAGTCCGGTCAGTGTCCGGAGATTAACGAGCAAACCGCTCCGGAAACGGCTATTCAACGCTCTATGAGGCGATTCCGAAGGCTTTAGGTGGATGACTCAATCCATGAAAGACTCACCCCGGTTCCCTAAAAAAACGTTCCATGTCCTGAATGCGGGCAGCATTGGGAAGTGGGAGCGCGCTAGCGAATCGGGGTTCTCATCGCAAACGCTCTCTCAGAATGGAACGCCTATTCGATACCACCTGATTGGCTTACACGTTCACACCTCCCTATGCTGACCTCTTTCGCGACATAGGCTGAGCTGAAGCATTTAGGAAAAGCAAGTAAAGTCGAGGCAGAAGAACGATCTAGAACTTCAGTGACATTTTCTCAAATAAGATTATCTCTCGTCTTCAAATCTATTCAAGTGGAGGGCATAGAAGAACTTGGACAGACAGAGGCCTTCAAATTTGAAAATTAAAATAGAATCTGGCCTTTAAAAAATCCGCGGCGCCCATTTATTAGAAAAAAATGCCTGAGATTCAGAGGGGGCAAAAAAATCCCCTGGGTTTATGAGCCTTAGAATAAACTACGATCTGAATTGACACTATTTGTCTTCATATAAACGATGGAGGATAATAGACGACGTTAATCAGTCCCTTCTGGTTGCGTCACATATTCTACCTCTACGGGATGTTGTGGGCCTATACGATAACTTGCGGTGACCAGCCGATGGACAATTAGTGCTGGATCCTACTATAGTTGTGCTCGAACGAATAATGTTCAAATTATTATTCGAATATTCGATTTATCTAGATTTTCGAATAATCTCTCGAATTCGAACATCACAAGGAAGCCATATTCGAATATTATTCGAAAATCGAATAATTTCAATCGAATAAAGAATAAACTTCAAAACTTCAAGCACAGAACCTGACTCGAACAAATTGTTCGACCATTCGAATATTCGAGTAAACGAAAACAGGGCTTATTCGATTTTCGGTCAATCGGTCATTCGAGAAAGTTGAATTCGTGCGTTCATTCGCTCAAAAAGTTTCGACATGGAATTTATTCGTTCGTTCATTCGTTTGATAAAATTTCTGAAAAGGAAGAAGAGGAAAAAGGCGAAGGAGAAAGAAGAAGAAGAAGAAGAGGAAGGAGGAGAAGAAGAAGTTGAGCAGGAGGAGGAGGAAGAAGAAGAGGAGGAAGAAGGAGAGGAAAGAAAGGAGGAGAAAGAAGAAGAGCAGGAGGAAGAAAAGGAAAATGAGGAGGAGGAGGGGAAAGAAGGAGAGGATGAAGAACAAGAAGAAGAAAAGAAGGAGAGCAGGAGGAAGAGGAATAAGACGAGGAGGAGGAGGAGGAGGAGGAAGGGAAATAAGGAGAGGATAAAGAAGAAGAAGAAAGGAGGAAAGAAGAAGAAGAAGAGAGGAGGAAGAAGCAAAAGACGAAAAAGAAGAAGAGGGAGAAGAAGAGGAGGAGGAGGAAGAAGAGGATGAAGAAGAAGAAGAGAAGAAGGAGGAGAAGAAGGGGTGGGGTTTCCACATCAGTTCAGCAGGTGCGAAGAGTGGCCGAGGCTGGTGTGTCGTGCTATTCGAAGATCAGACAAATGAACGGACGAGTAACCTGAGCCGTCCTAAATGGGCGCGCGCCGTGGTCAGCGGGTGACGACGCATTAAGCGCGAGCAGGTCTCGGCTAAACATAGCGCTCACTCAGTTGAGCACCATCTTCAAGACGAACCAGCAACTTATTAAGTTGCCATAGGCCTATGTTATACCACTGCTCAGGGGTGAGCGACGGCGTGGACAACGGACACAATTCGTGGCGAGATTCATACATCTGAGATTCAAATCCAACATTGAACATGGCTGGCCCCCTGTTCAATGGTGAATTTAACCCCCCTGTTCAATGTTGAATTTAAATCTCAAATGGGGGGGGGGGGGGGGAGAGAGTCCTGTTGGAACGTCCAATGGGCATCACCGAAGTGCTACTGGACGGAAGGAAGAACTACGGACTCGAGAATGTCTCGCTGGTACATATCTTTGTCGATTTTCACTCCTCTATTTACGAACAAAAAGGGGGTCTTGCCGCTGGCGCAGATTCTGCCCCAAACCATGACAGATTGTGGGTTTTGGGCAATAGCAGAGCTGCTTGGAGCCTCTGTAGACCACGTCCTTCCATTTTGGCGATTGTGCGCCTGCTCCACAGTGAACAGCTTCTCATCCGTGAACTGAATCTGTTCCCAGGTACGACCTGCGGGCCATCGCCCCCAAACTTCGCGAAACGTTTGGCCCTCTGCATCGTCTCCAAAGGTGGCCTCTTCGAATCACTTGAGCATTGTGTAGCTCAACGATTGTATTGTTGTAATTTAGTCATTGTCTTCTCGAATTGTTGGTTGTTTTATATTTGTGACAAAAAATCTTGTCCACGTTATTCTGGTTCACCCTGTATATAAGCCAAATACCCATCCAAGTCGCCTCTACGACATTCCGTAGAAGTAGAATGCGTGGCGCACTCAGAATTGATTAACGCCAACGTTTGCCGTTTAACCTTACTCCTTGTTCAGTTCCACTTCACCAGAACCGTTGAATTAGCTGTGGGGCTGCCCGCGACAGTCAACACACCTCACTTCACGTCGAACAGAATAAATCGCAACGAAAGGAAAGAACACTGCCAAAGCATTTTACTGACACTTCCTCTTTTTGCAGGGTGGACATTATCTGATTTAAACTATTGCCGTTATACTGTAGAACGTTATTAATTATTTATGAGAACTCTGGTCTCTGTTAATGCGAGCATTCCACCAGTGCAGTCTCAAAATATTTACAAATTTTAACAATATTGCTCCTTGAAAATCACTATTAGACATGGGACGAAATTTGGGAGAATTTTCCAAGAAACATGAAAGCGAAAAATGCCAGAGAACAGAAATTCTCAAAATTTTCATTTGAGCTGTTTACTATCTAAAGATGGATATTTTCCAGTAATAAAAGCTTTTCTACAGCTATAAACGTGACTACCCAACAGTGGTTTTATCTGCTGGGGTTTTTTTATACCATTTAACGTCAAACTGGACAGTCTTCAAATCAAAGACTCTTCTAAGGTAGCCTAAGACTTTTGAAATCAAAGCGAACTCTTCCAAATAAAAAAGACTAGAACACTTTTTGTTCTAGGAAAATTTTGGTTTTACTTTCTTTGAAGTTTTTATCCATATCCCCAGTAAGTGAACGCATCGTTTGAAATTGTATTTTAAAAAATTAAGGAAAAATAATGGCATAATGCTTGTTTTAAAGAGCAGAAAGGCGTCCATTTTTATTGCCAAAAATAAAAATTGCGTCATGCCCTCTTCGAAGACGTCGCGATTTTATTCGATTGATAGCAAAATTTCTGTTTGTGTGGAGTTTGACACCTGTAAATGATATAACAAAAAACTGTAAAGAACACACATATCCTCACTTTGATGGTTCATATACATGGTATTGACACTATCAATCAAATAAAAGTTGCGGCCAGCGTTTCGGATGCATGGCCCGATCTGATCTTTCAATGCGCTAAATGATCGCTTCTTTGCTGTGTTTTGAGACAAATTCTAATTTATTATTTTCTCTGTAAGGCGTGTGTAGCGCAGTCGGAGGAGGCGCCGACTGTCGCCTGCACCCGATACCAGGTTCTTGACTCGGATTTTCCGCCCAGGACAAGCAAGCCTTCCATCCCTCCCGGGTCCATAAATTGGTACCAGACCTGTCTGAGAAGGACAAAGCGCTGACTTGTTCATCGGCTGGCCATCCCAATTCATTGTATAGCCTAAATAAATCTCAGTCAAATCGCCTCCACGACTTCCCGTAGAAGTAAAGTGGATCCCAGTGGGGATTGAGTAACGCCGTCCTTTATCCTTATCCTTATTTTTTCTCGCAAAATAAAATTTTTATAGAATTATTACACTTGTTGAAGCAGGAAAACTAAAAAAATTTCAAAGAAAGCTATACCGGATTTTCCTTGAACAAAAAATTATTCTGTCTGTCTTGTTGAGTCTGCAGTTTAACATGCCTGAATGTGATTTCGATTTGGAAGAAATCGTATCGAATCAAAAGTCTTAGTTGAGCTGAAAATATCGTCCAATTCGACGTGAAAATGGTATAGTATACGCTAATTAAAAATTGGTCGTTGTCGCGAATGTGAGCAGCATTGGATGGTAGCAACGCGCCAGCCAATCAGGCTGAATTGGATGGGCGTGTCAGTCAGAAAGGACGTGTAGGGCCGGTGTGTTATCACTAGCTGACGTGCTCCCATCCCTAATGCTGCCCATATCTGTGACATGGACTGAAAATCACACCAAACAGTCAGGAACAGTCGCTGAACATCGAAGGCTGATCGACCGCACGGAATGCCGGCGCAGTAGCGCACAGCACACCGGAACGAACTGGCGCGCTTGACGCTTACGTCAAGCACTCGTATGCCGCCGCCGCGGTGCTTGCGCTGAGCGAGCGGTCAACCAGCTCTCATTGTTCGCGCTTGCGCTCCGTGTGTTTGCTCTTTGGTATATAGCGGTTTTCGGATTCGACGGCGGACGGACGGCGGCATATCTGGACAATTGACACTTTCCGGATGACAGTTGGTCACCAACACTGCGCGAGGGCACTGGGCAGTGGCTGCGACCATCACGGGGAAAAACGGCGAACACCTCGAAGCACATGATGTTGTGCGATTCTGGCAGGCCGTAAAAGACTACGTTTGGTCCAGTGAAGACGATACCCCTGGGAAGACGTCAGGCAAGAACTACAGACTCTTCCGTAATTGATTAATTAATTAATTTCATTATTTCTCCTTGTAAGCGAATGCTGTTCTGGATCTCCCAGTCGGAAACGGTGTTAGTCACTAGATGTACACCATTTTCACGTCGAATTGGACACTTTTCAAATCAAACTGGACACTCTTCTAAGCTAGTCTAAGACTTTTGAAATGAAAAGCGGACTCTTCCAGATCAAGATGACCTTCTTACAGACTAAACTGCAGACTCAATAAGATGCTAGAATAATTTGTTTTCAAGGAAAATTTGGTACAACACCATTTGAATTTTTTTAGTTCAACTGCCCGAATGAGTGTTTTTTTTAGAAAAAGTAACATTGTTGTTGTTTTAAAGCGCCGCAGTGCAGCAGTCATTTAACGCATTAAAAGACGAGATCGCACCATGCACTCGAAGAGCTCGTCGCAACTTTTATTTGATTGATAGTGTAAATGCTGTTCACACTCATCAAAGTGAGGATATGTGTGTTCTTCACAATTGTTTTTGTTGTATCGTTTGCAGATGTGAAACTCTATACAAACAGAAATCTTCAAAATCACTAAAAATGACAAAAATGACTGCATCAACTGGCTAAAAATTGCGACCGTCTTGAGCAAGGACATGGCGCAATCCTTTTTTGACACAGAAAAATAGACTTTCCTATTCTTTAAAGGCCTTAAACCATTATTTTACCTCAAAAATAAAACCTTTGTGAAAACTCAGGCAATGTGTTCACTTACTGAGTTGGTGAACCAATGCTCCAAAGATACGGCAAGCGCCTGCCAGGTTAGTCGCCCTTCGCAACTCCCACGTCTGATCTTGTCTCACTTTTTCCTTATGAAAAGTATTCTGTAGGATGAAATGATGTTTGAGCGAGTAGTTTGGCGAATGCTTCCGACTTTTCCCGGCCCGAAGAAGGCGAAACTCACCGAAACGTCAGCCTAACAAAAGACGTTAACAATCCTGGTGAACTGCACAAGTACACTGCATCGATAATCAAGAACGTCATGACAAGATTCATTGAAAGTCGAACCTGGGCAGTGCTCCAAAGATAGTCGTACTAAAAGATTTTATTTGAAAAAAGTATTCTATCCTTTTTGGAGAGTCCCTAATCTAATATGGAAAGAGGTCGCTTGATTTGGAAGATGTTCAGTTTTATTTCAAAAGCGTTAGACTTGTTTAGAAGAGTGTCCAACTTGATGAGAAAATGGTATGTAATAAAAACATAGTATCCCACCATAAATATAATAATACAACAAACCAAAATAACGAAAATATTAGTACGTACTTTATAAATGACAGTAACATAATTTAAAATTCCTAGCAAGTTATCGTTCGATTGAATTCATTTTTATCCCTCAAGTGACTGGCACTGAGGTAATAAGATCTCGTAACGATGTTCTGTTGCGATCAAAACTCTAGCACCAGGCCGAACTCGAACCAGCGCCTCCTGCTCACCAGGCGGGAATGCTCTACGCCATTACACCACCAGTTTGGTGATGCTGTTTGGTCGAACGTCGGACCCGTCAGCACTCAATATCCCACATGATGCGTTTGACTGAATAGAGCCGGTGATGTAATGGCGTAGTGCATTTCTGCCCGGTCAGCACAAGGTGCGTGTTCGGGTCCCGCCTGGCGCAAGAGTTTTGATCGCAACAAAACCTCGTTATGACAGTTATCGTTGGGCTCCAGGTGGCTGTGAAGTGTCCAATTCAAAACATGGTATACCATGTTATGGTATACCATGTTTTGAATTGGACAACATTGGACAACATTGGACAATTGGACAACATTTATGGTATACCAAAACAGCTGTGCTGTTTTAGCACACGCGATGCCTCCGACTCTCTGGCCATGTCGAGCTCGGTAGGAGCGCGATAATCTGCAACCGGACAAGCGCTTCTCAGAGCATTAAGCTGTCCGTCAAACATAGGCGCGCAGAGCGCGAACTATGTCACAAAATGTTTGGGGATCAAGGAACCGCTCCTACCGTCTATGGAGGTACAGTAGCTTTCCCTGAATGAGGGCTCTAAACAGCATAATACCTATTTAAATAGAGCGTTCTCCACTACGAGCCTCATACTCTGGATCTGCATCGAGTGACCATTCCTACGAGTTGGAAGGCGTCAATTGAACGTTTAAAAATCAGTTCGATGACGAATGTTCTGTCTGGGACCTTCCACTGCGTTGCACCTACAGGTATGGTTGTGCTCGGAAGATCTATTGTATTCGAAAGATTTTCATTCGAATTTGAGTACTCGAATTCGAATGATCAAAAAATCGCGTATTTCAAATGTATTCGAATTCGAATGTTCAAAAAATTTCGTTTTTCGAATGTATTGGATTTCAATTGTTCAAAAGGTCGCGTTTTTTGAATATTTTCGAGATTCGAATGCTCGAAAATTCCAAATATTATAATAGATTGAATATATTCGAGATTCGAATGGTCGAAAATTTTAAATATTCAAATATAATATAGTATAATTTCAAACCATTAGGATATTCGAAATTTTTTGTTGCAAATAGAAAATTCACGAACATTTATACATGCTCATCCGATTAAAGATGTCAGAAAAAAACAGCGATTCGAAAGGAACTGTCGAGAACTACGGTCTACCTCTAACTGTACGAATGTATACTATCCTACTATTATGCAGGACGCGGCGTTTATGTAAATCCGGACGAACTTTCTCTTCTCAAACAAATTTCTTAGCACGAAATATGAATACGAATCATTCATTGAGTGGTCTGTCAGTGAGTAGTCCAGTCATTTTGCTTTTCCGTCTGCTTCTGGACCTGTGCCTCACATTGTTACCTCATACGGACCAAATGAGTATTTATCCATTAATAATCTATCTATCATCAACTACGGGCGTGCCTGCGGTATTCAGCGCTGTAGACGTCGTCAACTTCTATGTACCCCTTTGTATCTATAACTGTTATTCATATCTATTTTATCCGGGAGCGAGTTCCTTGTGGCGGAACAACTCTCCATCGTGAGCCACCTTATAGGGTCTATTTATATGTTCCCATACTAGTGCATCATGTCGTTGATAGTTGCTGCTAAAAATGTTCAGGGCCTGAAAGGGAAGAAAAATAAGGACGATGTGCCGACTAACAATACCGACAACAAGGAGCTTGTCAGGGCTATCAATCTGAGAATGAATGACCGCTCTCACACTCCGCACTTGAAAGCTACTTGAAAGCTATTCTGGATATGAAAGAAGAGCTTCATGCGGTTATTAAGAAAGCCCGTCCAGCGTCAGCCGCCGGCGAAGCCGAGCCAGGCTGGACACTAAGACCACACAGTTTTCTTTCATTGTTTCAGGCGCACAAACTTTTCCAATAAATAGTAGAGTAACAATAGCAATAATTGTACGACCGAAATAATATGAGGTCGGCATTTTCTACAAATCGAACTAAAATTGAATTTCAAAAGTTTTCGAAGAAAAATATCTTACCGTGTTCGTTAAGGCAAGACAAACCATTTGTTGACAAGTGTCTCCAGGGTGTTGGCTTATAGTTCAATTCCTGCTATCCTTTCCATGGGTGGTTTGTATCTACCGGCACATGCATTTGTTTTGTTGGTTAACATACCTTGTTCTGTTTGCTCTGTTTGCTTCTGCTTGCATCTATTTTCGCGTGGATTCCCACGTATAAATGAAAATAACGACAACAACGGTAACACTAACAACAGTAATAGTAATAAAACTCCTCACACTTTGATCTTATCATCTGCTCCAGAGGTCCCATTGGTTTGGACCGAAAAATCATTGTCATATCGTTCAGATAAATGTTCGAGCCAGCTGACGGACTCTTCGGCACATTGGTGACTGAGCAGTGGATCGTAGATAAGCTGGCCTCTCGCTATGGGGTCAGTATTTCCCACTTAAGATTCACAAGGATTGGTGAAACAGAGGTGAGGCCAAATGAATGGTGATTTCGTAAGAAAAAATGTGGTTGATCTGCTTGAAAATTACCAGAATTCCTCACATTTAGGGTTCATTCTCTCGAGTCTGCTCAATGGAAAGCGATGGTGGAGGTGATCTTCCGAAGAAATTGATTCTAAAGGTGACTGCGCCTCTTCATTATAGTAGAGGGTAGAATTACCACCCAACATAGCCCGGTCGAGGTACCTCTACCCTCTACTATACAGGACCCCAAATATTCAACCTAACGCTTCTATCACAACCAGCGTGATCTAGAGTTCTGTTTATTAGTTCCTAATTAGCATCCAACCTAAAATAAGACGGAGGAGGAGGAAAAGAATAAAGTGAAAGGAACGCAAGGAAAGGTCGAAGAAGTCCGAAGTCACAGATGTAAAAGAAACAGCGCGCCAGTTCGAAGGGCTAAAGGATAACCACGAGATCAAGGTCATTACGCGAATCATGGCCCCACCTTATTAAATCCTATTTTTTATTCTTCTGGTCATTGTGACCGAGGATGGAGGCGAGGAGGATGGCGCAGACGAGACGTGAGTTTTCCTTCGTTCGCTTCACCCTATTTCATTGCTATTTTATTGGTTTCTTGAAGCTGTGCGCCGAGTTTAAGCACTTTATACGGCTTACGTTTCGGTGGTTTCGCCGCCTTCGGGGCCTCGAAGACTCCAAATAACACCTGAAGAACTATTCCCACAAATGTCATTTCATACTATAGAAAGAAATTCAAAGGTGAATAGATTGAAAACGATATGGACAACGACTGAGGCTAACCTCCGTGGTGGAAGTCGAGGAGCTCCACCGGTCACCGACAGAGGGAGGTAGACGTTAGTGAATGGCTTCAGCTCTAGGAACCAGCCACCCTAGGGACCTCCTAAGGCATGGCCCAGTGGGCTAAAACAGACAGAGGCCGACAAGAAAAGTGTGCATCTGAGACGCAAGAACTAGCACCCTTCGTCGGCCTCTGCGGGCCTACTGGGTCATGCCTTAAAAGGTTTTTAGGGCCGGTGATCCCTAGAATTTAAATCATTCACCAACGTCTACCTTCATCTGACGGTGACTGGTGGAGCATGTGATGGCGCCTCAGCTTCCACCATAAAGATAGCACTCAGTTGTTTCCCACATCGCTTTCATTCTATTCACATTTGAATTTCTTTCTGTAGTATGAAATGGTCTTTGGTAGAGTAGTTCTTCAAGTGTCATTTGCATTCCTACGGACTCCGAAGAAGGCGAAACCGCCAAACGTAAACCGAGTAAGGTGCTGTAACAATCTCGATGCACAGCCTCATGAACCCAACAAAACAAGGAAAATTGTGCCGAGATTGATGGAGGGTCGGACATGGAGTCTGCTCTATTCCATTACCACGCTGGGGCTCAGATTCCTCCACGTCCCCAACGTTTTGAAAGGAGCCAGACTAAGTGACTATTCCAATCAAAGGCCTGACTCTGCAATGAGATTCTCAAGCTTCAGTAATAAAGCGTAAGATAAAAATCAATGTGAGAGGCAGTTTATGGGGTACGTCATGCATTCCACTTCTGCGCTGGATGGCAGACACAACAGAAATAACGGCTGTAAAAACAATACAACGATTTTTTGGATGTTCCATGGTAGCGTTTGCAATGTCTCACCCATCTATAAAGCTGTAGATCCGAGGCGAATATATGAAGTCTTTACTTGAGCACGGAATTGAACCATACCGATTCACTCGGCGCTTTCCTTCAAGTTCATTCCATTATATATAGTGATGATTGCATACCCTTATAGATTCCCACATGTCTGACGTACGTGGAGAATCGTAAGAGGCGAGGGTGGACGGGAGGCGATTTCTCCCACATCAAGGACCTACTAACCACGGTAGGTTAAGGTTAATTGCCTGTTCAGCAGACAATTTTTGGTTTCCTAAGAAACTTATGGATGCTATGACTGCTCCTTCAGTACCACAACAAGGAGACGCTGTTCTACGATCACGCTCAGGGTGTGTCTGGAGTGCCACGGGTTTTTCTCAGTCAGCCGTTGACCGACACTGACCAACGAGGTATCATATGCATGGAGTATTTGGAAGGTGCTCGCACTCGAGCCGTCTACGAGTCGATTTCCGTGGACGAGATGAAGTCGGTGAGTCATGGGTTAAGGCCTCCGCACACCTTTGCGGCAGGCGGCAAAACTCGTGAAGCGCGCCGCTCACGCACACTTGAGTCTTGGTGGCGGCAAGCGGCAGCGGCGAAAGGCAGAGACACGACTGAAGCCTGACACCGCTCAACCTCGTTCGCCGCCATCGGGAAGCTCTATTTCTCTGCCCTATGGTTAAGTATAGAGCCGCCGCTTTGCCGGAAAAGTGTGCGGAGGGCTTTAGGGTTGGGTTTCTATACTCCCGCCGCGGAGCGGGTGCGTCAACTTTGAAGTGTGGAGCGGTTTTCGCGCTGCTTCTGAAAACCCGAAAGCCGCTGCTCATCGCAACGCGCCGCACCCGTTTATTTTGCGGCATGATTCGTACAATACCTGACTTCGAAATTCCATCAAATGAGATGTTCTACAGCGGCGGAGTATAAACACGATGCTGTGCTGCCGGAGGGCGCAAAAAATCGATATCCGTGCTACGTTCATAGTGCCGCTCCAGCGGAAGTACAATACCGGCCCTATTTTTTAGCCATTGAGCGGAAAAGCGCAATAAAAACGCCTATTTCGCCGCTTTATGACAGCGCTCTGCGTGCCTCATTAAATAAATCTGAGATTTGAGATCAGCATTGAGTGCTCTACCCGATTAAGTTAAAAACGCTCAGTAAATGTTCGAAATGTTGGTTCGACTAGCTGTATTCAGAATGTCACCTTTAGGCCACGTTTATACTTCCATCGCCGTGCGACACGATGTCTACGCATAGAGGCCAAATTGATTGATCGCACCGGCCAGCGTCGACGCCACCCGGCCGGAGTGAATCGCGTGAACCCACGTCCAAGCGAGCCCTCCCAAAATCGGCGCGATGCGATTAAAACGGAATGGGGCACGGTGTTGCTGCTCCGTTTGTCCTTTTGAGTGGACACGGAAATGTGTGCACAATTACGTGTGTGCAATAGACATGGGATCCGAATCATGCATTTTCGGATATCCGACCGGTTTTATCCGGTTTCGGATTATCCGAAATCCGGCTCGACCGAAAATGGCAATGTCTGAATCATCCGAAGATCCGGGGTTTCTAAAATTGCCCTCATCTGAATCATCCGAAGATCCGGGGTTTTCAAAATTGCCCTCATCTGAATCATCCGAAGATCCGGGGTTCTGAAAAACGCAATGATTCGGATAAAATCGGATAAAAATCGGATAATAGGGGGTTAGCGCGCCTTGCTGCCGAACTCTGCGTCATTGATAACTTTACTTTTTCGGGCAGATTTTGCAATCATTTGGCGGGAATTCTCTCACAAGAGAAGGGTCTGAAGCGTACGTCTGAACGGGGAGAGCGAACATCCTATTAAATAGGAATAATCCCCACCCCTCAATTAATGTAAAAATATGCTTCATTTTCGCCAAGTCGTTAAACCGAAGGAGTAAGGGATCCTTGAAGTTACAGTGGAATCGGTGCCTCACGAGTTCGAGGGTCTTGAACGAGCGCGATGCCTCTGCCGGCAAGCAGGTCGGAGCGCAATGGGTAGTGACGACGCTTCATGGGAGGAAGATCGGGGGTTCATCCTCATGCGCTGCTTCATTCCTGCTTTTCAACTGATTGGTTAAGATTTGAGGGATTCTGACGTCTATGCCATTTTCAGACGTTTTCAGCGCATTTTCCAGCTGCATGCTGTGGTACTCAACATGATGATGCATAAATATTCTACACTAGTGATAAATAGGTACAAAGTGCATGAAGCAGAACTGGGCACAATACGGGCAGCGTATAAAGGCTACAGGGTTCTCACAGTTTGTTTCCCTACAGCGGCTAATGACCTCGGGTAAAACCTCCCTGCTCGGATTGTTAAAGGAGACCATGATGTGGCGTCACATGTGGTTAAAATGAGAGTCTGCGGATCCCGCAAAATGACCTAAACGGCATCGATACAATTTTTCCCTCATCTTTGTCTGTCACCTGGAAATGAGAGGTCTGCAGGGAGGTTCTCAAAAACCTAACATCAACAATGCCGCCGATGCTCCAACCGCTGTGATCCAACCGCTCACGCTGAAGTGTGGCCCACCTTTAGACAAGGAATCTTCGAGGGAAGAAATCAAGCTGGCCGAACGGATGGCTAGCATACTCTAGGACTTCGAAGCACGTCAACTTGAAGTTGACGAAGACGAACAGCTGGAAGTGGTGGAAGAAGAAGAGGAATATTGGGATCCGTAAGATGAACTGATTGACGTGGAAAGGCTAGCAAGCAGTGGGCATATGATAACGTTTTCGGGTGGAACGCTTGTTTCGGAAGAAAGTGTACGTTTTGAATTTGCTTTCGTCTATGGAGCCGATCTCATTGGTCCATGTATGGAAGCAAACTGTGAGGAGGCTGCAGCCTTTATACGCTGTCCGTATTTTCACCAGTGCCTCTGTTTCATGCACTTTGTGTCTGTGTATCACTCATGTTAAGCGTTTATATATCATTATGTTGAAGAGCTTTCTCGTTGTCTTTTGGTTAAAAAACCGGCCAGTAATAAACATAATAATAAGGTGGCAACAAAGTTACTTACCATGGAATACATCTGGAACTGCGCAGCAAACATCTAAAATGGTATGGATGTCAGAATCTCTCAAATCAATCAATCAGTTAAAATGCAAAAATGCAGCAGCGCAAAAAGTCGAACACCCGACCTCTCTCTCATGGGGCAACATCGCTATCCACCGCGCTACGAGCCGCTTCACGCCAGCAGCGTCGCGGGCGTACAAGAGCCCCGAACTCGAGAGGCGCCCATTCCACTGCAACTTCAAAGATCCCCTACTCCTCGGGTTTATCTACTTGGCAAAAAAGAAACACATTTTTATACTAATTGAGCAGCGGGAGTTATTCCTATATGACTCGCTCTCTTCGTTCAGACCCTTCCCTTCTCAGAGCACGAGAAATTTCTTGCAGGACTCATAATTGTTTCATTATTGGACTTTACAAGATTTCGCTGTAAATTGCCAACTCACTATTGAGTGGGTATTGGCTCTTTAGGGTTTAGTGCTGTTTTTTGTTTGTTCTGAAAGCGCAAGGTAGCTCTGGGGAGAGCTCTCCTCGTAAAGTAGCCAAGTACGACACCTTTTACGTAGCACTGATGTATTCTGCTCCATTGGTGAACTGAGCTTGGTCAGTTATGATGTAATTGGGCACTCATGTGCCTTGCTACCATATAACCACCTTATTGAAGGTTAGGTCAATGAAATAAACACGGAGTTACTGAGATGTTCCGTTTTTAAGAGGTTGCATGCCTCTATTATACCACTTATCCGGTTGTATCCGAATCGGATATTCGAAATCCGGCTCGGCCGAAAATCGCGTTATCTGAATTATCCGAAGATCCGGGTTTTCTAAAATTGACCTTATCTGAATCATCCGAAGATCCGGGGTTTTCAAAATTGCCATTATCTGAATCATCCGAAGATCCGGGCGTTTGAAAAATGGCCTATCCGAATCATCCGATTATCCGGAAAATCGGTGTCGGATCCAATGTCTAGTGTGCAAGTGCTCAATTTTGCGTAATGCGTGACCGCATAGCCGACTACTTGGAAGATTCATTGTCATCCGACAAAGCGCGACGCGATGGGGCGCGTCGCTTCGTTCGAATCGCGTCGCACGGAAGTATAAGCAAAGCTTTAGGTCCTCTCTTTTGCTATAACTCCGCCCGCAATGCATAACTGTGTGTACTACTGCATTGTTGCTAGATGAAATGCACTGCATTTTTAGATTCTTGACCTCTACACTGGAATCCAGCAAGGATGTTCCAATATACCTGCCAATGTTCTTCAGCGTTTCGATAGGAACGTATTCGAGCTGCTCGCATCGACAACATTGAGTTTGGATGTACGTTTTGGCACATACAGATATGGTGCAGTACGCCGAGGAAGGTCTGGACAACCCTGAAGAAATCGACGAAATCGTTCGGTAATGACAGCACGATTGATAATATACGCACTGTTGTGGCCATGACATATGCGGGACACTACGTTAGATGGTCAATTCTGAGCGAAAATCGATGAGTGCAACCGATAACGGCTAGCCTGATATCTTGTTGTTATCGTAGAACTCGCCCAGCGGCTGTGGTATTCGTGTGATCCTCATCTGAAATGATTAATCTTAGGCAAAAATCGATGAAATCGATTATTAATGATTATTAATAGCTGTTCAGTTGACAATACTTACTCGTTGTTGAGCCTTTCGGTTATGACATCGCGTGATTCCCCTTTCAAGTGGCCGATTGGGGTCAAAATCGATAAAATCTCTGAACTCTGAGCAGTCGATAGATTCTGCTTGCTTGCGGTGAACCCTATCCACCTGCCAACGTGACCACGTGATTACCACATTCAGTGGCTGACGTCGAGCAAAAACCAATAAAATCGATCGATAACCCCTGCCCAAGTGGTCACCTTCGACCAAAAATCGATAGAATCAACGGCTAGCCGATCGACATTCTTTAGTCCGTCCGCGAAGTCTGTTCAATGACCCACGTATTCATGCAACGCTTATCCCAAACGATCACCCCTGAAAAAAAAACGATAAAAAGTTGACCGATAATCGCTGAGCAATTAATTATTTATTATTTATTTATTTATTATTTACGTCATAGGACGCGCTCAAACACAGTAGCAAATATAGTAGACATACACTAGCAAAATGTCAAAACAGCGACTAACGCAAAAAAAACTTACTGAAAATTGGTCGATAAAAGTGCAGTCGAAAAACAAGAACACACATCCATCAATTTTAGAAGGAAGAAAAGCGCAAGGAGGAAACTGGAAGTCGAGGAGTCCAGAGTGGTCTCACTATGGTTTTAGAATTTGTGAACACCATGAAACTTTGGTCACCCAACAACTTGCTCTCTTAAAAATTCTGGTATCCCTGCTGCACGTATCCACCATTTACATTACATAAAAACATATCTATTGCAGCTCTGAATTTGAAAATTAAAAACAAATTAAACGAGGGACTGGCACCTAGCTTTGTCGAAAGACTAGCCCAGCACATACATATTTAGCAAAGAAGAATTATGCCTATGCTGCTTTCAAAAGAACGCGAAAACAAAAACCTACCGTAAAGACATATGGCTCATGAGCGTAATGGGCTTGGTCTACGACCTTCTATGCGCACGATCCCAGGGCGGGCCCTGTATCTCAAAGGCCTCTTTAAACTGATACGCACCCCAAGCGATGGCATAAAAGGGAGGACACGCATGTTGGAATACATATGTCAGTACGGAGAAACGAGAATCATCAGAAGCATATGTACAAAAGAAGATAGCACTCCAAATATGGGTGATCATTTCCAGCCGTTCGGTAACAGGACACCAAGCACCCACGTGAGTGGCAAGCTAGTCAGTAAGACAAAGCAGAGTGAGACATAACTTTGCCAAATTTTTTAAGTAGAAAACATTGTAGGTGAAGGTAGAGGGGATTGGGATAAAAGGACCTGTGGATGAACATAAATAAACTGGCAGCAGGATAAATCGGGAAATATGTTGGCTTTGTATTCAGCAATTTGTATTTGCATTTAGTAAGACCACAGGGGACTACCCGTTAAATCAATTAGCGGAAGCAAATCAACCCCTACTTTGACAGGCAACACAACATTAAAGAAACCGGTCACCATGGAAAACAATCAGATATTAGCCAGGAACAAATAGCAAACAGAACAGCGTAATAGTGAACAAAAAGTAGAGCATAACCGCTAAGGAACATTGCTGGATTAGTTCAATCGTTGACTGCATCGAGCCGGAGAACATATTCGAACTCATAGTCCTCTCCCAATACGAAGAGGTGCCATTCTGAATGAAAATCCATTTCAAACTACTAGCGAAAATCTGTAATTCCTAGAGTCTCTAATACATTTATCTTTTTTAGATTCCTTTTGAATGTTTGGCTATTCTGAGACGCCAATAAATCTGCAGGCAACGAATGCAACCATCTAGCGAATCGAAACAGCACGAAATGGAACAACTTTGATCGTTTTCTTTTCTGCAACCTCATATAATCAAGTCTAAACCCACCTGAACGCCCATTAGTAGGTCTGAAGATCCAGTATTTGCTGGGAGATAATTTAACTTCACCACAAAGGATGCGAAAGCCAAATATAAGATCTGCAGCTACCCTTCTATACAGCAACGTTTTGAGACCTAGTAGCTTTAACCGTTCACCATAAGGCGGTATAAGCTGCCAATGCAAAGCAGGATGTAATCGGCAATAAACTAACCTAGAAAACGTTTGCTGCATTTTTTCAAGCTTACGCATTTGTTTTATAGTGAACGGACTCCAGACCTGGGAGCAGTATTCGAGATGGGGAAGAACGTATGATTTATACAACCGAGTAAGTATCGACGGATTATCAGTGTGGACGTTACGAAAAATAGAAAAAGGGTCATATTGGCCTTCCTCACAATTCGATCAATATGCGACGAAAAGCTCAGCGTGCTATCAAACAAAACCCCGAGATCTTTCGTTTCCTGGCAGCTCTCTAGCGCAACGCCATTTATTTCGTATTCAGTGGTCGGTAGATCCCCATAATGTAGAACGAACGACTTTTCGCGATTAATGGTCAAGCTCCATTCTGTAGCCCATTCACTAAGGTTACTAATCGAACGTTTCATGGCTTCTCGTACTTCGTCACAGTTTTCGGTGTTGTAAATTCCGTATATTTTTATATCATCGGCATACAACTGAACTCGTATGTTCGGTGAAGTGCCAAGCAAAGAGGGTAGCTCCATTGTATATATCAGATACAGCAATGGCGAAAGAACACCCCCTTGAGGTAACCACTCGTGCAACGATAACGCATGGAGAAATTGCGGCCAACTTTTACCGTCATATGTCTCTCATCAAAATAAGAATCAAACCACCTCAGAAGATTGCCGCTTATGCCGAAAAGTGCCAACTTCTGAAGTAGCTTGCAATGACTTACCCTGTCGAAGGCCTTAGATAAATCAATGTAAACTACATCAATCGAATTTCCATAATTGAGTGCAAGGCTCCAGTCAAACAAGCTATCAACAAGATTAGTGACAGTGGATAAACCGGAAACGAAACCATATTGTTCATTTGGAATAAGATGAAGCCTTTTGATAGGTACTAACAATTTATCTCTTACAATTTTTTCCATGACCTTCATGGGTGGCGGTAAAAGACTTATTGGGCGAAAGTTAGACACAGTTGAAGCACCAGGCTTCTCAGGAATCGCAGTGACAATTGCATCCTTCCATACTTCCGGCACTTCACCTAACATTAACGAGACATTGAAAACATGTGCAAGAGGCTTGCAAAGAGAAGAGGCACATTTTTTGTAAACAATTGAAGGGATGCCATCAAAGGGTTCCGTGAAGGATGGCATTAAACGCTTGAGGACAGCTAGAAGCTTACTAGGGTGGAAATAAAAGTCGCCTATTCGATGCAGCACGGAAGGACCTAAGGTAGTAGTTTGCAAATAGGAGTCATCCTCTGAATAAACAGACGCGAAGTATTCACCGAGAGCTGAGGCTTTACTGAGCTCACTAAAACACTTAGAACCAACTTTGTCGAGCAAAACTGGTACGTGTTCATTAGGTTTCAACTTGTTACGAACATATAAGTGCAATTTCCTCATAGACAAGTCTGCTGCATATCTACGTTCGCGATTGGCCCAGAATTTTTTCAGATGCTTTTCAACATCCACACATACCTTCTTATACAAAGGATTACTCAGTGGATTAGGCAACAATTCAAAAAGTCGTTTGAATTATGCTTTGAATTATGCTTGCTCGATGTGAAGTTTGCCTATTATTGATATTATATATTCGTGTGATTCACGCCTTGAAAGACTAATCTAGTGTATTAACGTGGAGGAGATGGAGAAGTGAAGACCATCGTCTGGTCACTATGCTATTGTGACGGACGGAAGAACAGACAGACAAACAGATTTTCAGACGTTGATGCAGCGTCTTAGCCGAATGGCGCGTTGGGCCCCAGAGCTGTCGACAGTGTTGTCTGATTTGATGGAAGCCCTCCCGAAATTCTTGGATCACTCGTTGTTCACTCGCCTACATTCCGAATGTCGTAGGTAACTTTGTTCATGAAAAGGCTTCCCATGAACTCTTGTGTTTCTATATGATTTTTGGCACTTTTAGGATTGAAAGGGATAGGTAGCCGCAAGGCGATAAATTCGATTTCAGAATTCGGACCGCTCTTCGTTCACGGTGATCTGTACTCCAGTAATATACTCTGGTTAGACGGCGCAGTTAAGAAAATCATCGACTACCAGGTGGGTCTGGACTACGTCCTTCTTTCTTCCGACTGATCGCAGGCTACCGTAACCGCGCGAGGTCTCATTGAGGCGCATCTGTAAGTCCGCCTGCCTGCGCACGGTATCGATCGGTGCGGGCTTGCACGTAAGGCCGGGGGCATACTTCCATCGCCGCGATGCCATCGCGGCGCTCAGTTCATGGCCATTCCGCCGCACGCGGCCGAATAGTCAAAGAGAACTTCGACGCGGCCGCCGCAACAGTGGCGGTCGGCATGCGCGATGGCTTCCCGCGCCCATCGCGGGCATGGCATACTTTTTCGCGCCGCGCGCGGTGTTTAGCGTTGGTCCTGGACGGATCGCCGTCGCGCTTCCTTGCAGAGCGATGAGCGATGCGACAAGCGCTGAGAAATTCAAATTATTTCGCGTCGCTCTGCAAAACTCATCGCCGCGATTCCATCGCGGCGACGGGAAGTATGCACGAGGCCTAAAAGGCGTGCGCCACACCGTTCATGCTCAACGATCGTCGACCCACCGAGCGGCTATGGACGTCACTATGATGCGGTCGCCACTCTTCCTCCGCTGCTATGCTGCGAGCGGTCTGCGCTACGCCCACGTGGCAATCCTCGAAAACGACGGCACCACGGTCAGTCGACATCGAAGACGGCTGGTTGGCCGGCGGCCGAACGTGGCTCTTCCATGGCAGCTAGAGGCTTGAATGAACCACGTCCCGGAGTCCTTAAACAGTTCTGCGCTTGAAAAGAAGAGCGCAGAATCAAGCTGCGCACATCACGCAGAGCGAAGAGTGCAGTTTTGGTGCAGCACGTGCAGCACACTCCAAAGTGAAGCACAGTGAAAATAGGCGCAATACGGGTTTGGGGGTGTCGACTTTTGTCGATGAATTTTTCGTGCCTTTTTCATACTCGCCATCGCCAAGATGCGTGAGGGCCTGTTCATGCTTCGGGAGCGACTGGTCGGCCAGGCAAGGCATGCAAGACGATTAAAACCAAGCCCCCGTGCAATCTGTCCATACTCGATCGCTGTAGCTGTCGCCCCCGTCGCTCCCGCCGCTGCCGTCTCCTGCTCACACTTATCGCTGGCGACTCGGGCGCGGCGGTGACAGCGCTAGCGTTGAAGCTAGGCGGCAGCACGCCATCTACCGCCGCTGGAGGTCGGAAGAGCTCGAAATCTGCACAAGCGCTCGATCAGCTTAATCTATTATTCAAAAAGGTATCCTCAATGGGTTTCAGTTTTTTAGGTAGAGTGTGGGACCGTTGGTCTTGATGGCGAGACATTTCCAAGGTCCTTTTAGATTTTCATGCTGATTAAAAGAAAATTCGTACTGCTTACAGGATTCCCTGCGGTTCAAAACCACCACGACCATCATATAGTGAAGTCATATAGGTTGAATGCTTTAATTAAAGTCTAGAAAAGAAGTATAATCTTCAGAAAGGTGCTTTAAGTCCGCATTTCAATGGTCCTTTTCCTATGAGCTTCCGTTGTGTGGATACGTGAGCTACGCTCTGCCATTGCTTCCGTCTCTGTCGCGGCTATATGAAATGAGAAGGCACATAACTAAAAGCTATGCAACCAATTGACATGAGACTCACAGAGCGGGTTTAAGAGAACAGAATAGAACCCAAAAATAAACAAAGAAACGAACAAATAAACAATCAACAAACAAATAGCCGCGGCTCTAAAGACGGCTCGGCGGACAAAGCGTATTCAAACACAGCTGACCGCCGCCTGACACGTTATAACTCTGATCCATCGTAGTGACGAGGCACATAACATTGTTTACAAACGAAACCGAATGTAATTTTTTGTTTTTCTTCGTGGATTTTGTTAGCTTAGGCCTTATTTTGTACTCTAGAAGCCGCTCCGTGGATCCCAAGTAAATTGGTTGCATAATTTTTAATCATGAGCCCCCGGACTTGAATAGATCCTTTTCCTGATTTCAACATTTGATATTTCGAAGCATGCTCTCGCTAGTCAATCAATGTCCGGTGACAGACTCAATTCTGAAAGTGACTGACCGCCGACTGTGCCTACAGCTAGAGATGTGTTCGGAAGACAATTCGCAGAAACCGGAGGAGGTCGATGAGGAAAATGGCAAATGAGCTTGGAATGAACCAGTGGAGTGCGCGAAACATAGTACATCGAAAACTGACGTGCAGAGAGGCGATTAAACTGAAGAGAGTTGTCGCAGGCTGCTGCGGCGTGCCACTGATGGACGTCACCCTTTCTTCGTTTTCTCTAATGAACAAATTTTTATCACTTAGGAAGCCCACAGTCGTCAAAACGATAGAGTAGTTGCCCTGATCTCACCAGTTTCAGTACGACTAATGGACTTGTTGCGAGGGAGGCTCACCCAGGCGAAATCATGGTGTGAGCCTTTACCACGAGTGACGGAAAGGCAACGTGGATTTTTCTTCATGGAATCAAGAGTCAAGACCAACGATCTCATCCCGTGGCTCATTTCCCGTTTTGGATAAAAACGGTGTTTCAGTTGCTCATAATGCTAGATTGTGCGAGTGTGGTCTTGAAACAACTTGAGTGACTTGCAGAAGATCGGCACCAAACCCTCCTGATCTTAATGTTCTAGGGCACTCCGCCTGGGCGGTTTTCCTAAACGTTTTCGGTGTGACTCATAAAGATTTATTGGTGAATCACTAACAAGATATAGAACACATGGAGTTTAAAAGTGTTTAAGCTTGATCGCGTTTCTCATGATGAAGATCCGACGACGTTCAGGAAACGCTTCCGGCACAGGAGTCGTTGCCTGTTTCATCCCAGACTTTAAAGGCAGCCGCTTTGAGAGAAGTCAAACTGTTCCATCTGGTAGGGGAATAGAAATGATTCCACTATACGGACACAAGATCTACATCATAATCTTTCCAGGCGTACGTGAGCCGTTCCATTGCTAATGTTGCACCTGTTAGGTTCTTGTGTGTTATTCTCTGCTTTCACTGGACTTTCACCTTTCCAATAGCCACAGAATGAGCTCCTCAGGACTTTGTGAATAGGAATGAAGCCGCGGGAGCAGGAAGACAAGCGATAAGGTTACGGTGTGAATTTTGTGCCCATATGGCAAAATCATGCTTGTTGGTAGGGGAAGACTTCTCCGAAACCGCCCAGACTCTCCGAAACCACCCGAACTCCAGAGGGTTAAGATCAGGAGGGTTTGGTGGCCGATCTTCTGCAAGTCACTCTCCGTTCTGCTGAAACACTTAGGCATCTGGCATACCTCCCAATCGCTCCAGCGGCCGGTCGCGGCGATAGAGCTGGCGGTAGCAACGCAGTTCGTAGCAATGGAACGGCTCACGTACGCCTGGAAAGATTATAATGTAGATCTTGTGCCCGTATGGTGGAATCATTTCTATTCCCCTACCAGATGGAACAGTTTGACTTCTCTCAAAGCGGCTGCCTTTAAAGTCTGGGATGAAACAGGCAACGACTCCTGTGCCGGAAGCGTTTCCTGAACGTCGTCGGATCTTCATCATGAGAAACGCGATCAAGCTTAAACACTTTTAAACTCCATGTGTTCTATATCTTGTTAGTGATTCACCAATAAATCTTTATGAGTCGCACCGAAAACGTTTAGGAAAACCGCCCAGGCGGAGTGCCCTAGAACGTTAAGCTCAGGAGGGTTTGGTGCCGATCTTCTGAAAGTCACTCAAGTTGTTTCAAGACCACACTCGCACAACTCTAGCCTTGTGAGCAACTGAAACACCGTTTTTATCCAAAATGGGAAATGAGCCACGGGATGAGATCGTTGGTCTTGACTCTTGATTCCATGGAGAACAATCCACGTCGCCTTTCCGTCACTCGTGGTGAATGGGCACCCGTGATCTTGGCTTGGTGAGCCTTCCTAGTATCAAATCCGCCACTTCTACTGGCACTACAGGTACAATCGTTCCACTAACGGTGTGGCGACTGTAGGTTTCCTCGATGGTAAATTTTTTCATCAGAGAAAACGAAATAAAGTTGACGTCTGTCAGTGGCGCAACGCAGCAGCCCGGCAACTTTCAGCTCTATGTTGTTACAGGATGTTTTGTTGCGATCAAAACTCTTGCGCCAGGCGGGACTCGAACCCGCATCTTCTGCTTTCCGGGCAGCGATGTTCACCTTACACCACCTTACCCATCCCTTATCACGGGTGGGTGCTGACGGACCTTGAGGATATCGCGGATGTTACGTGCGGTCAAACAGCGCCGGTGGTGTAAGGTGAACATCGCTGCCCGGAAAGCAGAAGATGCGGGTTCGAGTCCCGCCTGGCGCAAGAGTTTTGATCGCAACAAAACATCCTGTAACAACATATAGCCTCTCTACCAGCCGCTTCAGGCTTAAACAAATGTGTTATAACTTTCAGCTCTCTTTAGTTTATCTGCCTCTGACAAGGCGTGGTACTTCTGCAGTCTATAGCTTCTGCACATCAGTTTCTATGCGCTGTTTCTCGCACTTCACTGGCTCATTCAGAGCTCATTTGCCATCTTCCTTACCGACCTCCTCGGATTTCTGTAAATTCACTTCCCAGTTGCTTCTACAGAGTGCGGCAAAATTACCCGTGCACTAAAAATTCGGTGGCATTTTGGTATCAAACTTCGCAGATCAATTCTAACTATCAAATTTATCTACTACAGTCATGCCAATTCAAAGCATGCTAACAGTTTTCAAAATGATCAGCCTCCACACAGTTCTTCAGACATTCGGCAAACGCTTCGCATGTGGCACGCAGGTACTGCTCATCAATTTCGTCCTAGCTTTAAAAGCGCTTCTTTAAGAGAGTCCAAATTTGGGTGTCTGGTAGAGCAAGCTTTTTTCTCTAAGACGGCCTTTACAGAATAATTCATTGGGTTAAGGTCCGGAAAACTGGAGGGCCATTCGTCGTGTGTGATGAAGTCAGGCAGTTGCTCGGCGCACCAGTCCTGGACTACCTTTGCTTTGTGTGCTGGAGCAGAATTTTGTTGAAAGCGCCAATAGGCTTCTCCGAGGTGGGAATCGGCCTACGGCTTGAGAACTTTTTCCAGGATATCCTTGTAAACCGCCGCGTCGACTTTCCCGCCAGCTACGACGAAGACAAGTGGAGTTTTTTCCTGAAGATGTGATTCCTCCCCAAATCACAATGGATTGAAGCTTTTTCGCACTTTCCTGAAGTCATCTTTTGGTGGTAGCATCAGCAAGCGAGTCCCCAGTAATCCTCTCATTTTGGGAGTTGAAGACTGGATTCAACGTGAGAATCTTTTCATCGCTAAATAGGAGTGTCTCGAGCGCGTGCCACCGTGAATCCTTGCAGCAACCTTTTACACCTCCCATTCCCCTCTACTTTATCCGCCGATGCCTAACCCTTTTGTACTCAAATAGTATGGATGTTCCACAATGTTCGGTCAACATATCTCAGACGAGTAAAGCAGAAAAATTTCGAAAAAAAAACGAAAAATTAAAATGTTTAGGTGCACGGGTAATTTTGCCGCACCTTGTATATTTTTAGCATAGCAAAGTCTGGGGTCGGTCAGTGCCTAGACGGTCCATATTAGATCCATCTAGGAAGTGGCCGACCAGATGGAGTTTAAAAGTGTACAATTTTGAATTCCATGTGTTCTTGTCTTCTTAATGATTCACCAGTAAATTTTTGCGAGTTGAGGTCGTTTGTTTGAAAGGTTCGTTTTCGGGCGATCAGTATTTTGCGCGCACTCTGAAGCACGCAGTGAACTGATCTATTTTAGATGGTCCACTATGGCAATCCAGTTGAGGACCTGATTCGACTATTCGCCACTGGACTCGCAGCCGAAGAGCGGAAGACATACACCGACGTGCTTCTCGGATACTATCGAACTCGAATCACCGCATTGTTGCCTGAGTTGGAGGGCGCTGTCACCAGGCATTCGGTAGGTCTTCCGCTGGCTGTGCCGCTCCACGCCATGGTCAGAGGCCCACTGCTTCATAGCAAAGTTTTTGGTCTCAAATTTCAGCCGCTGTTTCTCAATCAAGCTTGCAACTCATGGTAAAGTTAGGTTTTTCAGCTTTCCACCTGGTACAAAGAGGCATTTCCGATGGCCGGTTTATGGGCAATCGTTAGCCTTCACGCATCCTTCGAATCAGCCACGTCCAGAGAGCCGCCGGATGAACGAAAACTGAAGGCAGTTCTCGAGAAGATTCGAGGAATCGCCGTCGATATCTTGGAAATCGTCGGCTAAAGAAAAGCGGACCATCTTCTCACTCCGTTTCCTCACCTTTTCGAATTGTTCTTGTGGTTTCGGCGCAGCTGTAGTTGGGTGGAACATGCCACTATGCAGGTAAGAGGACAAACATGAGTGACACATGTAAGATGTTAGGCGCCATCTTAACTAACCAACAGCGATTCAGAAGATTATTGGTGTCTACTATATAATCCAAAGAGGAACCTAATCTAGAGAGGAGCCTACACCCTCTCTGTCCTTAAGAAATCACCTTGGACGACAGTCACCGCTTCTTCGCTGTGTGGCATAATTATCCGAATAGCCGAATAAATAACAGTCGATTCGATATTTCTGGAATTTCGAGTATTCGTTCGCACTCGAAAATCGATAGGGTTCAAAAGTCAAATATGTCCAAACTCGAACATCGGAAAAGAGCCATATTCAAATATTATTCGAAAGTCGAATATTTCTACTTTATTCGAAAATCGTTTAATTTTATTCGAAGATGGAACAAACTTTAAAGCTTCAGTCACAGAACCTAACCCGGGGAAATCATTCGACTATTAGAATAATCGAATAAACGAAAATTAGGCTTATTCGATTTTCGATCATTCGAAAAAAGATCGCAAATCGAGAATCGATAGCAAATAAATTCGTTCACCCATTCGCTCGAATCTTCTAGACACCGAATAACTTCATTTGGTCATTCATTCGAACATTTTCGGCATCGAATTTATTCGATCATTCATTCGCTCGATAAAATTTCTTGAAAGCGCAACTATAGTAGGCACTAGTCCTTAGTGTGGCCTACATGGGAGACACGAAAGCGTCTGGACACCAGAGCAATCAGGCCGCGCCAAGCAGGCGTGCCAGTCAGAGTGGGCGTGTACGATCGGTGTTCAGTTCGATGAGTCGTTGGCTGCGATTGGCTGGCGCATTCTCACCCCCCCCCATGTAGGCCACATTAGCGACTAGTACTGGAGCTGTATATGCATGCATCTACCAACTACATCTGTAGTATCACCGTCACTTCTTCATGCCTTTAGCTACCATATAGCTACAAAGTTATACGACGTGTTCCCGCCTCCTCATGTAGGCCACATTAACGACTTGTACTGAAGCTACATACGCGTGCATCACCCAACGATAACCTAGTATCACCGCGATTTCCTTCATGTCATTAGTTACTATATAGCCTTGCAGTTACACTAAGTTCCCTCCTCTCCATGTAGGCCACATTACCGACTAGTGCGGTGGGTTGCTTTGCTCGATGTGTTCATTCGTAGTCGGTTTTGGTATGCGCTTCAGGAATTTGTGAAAATAATATTTCAGTATAATGACCATCCCAGAGAAAGAAGGAACGAACTACCCGCTTCCAGTAGGATAAGAGAATTGTTAGGCATGCCGCGGAATAGAACTGTTCCACTCGCCAAGAATCTACGCGAAGCACACTGCCAACTACACCACGTGCACTTACTGCTCGTTGAAGTACTGAAATGGAATTGTAGCGATTTCGCCCGTCATATGCAAAAGGGTTGCTTCGCCATCCATCGCTCGTCTATCCATCCGCGCAAAATTAGTAACCGCCGGACCAGTTTCACAGCTCGTAACCAAAAGTGAGCGGATATGAGGACCGTTGAAAGAGTTTCTCCGGAGGCAAATGCGATCGATAAAGCAACCAATATCAAACGATATCACCGACTTCTGGCCAGAGTTGGGATCTAACCAACACTGCAGCTGCTGGATGGCCTCAACAATAGCTATGGAAGCCAATAAGCCGACTAAACGACGGTATCGCCCGTTGTTCGGGTTCGGTTGATCGTCGAACCGCCCGGCAGTGCGACAGTATTATGTCGCGTGCCACAGTGGCTCATCAAGTTTTCCTCGCTTCACAGGTAAGGAGGACTTGATATCCTTTGTCCAGATCTAGATACCCTGTCTAGATCCAAGTTATATTAGACTAGAAACTGGTTCCCCACCCACAGATCCACCTAAAACCTCGTGTTGGCACAAACATTTAAACTGACTAACAACTTACAATGCCGAGGTTTCATTCCCCACATTTATTTCTAAATTTCGCTGAAGATTTTTTTTGCAAAATGTTAGATGCCATTCGGAAAATAGTGATCTGTAAATAAATTTTTCCAACTACTCCTAGTCAGTGGTTGATTTTTTTGGACAATGTTCTATTTTAAATAGAATTTGCTCTATCGAATTGTGTGTTTTGTTTATTTGTTCATGTTGATTTCTGCCAATTTTATCAAAAAATAAATAAAAAATTGATATTTTTATTTGTTTTCACATAGTATCATAAGTCACTTGAAAGAGAACATTTCATGCTACCTGAATATATGTTTTGTTCTTCAGTCATTACTAGTTTTACTAATTTTCAGGACGTTGCTATCAAATAGATAGCAAAATCCGAATCCTCTGGCCACTTTTAGGATTCCGAAGACGACGAACGGGTCGAAACGTTAAGCCGCTCAATAAATACTGACCCAGCTTACAACCTCGTTCGGCACAGAAGTAATCGAAACACTTTATAGCAATAATCGATTAATTAACTGATCAGCATCGATCGACTGCCATTGACTGGATTTATTAGGGTGATTCATATGTTCTTGCGATTTTGCAACTTGACTTGATTTTCCTGGTTGAGGCGTGTTATCGATTTCGCAATAGATCATGCGAATGGTCAAAGATCAGCTCATCCAAAGCAACTTATTAGCCATCCACCAGCCTCTGATCTCAAAAGGCGTGGAATCTTGAAAACTCCAGCTCCGTCACTGTCTTCTTTACGAGTTCCAGCTGGAACACGCGTCGCCCGAGGCTCATGGTAACCTTATGCGTGTTTTTGGTCAGGATGCACCCTGTGCACGTACCTGTAACAATTGGATGAATCGCTTTAAATTGGGAGATTTTTCGTCGTCAGACCAACCCAAGTCTGGACGCCAGTCGATGGTCGACAGCGGCTCATTACTGGCTGCCATCCGTTCCAATCCACTCGTGACTTGGCCACGACCATCTCCTCTAGCCAACCTACTGTCGTTCGTAAATTACGAGAACTTGGTTTCGTCTGGAAAATACTCCAACGGATTCCGCACGGTTTGTCACCTGACCAGCACTCCACAGGAGCTGATGCATGCCTTTTCAACTTATCCCGCTCTCGCCGTTTTGACTGGTTGGACTCGCCTATTAGAGGAGATGAGAAGTGGGTGCTGTACGTGTCACACACAGCAAGGCATGTGTGTACTCCAGCAGAGAAGCCGCCAGCAGTTCCCGAAGGTGATCTGCACATAAGGAAGGAGATGATGGGTGTTTTCTGGGATGTTCGTGGTGGTGTGTACTGGGAGCTTCTGCCTTCTGGTGTCACCATTAATAATCAGTTGTACCGCAACCAGCTACGAAAACTCAGCAACGTTCTTCGGATTGAACGCCCACAACTCTCACAGATTTATTTCCTCCATGACAGAGCAAAACCGCATACTTCAAAAGTGACCCGCCAAAAGCTCCAGCTATTAGGATGGGAACTGATTCCCCACCCATCCTATTCACCAGACCATGCCCCAACAGAATACCATTTGTTCCGATTGCTAGCTTGTTTTCTGGAATGAAATGATACGATAATCGAGCGGCACTCGAATCCGACCTTCGTCACTTTTTCGAATCGGAATCCCCGGTCTTCTATCGCCACGGCATCCACTCCCTGCCGGAACAATGGAGGACAGTCATCGGCAAAGATGGGTGACATTTTGATGAGTAAAGGTCACTTTGATCAAAATGTATAAAATTTGAAAAATATCAAAAACCGCGAGGCACCCTAACACGTACACCGTTTGACTCGTACCTTTGAAAACGTTTATTAGATCAAGAAGTAGAGAACGACCAGTAAGTTAACTAGAAACGGTGACTATGTACAACAACTGGCGGTGAGTGAAACACAGCGTAGCGAGATGGCGATACTCCGGACAACTAACACAGAATCCGAGTTGAACAACAGCGTTGTGAGGGTGATTTACTTTGAAATGCTAGAAAACTCTAAAATACGGAAAAAAGCACGAAAGCGAAGGTGCGCTTCTCTACTTTTCGCGCCAGCGATCGATTGACTATCGACTTTCCGCGCTCCTGCACCTTCGATCAATTCACATACTTAACAAGGACACATCAATCGAGTCTAGTGTATTACGCATATTTGAAAGATTATCGAGCACCATACGAGTTTATACATCAAAAGCCACCGTTCATATTAGCTAGCGTTTGCAAACGGTCAGAGTGCAGACGACGAAAACGCGATAAACCCTGCATCTCTGACCTGGCACGAGAAAATCGATAGAAATAATAAGCACGACGAGGACATGAGCCCGCCTCAAAGGCCGGAGAAGTGAAAGTTTTGTATTGCTATCAATACGTACAATATGTATGAGGTGATGACTAACGTATCCAGGGAATTATCGATTTATCGATTTTTCGGAATCGACAGTGAAAGAGCATTTACGGATGGAAGACGTGAAGGGGTTGGAGAAGAGTCGCGGTGCATGGTCGCAGATTTTGTCGAAAAGATCGGCTTCATTGCTTGATATGAGTAGGTGGGAGGCGGACCACTGACACAAAGATTCCTGCCAGTTATCCTATGTGTCACGTCTGGAAAAGTACTAGTCGTTAATGTGGCCTACATGCGGGGCGGTCAGCCAGTCACATCCAATGACCATCGAATAGGTGCCAGTGGATCAGGGCAGCGACGATACACGCCTCCCACTTTGGATGTCACACTCCTTCGATGCGACATGATTGGTTAGGTGCACCGTGCAGGCCACATTAACGACTAGTACCGCTGGAAACTACATATTTCAGAGCAAGAAGGGAACCCATCGTAATAGCAGCTCCGGAAAGTGATGACAACGCGAAGTGTCGTACCAAAGAGAACGACATGACTAAACAGCCGACGATTTCCTAATTCGGGGGGGGGGGGAGTGTGAAGTGAAAAATGAGTGCAAAACTGCCCCACTGACATACGCTGGTAACAAAATATTTTAGTATAGTAGAGCATCTTTGGTAACGCTGCGGGAGTAGCACGTCATCTTACGCAATTTCGCACATATCAGACTGTCCCTCCCAATTGGTAGAAAAGCACTAAGCAGCCAATAAGGACCTTTGCAAGCCTATCAATAGCTGATTAGCCGTTTCATGGTCCCGCCCAGTTGGCAAAATGCCCGTCTACTAAAAAATCAAGCGCGCAGCCGTTCTTTTCGGTATTCTCTGCGACAACCTTTTTAAAGGATAGTGCAGAGAAGAGGCAGTGATCAAGATAAAGGGGCACCGGCCTAGAAACCGGGTCTGAGATTGGTCTTTGGCACGAATCCAAGACCCAATTTCGCCAAGCACATATTCTTCCGAAGTTGCATCACGTCGAAATACGCGTCTCGAACACCCGACTTGATCAAACCCACTCGCAGATAGCGGATGAACGTGTAGTAGTCGCAGACGGCGGCGATCTGAATCAATTATTGATTGGCTTATTTGAATGATGTTTAATTCATGCTAATGGAATACATCTACCATAAAGTTAGGGCAAGTTTTACTCCCAAAAATTAATCCAAAACCTCTAAGGAGGGATTTATACATCGGTCGCTGGGTGGTGCAGCGATGGACAATATTGATTATGCTACGCATGCGATCGATAACGAGATAATGCTTTCATAGCGTCGTGCCGCACATAGACTGAGTATCAATCTCACCTAAAGCATGCGCATGTACGCTAGGATTTTCAGAATTGACACAGCTGTGGCGGTGATAATTCTGAAATTCCTAGTGTACAACTGTGGGTGAACTTGCGATGTAATGGAAGAACGACGCATGAAATTCACCCATAGGTGACCAAATTTTCGCCCACTAGTGACCGACTTTGTCCAGTAGTTCAACCCGCGTCTCAGTGCCAAAATGTACCATGGCATATTTTACCAGTTTTCAGAATATTCGCCACATAACGAACTACCCATTTTGTAACTTCAAAAGGTTTAGATCAGTGCAATACCCGCGGTCGCTGTCTGATTTCACGCGAAACCGGCAAGTTCGATTGCACACCGAAGTCTAGCCATTTTTCTAGGCTAAAATCCGAAATCGTTCTGCAATCACTTGGAAAACGTCCATAGAATGATCTGTCCATCCAGATGAGTCTCGATACGCAACGTAGGTCGACATCCGTGAAGTCACCCAGAAGTTGGATGCATGGCGCATCCCAGAAAGATAGATGAACCACCTGGATGATTTCTGCCCTTTCACTGCCCTGCAATTCCCCTTCATCTAGAAGGCACACTTCTACATTTCTTTTGAAAGATTCGAATTTCACAGCGAAAGCAGGGAAAATCCTTGGATCAGCCATGCACTCAACTTCTACCCAAGATCGTTGAAGCCTTTTAAGTGACTGTTAGATTTGGGTGCTCCTTAGGTTGCCTAGTAGACATATCGGCACTTACCATTTTTAGTCACTCTTAGTCTTAAGTATAGACGGCCTCGATGCGGATTCGAGCACCTAATCGATACGTACGTCTGCATGAAAACAGCGCCGCCCGCCAACTGCGCCACCTATGTCACACCTTTCAGCGGTTTCTAACAGAAGAACTCGAGCATTAACCTCACTCCCAACTCCATTCAAAGCATTCTCCCCTGTTTCTTACCCGATTCCGAGCCAACAGCGAGATCCGATACCACGGAGCATCTTCAGCCACCCGTACTCGATACGGACAGAAGCGAGCGACATTCGTCAGAGCACAAGGCCTAGAAATTCGACATTCCACAGAACTTTTTGGGAATTTTTGGACAAAAACCTACATTATGTGGGGCTTGTCCTCGTGTACTGGTTCGAGTTCCAGCTTGTTCGCAGCTATTGAGTCCAGAATCGCATCGGAAAGCTGAATAAACTAAACCTCGACAAGTCTATTAGGCTCGCCAGATGTTGGCAGACTGAACACCACCCAACACAATTAATTTCGGAGCAAAATCTCGTCCCGAATTTTTTTTATATTTTTTCACCGCGCCATATTCTCCTTTCTAGCCGGAATACCTTCAGCAAGGTACCAAGCCTAAGTGCACTGGTCCGGGATCTGATCTACATGGGAGGCGGAAGTACGTCGACTAATGAGCTCGGAGCAAGGAAAGCAGATGTGATTTGTGGGTAATTTTGACTCCTATAGCTTAGATTCGATGTTTCGTCCTCCTCTCCATTGACTCGAGATTAATTGGCGCCTCTCCATGTAGGCCACATTGCAGACTAGTACTAGCTCAAGTCGATTGCTAGCAGACTTGTGTCGACCGGCCGATGGGATAGGACTTTCGAAGAATGCGCCACGCATTCTATTTTTAAGGGACATCTAGGAAGCAACATGAATGGCCTATTTCGGGGTCGTGGAAGTGCAGTCGATTCGCTGTCACTTATGCTCCAAATCGAGGTCTTGGTTCGGAATCTGGACAGATCAATCAATCCTTCCTTACTCCAATCGGCGGGTCTCCGCAAGTTAATGCACCTTCATGCTGCAGAAGTAAAACGTGTGGCGCGTTCCAATCGATTAACGCCATTATTGAGCCTTTTAGCTGGAACTGGTCGTTAATCTGGCCTTCCCACGGACTCAAGAACGCGCCAATGCCGCTAATCCAATCACAACCAATCAGAGCACCAAACATGCGCCAGCCAATCAGTGTACGCCCATCCCGGCCAAATTAGCGATTAGTGCCGCTTGAAACTACCTGTTTCTGGAGGGAAAACGTGCTCATCGCAACAGCACCTCCTACTAGCATGTAGGCCCCATTAACAACTAGAACATTTAGCCACCAGAGGCTCAGCATTGGGATACACAACACAAAAGTAAACCTGGTATCAGATTGCCAATCTCAGTGAGGCACGGGATGCTACATGAATGTGTGAAAGGATACCTCGAAATATGGTACCGCCCAGGCCAAATTAAAGATCGGTACCGCTCGAAACCCCTTCTTTTAGTCTGGGTACATGAGTCCAGCGTGTACTATGGGGAGATGAGAGATAAAGTGTAGCTTTATTGCTGGCCATATTAACGACCGGTACCGTTTACCTTATCCTTAGAAGGCTTAGCAATTGGTGATAGGAGTAAAATTTGGGGCGCATGCCAATCGGGAATCTATCAATTATTCCTTTGTTTGTTGGTACTGGTCGTCAATATGCCTTACACGGGGAGGGGCAAATTTCACTCAATCAGAGCACCGACATGCTCCTTCAGGTGACACGTCTACTCGAGCCTGATTGGACTGGTGCGTGCCCACCTCCGCTTGCTGCCCACATTCGCGACAAGGACCAAAATTACGAAATTTACTCGCATCTGGAATATTTCAAAGCACAGCGGAGACAAAACGTCCCCAAACCCAACTATAGTAGGTTCCTCCAGCCGTTCCTCACTGCAGAATTCCGCTGGAAGCTCAGCCTTTCTTGCAGGACCGCTGCAGCCGCCTTAATTACCCACACTTCCGTCATCGGCGCCTGCCGTTAATTGGGTTTCGCTTCTTGCGATGACGACAACAGAACACAAAAACATCTACAGACAGCCTATGATGGGACCAAAATCGAGAAGGCGGTCTTTTTGCCTGGATACGGAATTGAACCTAAGTCGACTGGAAGGCTGATGGCTATCGGCGCTCGTTGCCACTGCACCAGAACACACCTCCTTGGCGTTGAAGAGCATACAGGGCGTGATCTCCTCGCTGTTCACTCGATCCATGAACGGGTGATGAGCGAACGGATGCCCGGCATCGCGCCACGAAGTGAACTCGAACATCAGTATCGGATCCACCTGAAATGACTTCATGCTTTGCCTAGGGCCAAGAAGATCTGCTCCCTAGAAAGCAAATGTTTCTTACGGTACTAGTCGTCAAAGCGGCCTACATGGAGGCATGGGGGGGGCGAGTGGTAATGCATCAAACCAATATGGCCGCATCGACCAGGTGCGCTGTGCCATGATTGATTCGATTGATCCACTGATTGGTTGGAATTTCCTGATACGTCCCCCATGTAGGCCACATTATCGACTAGTGTCTTTTTTGTTTCGAAATATGATCCATCTGAAGTAACTTCATGGTTTGCCTCGAAACTGAGGGTCAAAAAGATCTGGTCCCTAGAAAGCAAAAGTTTCATCCCGTGCTAATCGTTAATGTGGCCTACATGGGGAAGTGAGTGATCAAACCAATAACGCCTCATCGAGCAGTCGTGTCCTGCCATGATTGTTCGGCTCGCGTTCGATTCATGCTCTGATTGTTTGTGATTGCCCGATACGGTCCCGCCTCCCCATTTAGGCCACAGTAACGAGTAGTGCCATTTTTTATTTTGAAATCAGATCCACCTAAAGTAAACTCATGGTTTGCAATCGAAATTGTAGGCTAAAAAGATCTTTTCCCAAGTGAGTAAACGTTTCATACGGTACTAGTCGTTAATGTGGCCTACACGGTGAGGTGTTCGTGGGGTCTCCTATTGGTTGCGACTAACAGACGCATCTTCCCATTTAGGCCACATTAACGACTACTAATTTTTTTTGCTTCAAAGTCGGACCCACCTGAAGTAACCCAAAATTTGCCTTTGCGATTGTAGGTCTAAAAGATCCGATCCCTAGAAAGCAAGCGTTTCATATGGTACTAGTCGTTAATGGTAAGGTGGAAACCCAGTAGTAGTCGCCAGTGTGGCCTGCATAGTGAGGTGGGGCGCACCAGAACAATCAAGCCGCATCGTGGAATAGTCTCCCCAAGAAGAAGTTTGCCATGCCGTGATTAGCTGGCGCGTATTCGGTCGAAGCTCCGATACGTTGCGATTGGCAGATGTGTCTGCGTCTCCCCAGGTCACATTACGACAAGTACCTATTTTGTTTCAGAATCGGATTCAGCTGAAGCGACTTCGTGCTTTGTCTTCAAAATTGTGGGTTGAAAAGATCTTGCCCCTATAAAGTAAATTTTCATGCGGTACTGGTCGGTAATACGGCCTACGTGGGGGGGGGGGGGTGGAGGGGGTGGGATCAGAGCAATTAGGCCGCATCGAGAGAGCACGTCGCATGGAAGTGACGTGTGCCATGCCCTGGTGGCTGGCACGTGTTCGGTATGAGCGGTTGTGATTGGCTGATGCGTTTTCGCCTCTACATGTAGGCCACATTAACGACTAGTACAGTTTTTTTGTTTGTTTCGAAATCCAACCTAACCGTAAAAATTAGCGCTAAACCGGACATTTGCAGCCGTACCTCCTCTACGGCCTCGGCCTGCTTCTGCTCGTTCTCTCGTTCCTTCTCCCGGGCCATGTAAGCGGTTGTCGGAGGCATCGTGGACGACTTTCGATGAGCTGCACCGGATGAGCTGGAACGTCTCGCCGAGGCTGAAACAGCGCGCTAATTAATGCCTTATAGATATTAAATCAGGAGTGATCTAAACTTATGACGCTGGTGCTGCACGTTATGAAAGCTATCAATATCGATTAGACGGCGAAGTAATCGATATGGATAGTTTTCGCCGCGTCGCCAGAGGAATGAAGTATAAACCCCGCCATGGACACCTACATGAGCTGAAGAGCTTCGCCAGGGCCGACTTGTGCTCAGGTGACGTGTGCTGGAAGTGATTCTGGCCCATGCCGGGCGTTTGAACCAGGAGTTTCAATGCCGCCACTTCGGCCGTAAGAACCTCCACCTAAATTTGGAGTAAACACAAACATAAACATGAAAGTAAACAAAAGTCCCTTCGTTGCGGATGGGCCGCTCAAAGACGTATCGTTTCTTGAATATATACATAGTTGAAGCCAAAGTGTGAAGGTGACTTTCGATGTGCTGGACCAATTCCTGGGATAAGCCATGCTTTTTGCATTCCTCTGACGTTCCAGACCCCTCACGGAAAACACAGCTATTGATCCAAATCATAATCATACCTGCAACCTGGACTCGTTCAAGAGCCTCTCGGACCGCTCTCGTCGCTCCTCCGCGTAGTTCACCATTCGATAAGCCTCCTTAAAAATGGTTATCTTATTGATTTGTTATCGATCGATCCTCCGACAGCTTAAAGCTGAATGCGCTTTTGTGTTAATTCCAGCCGAAAGATGAATGAATAATCGATCTGTCGACCTGAAACAGCTTCTCGGTGAGCTCCTGAACTTCAGCATCGACCGTGTCCTGTATCCGAGTTAGTCGACACATCTTCTCGTCCTTTTCGGCTATGGATCGACGAGCGGCCCTAAATAAAACATTCCACTGGAAGCTTTAATTGCTTCGGACTACTCTAATCTGAACACCGTTGCCTAAAAAACAGGAAATAAATCTATTTTAGACGCCTAAAATGTCCGACGCTTCTTCTAGTAAGCCCTTCAGCTTAACGCTCAACCGGCTCCATGCTGACATCAGCGGACAACTCCTTCCAATATCACGAGTGAGTGCTGATAGACCATTGCTACGAGGATATCGTGGATGTTGCATTCGGTCAAACAAAGCCGATGGTGTAACTGGCTAACATCCTGCCCGGAAAGTAGGGGATGCGGGCTCAAGTCTGGCATGGCACAAGAGCTTTAATCACAGATCTATTCATCTGTCTAACAGCTCCCATAAAAGCCCGAAGCGATGACCGATATTTTTGCCTTATGATGAAAATAAAGTATAAAAAACATATAAAAACCTGTTAAATATTTGGACTCACTCCAGTTCTTGCCGCATTTGCACGAGCTCCTCGCCTCGTGGCGAGCATGGCGACACATCGTTTCTAAACTATGAAATAAAATATTAAAATAATGATAATATAATAATAATTATAATAATAAATAATAAATAATAAATAATAAATAAAATATTAAACACTGCGCTTCTTAGTAATAAAAAGTGTAGCATCTTATCCTACAGCCAAGAGGAGTGAGCTGGGCGTATACAGTCAACACAGAATATCATTTGCTAAGGGCAGCGTGTTAGCGCAGCTGGAGGAGGCGCCGATTGTCACAAAACCCAGGTCAATCAGCGATACGTGACAGTGCCAATTGCTGTGTCAGGAAAAACGGCTCGAAAAAAGCGTGCGAAAAGGCGATGATTGATTGAAGTACAGGCCTTTACGAAAAAAAAAAACTTTTTTCCTTCCAATGCTCCATTGTAAAACGGCAGGGGCTACAGATCGTGGTGATGCCATTCTCTGAAACTCAAGTCACACTCACACAAATTCCGGCTGATCTTTTCCCTCGCACATCACTGTCATTCCGGCAAGTCGTAGCGCCTCCGTCATCCCATCCACATATCTGCAACTCGGCAAAAATAGAATTATTCACTGGAAAAGTGACACGGAGACAATGATCCAATCAATATCTCTTCAACGGATTGAAGAGCAATACGTGGGTGGAGCAGTGGTAGTGGGCGCAGGGTCCGGGGAGAAACCGTGCAATAGATCCGTTTTGGTGCAGTGAGCACGCACCACAATTTTGTGGAGAAAGCTCTTACACCAATATTCTGGCACCGGGATAGGCTGGCTGATCGTACCCATACTTTGTTCTTTCCAGGCAGGATGCTAGCCCGGAATGCTGACGGTATAGTGGACTAGCATCCTGCCCGGAAAGCACAGTGTGAATTTGCGTCCCACTTTGAGCAGGAGTTTTGATCACAAGAAAACATACTTGCAACAACATGTAGCACTTTATATCAGCCTCTATATGATCCACAAAGAGAACTGGCACCATTAAGAAGGCTGTCGCTAAAAGAGTGAGTTTTAATGTGAAGTGCGTGACGCATTACAATGAAATAAACCAGCGCCACGCCCTCAGTCTAGTACACTATCATGCCCAGGCCCTCCATGCACCGCCTTATTTTCCTTTGCCATTTGTTTATAATATTTCATTTCATTTTATTATTACATCTATATTATACTTATTACTATATTATTTCTAATATTATTTTGTATTTTTTATACTTCATTATTTTGTATTGGACGCGCGTAGCGCAGTCGGAGGATGTGCCTGCTGTTGTGTACACCCGATTCCAGGCACAGTGTCGGACTTCTTCGTGAAAGCCCTGAACGGGCAACACGACGCTCTTCGCGTCCTTCGAGAGAGGATGATCCTTGGAGAACTCTGACACACAGCAGGGACGAATGGAGTCGCTATTGGCGCCCGCTGGGGCAATGATCAATGGGACGACATGTGATACAGGTGATCCAGATGAACTCAAAGCGGGGACAGAAGCATGTTCACGAGAAGTGAGCAATTTCGGTCCATGTCGCGAATTTGGGCAGCATTCGGAGGTTGGAAGACCAGCCGGATGATGTTGTTTGCTATTTGTTGACTGTCTTGCACAGAGACCAAATTACTCCCCACTTAAGATGAACAGGCGGCTCGATTGGGAAACCCCGAGCTAGGTAAAGTACGAGTTCGGGTCATGTACAATCCAAACGTCCTACTGTGGGAAACAATCGTTGTTTTTCCCATTACAACTACACATGAAAACGAAATACAGGAGGGTTGTGCGACTGCTTTAACGCTGCAATCCAAGTATTCTTCTCTAATTTTTTAATTTTGAGGGGCAAAAACATAGCTAATTTCTGCAAAGTTTGAAAAATAGTACGAAGAACGGGCGCAAAGTGCTCCCACTACGACGAGCCGACGTGGTTGACTAGTCCCGAACAGGCTGCGTCATTAAATCGATACGAAAAAAACGCGAAACATCGCATTAAAAACAGGGGGAGACGTTAAACGGCGAAGAATGACAAGCCGTATTCTCGCTAAATGCTAAGCGAAACCGTTAGTGGCGAAACATAGCGCTGAGGCAGTGGACTACACGAAGCGCGCCCTCAGGTGCCTTCGCAGATCTCCAAGAATCGAAAACGTGGCGCATTCCCTGCACGTGAATTATCGTTCCTTGCCCGCCTTGAAGCATATTTATGTTAATTCGTAACACGGTGGACGTATACAAGCAGAAAGGATGAACACCAGTGTTAACTAATGTCCGCAACTACGTCGGTAAATAAAATTGTTTTATTTTTATTTTTAAACTAAAGAAAACAAACAAAAATAAATTGACAGGTTAATACATAAACGAAAAAATGGGCTAACTGATAGGTAAATAAGTAAACAGTCTAATGAATCGACGAACAGATAAAGGAATAAACAACCAAATAAATAAGCGATGGGATAGAATTATAAATAAGTTCATACATGAGAGTATGAAAAAAAATGATTAAATGACCAAGAAGAGTTCATGACCATACAAGTAGACGGTGAGTAGATGAGCGATAAAAGAGATCATAAAAAATAATAAAAAATGAATGGATAAAATAAGCGAAGGGATAAATAAGTAAAACTGAACAAGTTACTAAATAAGCGAACAGATAAAAATAAACAACAAAATAAATAAAAAATAAGCTTATAGCTAATTTAGTAAGCAGATAGACAAGATAATAAACAAATGAATAAATAAATATATAATCAAACAAATAAATAAGTTGTTAAATAAAAAGATTAGTAAACTGATAAATAAACGATTAGCTGAGTAGCTGAATAAACAAATATATTTATTTAAGTATAAAAAAGTTGGCGAAAATAAGTATAACAAATTTATTTATTCAAATATGAAAAACAGTTTGCTTAAAAAATGTAAAAATTTATTTAAGTATTTAAATATGTAAATAACTGCTGAAGTAAGTGAGTTACTAAGTTCCAACTGGTAGATCAATCATTAAATGAGGATTTGAACGAGTTGAAAACCAAGTGAAAAGAGGAGCTGTCCTAGTGGGAGGGGGCACTTCATCCTAACTCTTTGACAATGACGGTAAAGCTGACAGCAAATTCGTTCACAAAGAGAATACCGTGAACTGCCTTACGAGAGGGTCTCTGTTCGGAGTTTCCTAGCCGGAAAGGCCGACACTGTTTACATATGCTTCGCTTTTCTAGCGATAATCCCCTCCGACTAGGATAGATCTCGAAAATACAAATTAGTGCTGGTCCAGAAACGAAAGGTCTACGTTCATCACAAAGACCAGAAGTTTTTCGAAAACTTTAACGATAACGAAGCTATGCACGCAAACTATATATAGTACAACTGCAGAAGGACATCTAAGCCTGCTTTGAGTGGGTAGCACCGCCAAATCTGATGGTGGACTTCTATTTTCAGCCTTGTAGTTGATTGATGAAGCGTATTCAGAGTGAATTCAATAGCACTGTCTCGGAGAAATCTGTTGTGAGGAGGAGTGCACAGTTGACAGTCCAACGGTCACCGCTCAGCGACCTCGATATTATGCTAAACCCGTGACGACTCGGATAAATCGCGGACAACCCGCTTTAACGAGCAGATCACCTCGCGTGGCGGGCGTCCAAGGCGAAAACATTCCCGTTTCAACGCATCTACATAAGGCTGACGGTGGTCAGTGGCATGTACTATGCAGGAATCCTATTGACTACGATAAGGGTAAGGAAAAGGATAGGCGGTGCTCAACACGCTCAGATATGCGCCGCGCATTCCACTTCTACGGGATGTCGAGGAGGCGATTTGGATGTGCATTTGGCCATACAATGACTTGCGGTGGCCAGCCGATGAACAAGTCAGCGCTTTGTTCTGGTGCCATTTCACCGCCCTCGGAGCAACGGGAGGCTCGGTTGGCCTGGGCGGAAATCTCGAACTAGGAACCTGGTATCGGGTGCACGCGACAGTCGTCACTTCCTCCAACTGCGCTCTCATACGTCCAAACAATACAAAACACGTTAATGATCCAAGCAACAAATTTAATAAATAAATGAACAAATACATATATAAGCTAACAAATAGTCGACGTGATTGATAAATAAGCAAACAAATAGATCTAGAAATAAAAGAGCTAATTAATTCAAATAGTAATCAATGATTACAACAAATAGGTAAATAAGCTAATAAATAATAACGTAAACAAGTAAATAAAAAATAAGAGTAAATAGACAACATATAAAAATAATAATAAACAATAAATGAAAAGATATACAAGCGACAAGATTGATGAATGACAAGACATATAAGCCCATACAACAAAACTAAACAAATAACTATGCATATAAACAACAAATTGATAAATTAATCAAACACAAAGTAGATAAACAAACAAATAGGTAATAGATAAATACGTAAATAAATAAGTAAAAAATGAAGTAGCGAATAAATGGTTGGACGGCTAGTGGGACACGAACCTTGAATCGATACAAGGCACGACATATGCGACAGCCGGCGCCTCTTCCTTCTACACCACATGAGCAGAAGAGGGCACGAAGGGCGCGGTGTGCTTTCTGCGCACAGAACACAACGGACACCAAATGTTCAATAAGACGAAAATTAAGCAAAATAGGAGTGCATGGCGCACACCAGGAGAATCCTATTTTCAATTTTTATTTCATTTTTAACATATTAAGCAACAGCTATCTGATAAAGTAACTAAAGGAAGTAAACCGCAGTACTTTGCGAAGGCCAGACGAGGAGAATCTCGGATGGCACTAATGAGATATTCGATGTCCGATGAAACCTAACCATCTCCGAAATCAAACAAACGATCGAATTTCGGAGATAAACTTCGGCCAGTCGCTGTGACGAGCGAGCAATGTGGAGCTACATGCGTGCCAATCAGCTGAGTATTTACGTCAGTTTTACAGCGCTGTTGACGTATTTGTTTACCGTGTGAGGTTATCTGTCCGAGGAAAAGCTCGAGTGTCAACACCACTTCTCGCCTTGAGATTTGAATTTTTGTCTTTTTTCAACTTTGAAAGTCCTTTAGACCTGAACTTAAGGGGTGGAGAAGCCTCAGAATTAGAACAAAGATGTAAAGAAGATTATGCTATGGAGAAAAACTTTCCGCGAGGCTGGATTTCAACGCGAGGCCTCATTCTTCAAACCCGGAACGAATAGAAAATCAACATCTTTCCGGCTGGAACCAACGACAGGTGCCCACCGAACAGGCCATACTATCGCTGGACATTTAGAGAAGCCATAGCGACCGCCTAGGCCAAAGGAATCGAAGGGTTTTGTTTAGGTTTCGATCGGAGGCAGAGATGGCAATGGCGAGAACGCGGCATGGCAAGATGGGGTCCGCATGAGTCGAAATCAAATTTGCGACGGCCAAAACACGTACACAAAGATCTCTGGTCGATGAACGAAAAAAACTTGGAAGATATCACGTCATCTGATTATTGATCCAAAGCTTTTCCTTAAAAGTTGTTCGCTTGAAGAGAAATCTAACCCGTGTCTAACTGGTCATTCGGAAGCGTGATGGATATTTACTGGAATTCTCTTAAGAACTCGCTAGTGTAGGTCGAAGCATAGGTGGAAAGTACACAAAACACTACAGGGCTTTAGAGATTGATTTTGAAAAATCAGTAAATAAAATTGGTCTTCAAGCTAAATTATAAACGAATAAAAACGATAAAATTAAAAAAATAAACTGAAAAAATAAAGGAAAAATATGATGTTTGTTAACATTTTAATTCGTGTCATTATCTATTTCATATTTATTTTATATTTACATTTTTTATTTTTACGCTGTCTTTACTCTAGTTAATTTTACTAGGATTCTATTATATCTATACCTTTATTTGTGAATATATTTGTACGACTTTGAGGATTGTTTATTTAAATTATTTCATTAACTTTATTATTTTGTATTTATTTTAGGTTAACAATTTTTAGATAGCTTTTATTCTAGTTAATTCTACTAGAATTCTTTTATATTTATGTCTTTATTTATAAATATTATATATTTCAGGGCTTTGTAAATTTATTTATTTATTCAAATTATTTCATGAACTTTCTTTGTGCATTTTTAAATAGCTTTTATTGAAGCTAATTTTATTGAAAGTCTACTATAAGTATTTTTATACGTACATATATTTATATATACATTTATGAATACATTTATATTTTTGCATTTTTATTTATAAACGTATTTAAATTCTTATCTTACCATATATTTATTTTATTAACTTTAACTCAATGTACTACACTGTTCATTTGACATTACTGCTTCATTAGCACTTTCGATATATTAAGCCGAAAATTTTTATCACCACTAATTTAATAAATATTAAAAATTAAAATTAAAAATAAAACAAAATAATTAATTATGCTTCAGTTGTTCCATATTAATATGCCAATTCATACACGTTGTTTATGAAGGAAAGTGGACAAATTTGACCGACAGCTTAGACATTGTAAAGTTAGACCGTCTGCACGTCCATCCACGCAATATTAATGACCGCTGGACGGTCTGCAAAGTTGACATACGGAATCAAATGATCAACCATTCTTGATAGACCCAATACATATGATGACCGTTGGACGAGCTTTTTCAACGACGACCAGATAATCAATACCGATCAATGGTTCGTTTTTCCTTAATGCTTGAGGTACGAATCACGCGAGTATGATTGATGAGCTGATGAGAAACACTAAATAAACGATTGAAAGCATAAATGACAGTGTTAATTAAGCAAGCGTTTCAAAATGCGCCGCGGATTTTACTCCTACTGGCTATCGTGGTGGGAATTTGAATACGTCTTTGGCCTGTACAATGATTAATAGTTGCCAGCTGATGGATAAGACAGCGTTTCGTCCTTCCCAGACAGGTGTGATACCGATTCACCTTTCGCGGAGATATTAAAGGGTTGATTGACCTGGGGGGAAATCCAAACCAAAAACGTGGAATCGAATGTACGCGACAGCCGGCGCTACTATGCGCTACAGGCTAAAGATTCTACTTTCAAAACATAGCCCGTCTCTCTATGTGCATCCGCGCAAAAATATGTGCTGGACGGGGTTCAAAGCGTACCCATGTATTGATAAAAAAGTCAACCAATCATTATCAAGGAAACCACAAACGAATGACGACCGCTGGACGGGATTTTGGAGAGGAGAAATGATAATGAGCTAATCGATATCGATCGATACCTCGATTACCATTAATGGTTGCGGTGCAACCCACGCGAATATAACGGCTGGTGAGAAGAATTGAATACAAGTAAATAATATCCGTCAACCATCCGTCATCAATCGAAATTTTCCACTCCGGGGAAAAGCCCCACCCAGTAGATAGGCGGGAGGCTAGGGCAGGACTGCGCTGATTGATCTCGTGCCTTAGCGAACATGACATCGATATGTTTACGTCATCACACCATTTCAAAAGGGTAAATAAACAAGAAATCAGATACGCATCGATTGGCATATTTATTTAATTATTTATCACGATGCAAGTGATCAGTGTGCGTGCTGGTATACCATCGCCCTACATCCGAGTTCTCGACGAATGCTTCTCGAACACATCGACTACCATCCAGCTGTTCGATCGAAAGCTTAAAATTCCTATCGGGAAAGGAGTACGGCAGGGAGACACGATTTCTCCCAAGCTATTCACAGCGGCACTCCAGGATGCCACGAAAGACTTGAACTGGGACGTTAAAGGCTACCTTGTCGACGGTAAACGGATCACAACCTTCGCTTCGCCGACGATATTGTTCTCATCTCTACCAGCACGGCAGAAGTCGAGGAAATGCTGAACGAGCTCAATGTGGCAGGTATGAAGATTGGATTGGACATGAATATGTCCAAAACGCAGTTTATGGTCAACCAGTGGTGTGACACGGGACTCGTAAGGTTAAATGGAGTCGCTCTGCAACAGGTCGACTCCTACGTCTATCTGGAAAGAGAGCTGAACATGGATAACGACCTCGCTTCTGAAATCGCCCGCAGGAGACGCGCAGCATGGGCAGCCTTCAGTTCGATTCGCGAACTCACCGATCAGGTCAAGGATCCCGGCCTCAGGGCCTCGATATTCAACGCCTCTGTACTGCCTGCGATGTGTTACGCGACGGAAACCTGGCCCGACAACAAGACAATCGCCAGAGCGATGCAAACTACGCATCGTGCACTGGAGAGATGTCTTCTGAGGACAAGCCTTCGTCAGCAATGGCAAGAAGGCCTACGAAGCTCGAAGCTACGGGAGAAGTCGCAATTAGCAGACCCGCTGCAGTACGTGAAGAAGCCCAGATATCGCTGGGCCGGACACCTGCTTCGACGAAGCGACGATAGATGGAGTTTCCGTGATGGCTTCCGAGAGACCATAAGAGACCACTGGGACGACCGCCAACGCGATGGGCAGACTCATTCTCAAGATCTTTCAGAGAGCGGAGTCTGCCTCACTGGATGCAAGCAGCCAGAGTTCGAGCGGTCTGGAAGAGTTGTGGTCACCGCTGAGAAGACCTCCAGCCGATAAATGCACCATCAAAGTATCAAAGTAAGTAAGTATTTATTTATCACTGCACATTAGTGCGCATTGCGAAAACATCAACAATATCAACGTTTCGGTTCTGAAGTTATTTCGTCTTCATTTCCTAAAACTTTGGAGAGGAATATCGCAGTTTTCACACTCCACAATACGATCTAAATAAATTCTATTCAACTAAGCACTCGTTCGTTTTACGGTCAGGTGATTAAACAGTCAAGAGAAGCCTTCATCATCACGTCCATGCCACAGAGAATCTCTAGAAAAAAGGATGGAGGTGACGAATCCTGAGATTTTACATTTGAAAGCAGTCATACGGTCGAACAAAAAAAATACCAAATTCTATTCATAAAATCATTCTCTTCATTTACGACGTAGTGATCAAACGGTCGAAATAAACGTAGACTGCATTCAAGCACATAAGCAAATAAATTAAGGCGCTTTGGCGAAGGAAACGTAGCTTTTTTTCGGCGGAGCACGAGTATAAGGGTTGCAGCACCTTGTAAGCTTGAGGTTTTCAATCAACACCTGAAGCGGGATAGAATACTTCGACTTTATAGCCGAGATCCACCTCTACACTAGGATTATGCTAGAGTAGTGAGCTTTCGTATGAAAAAACCAAGAAAAAAATCATGGTCAAAAAGATACACCCCCCTCCAAACCCTATTGCGCCCTTATTTATAAGACAACAGACCAGAACAAGGTCTTTTATTCGGTGTTCTAGAGGAAAATCAGCCGGGCTCGGCACCGTTAAAATCGGGTCAATGTGAGGAATCCTCATCGAAAATCGAAGAAAAACGCGTAGCGAATCAGGCTAAGAGGACGGGGCGACGCAGGTGGCCCGTTATCCGTCACGCTCTCCGAATCGATGGCGGTGACGACGAAAATTCGGGGCATTCGGTGAGATCAGCGGCCATCACCGCTCCAGACAGCCCACGGTGCATGATCGAAGACCAGACCACCGCTGATCAACCGGCCGGCCACCTGACATTCGTCTCATGACGGCTGGACACATGGGTCCTTTAACCTTGTCTAGCTATAACCGGGCTGTACTGAATCTTTGGTTTACATTACTGACCAACTCATCGACCCCAGAGGGATGAAAGGCGAGGTTGGCCAAGGCGGGGTTCTCGAACCAAGAAGCTGGAGACGAGCGCAGGTGCCAGTAGTTTCCTATGGCTGCACTACCACAAGCAGTTGGCACACCACCGATATCCTATTACATGCGAAGGAGTCATTCTGTCCTTACGTCCGTGCGTTCGTCCGAGCGAAATTAATAGCCGCTCACAACATACAAAGCGAGTCATGAAACCGATCGATTTTATTGAATTTCGCGTGAATGACGTGAAAGCAAAGAGGAGGAGGCAGTAGCAGGCTACGCGATAAAAAGACAATATTGATCAACCAATCAATACCGATCGATATTACCTATTTGATAATGTGGAGCCAAAAAGGATCAGAATCAGACTCTTGATAATTAGGCAACACCGACCGATATGACCTGTTTGATGTGAACACAAGTGGAGGGGCGAAAGCAGGAGAGGCAATAAGAAGACAATATCGATGTCGACAATCAATACCGATCGATATTAGCTATTTGATAATGTGAACACAAAGAAGAAAGAAGGTCTCCGAAGCATCGAGAATCGTCGACGTTCCAAGACACTGTTACATGGGCCAAGTAGTCAAAAATTAGGTGGGCCGCAGACACCGCTGGACGACTGGATTCCTCGCGATGCCTAGAGAACATCAGGACGCCCACCAACGCGCTGGTCGGATTTCTTTGTAAAAGCCGTGAACGAACGACATGGCGCTCGTCGTACCCTGGAAGAGGAGAATCCACTGGAGCACTCTGGCACGTGACAAAGACGAATGGAGACGCTGCTGGCGCCCGCTCATGCAACTCGATGATCAATGGGATTGAAAATGCAGGTGACACAGATGATCCAGGTGAACTCGAAGAACGAGCGGAAACAGGTTCATGATAGGTAGACAATATCGATCAACCTATCAATATCTATCGTTATTACCTATTTGATGATGCAAACTTAAAAGGTGCAGAGGCAGAAGTTCACGATAACTAGACAGTACCGACTGATCAATATCGATCGATATCGCGTATTTAATGGTGTGGTATCTAAGCGGAGCAGAAGCAAGCTCACAGTTAGTAGTCAATATCGGCCCATGTCGAGAATGCGGCCAGCTTTGAATGGTTGGAAGCACCAGCCGCTCAGAACCAATCAGAGAGAAGAGTACCGACTAAACAGATCCAAGAGAACAGGATAGCGACCGTTCACGTCTTCTCCAAGTGACACACCCACTCAATGCGACCTGAGTGACCGGCATGTTTCCACCTCCTAATGCTTCTAACATTTACGACTAGGACACGTATATCCTTCGGCCAATCAATATCGATCGATAACACCTGTTTTGCATGGAGTACATCGTATTAGGCGACGGTCGTTATGTGGATTTGCGAATCTTACAAAAGCATCCAGAATCGGTAAGCAGTTACCAAAATCGATCGATTACTATCGATTTCTGGGCCCGAGCCTCTCCGACTGCTAGTCTAAGCCCTAGTTTATATTTGCGCGGCGCGGCATCACTATCGCCATAGACATCAATTTTTCACGCCCCGGTCGATATCCATCCCGACTATGATGCCGCGCAGCGAGTATAAACTAGGGTTAAGACCCCGTTTAAAGTTCGACGCCGAACGATTGATTGAACAATGCAATCGATCGATTTCGACACCATACATGCGCCATCACATCGCTCGGTCAGAAGTATAAATGGGGATTAGCGACAGCGCTGACTGCTGGTGGAATCACTTAACTCTGAACCCAAGAATATTCTGAATACATGGCGCACTCCAGCAGCTATTACTGGAGAGCATTTTCAATGCTCATGCATTTTTGGCAAAATATTAGAAAAATAGAAAACAACAACAGAACACAAAGAGAATATCATGGGAGTAGACGGTGCTCCCTACTTTTTGGCGTAGTTTTTACGGGCTAATGCCTACAAAGTATTTATTTAATACAAATAAGCTGTGATTTTTTTTAAAGCATCTAACAAAGGGAAAAATTCTGAAGAGCTAAAACGAGCGATAAGAAGGTATCCGGCATCTTCGACGTCTATTAGCGATAGAAGGCGAAGGCGCGCCACAGTCGTCACATTCGTCAAATAAACGCGTTTCGCCGCTCAAACAGAAACACCGGCAGACCGACCGATGAGATCAGACCGTGAACCAGTTCATACACGAATCGATTCTAATCAGCCTGCGCTTTAAGCTGCACTTTTAGGGCATTTTTTCTGAGTTGTAAAGAAAGAACGCGGCCGTGAAGTTCCACATTTACACTGAAATTGGCCCACGGGGCCTTTTTTCTTCAACATTCAATATTTGAGTGAAAAATTGAAATTTAGATCCGCCCAGTCCGTGACAAATTCGAATTATAAACATCGACCCTATGTTAATAGACCACATTTCTGTTCTCACGAAATAAACTGATCCTTTTCTAAACATGAACTGAAAACGAATTAGCAAAACTGAAAGATCTCTAGATTCTTGGTTCCGGTCGCGAATGTGGGCAGCATTGGGAGGAGCGAACGTAAAATAAACCGTTTGTTCACGAAACTCTTATCCGGGTTAGCTATAGAAAAGCTTTACAGCTTACATCAAAGTCCAATAAGGCGAACATCGTCTCGTATCTTGGCACTCTGGAGATTGCGCCGTGCGTTTCCGCAGCGTTTCGCACAATTTCTCTAACTGATTGGTCGTCACTTACTTAGAGTTTTTCAAATAAGCATAGCGTAGATTTACACAATCAGATAAACCGTTGGACCGAGTCGCGAATGTGGGCAGCATTGGAAGGTTAGAATGCGTCTGCCAACAGACTGTATCGAATAGGCACGCCACTCAGAAAAGGCGTGAACGTGCGTTTCCGATTGGCTCGCGCGCGCCCACCTCTCAATGCTTTCCACATTAGCGACATGCATCAATTATTGCTACGATTCCTAGAAGCCGATAACACCATTCTCACTTTAAACTTGACACTCTTAATTTTAAACCGGACATTTTCAAAAATTTAAAAAAGGACACCATCAGAAATAAGCAAAAGCGGAAATAAACAAATAAACGGACATTTTGCAAACAAAGTCAGTCTATATGAAAGCTTAATGAAGTCGAATTATATTTTCAAAGCAGTTTTTTAATTATTGTTTTTGCTTTTTTTCAATATTTATTTATTGCTGACTTTTGCGGAGTGTCTTAAGGAAAAATAGCTCCTACATTTGAATAAACGCAAAATTCTTTTCATAAGAGCTCGAAGAAGGTCTTCAGGTTTGTCCTGACGTGCTGGTGATCGATGAATTTGCTGGTGGAGGGACTGCGCTGTGCACTCTTGCTACACATTGCTTTATCCACTGGAATGATAGTGTGATTGCCGTCCACATGGCTATAAATAGGTAAACAGCAAAAACGACCACAATAGAAGAAATACATTATTCTCCGCTGCACAACTATAGATATACAGCATTTACACTATCAATCGAATAAACACTGCAATGTACTGAACGAGCGCACGGCACAACCTCTTCACATGAGCAATTTTTTATTTTGGAGTACTTCAAAATAATGACAAAAAACATTTTTTGGGCAAAGAGGATGGGAATTGTATGTTTACAATAAAGATGTATACGTTTTTTCTTAAAACATGTTGATCAGGTAAGTTTTTTTTACATACAATTTCCCTTAAAACAAAAAAAATTAGTCTGCCTTCGTTAAAACTGTCTATTTTGACTTTAGATAAGTTTACTTTGGTTAGAAAAATGTCCGGTTTAAAAACCTGTCAGGTATAAAATGAAACGTGAACTATCTAAGTATTATTTTTATTTTTATAATAATGTATACCATTTCCATTTTTTTATAATGTATACCATTTTCAAGTCAATCTGGACACTCTTCTAAGCTAGCCTCTTTTAACTTTGAAAATCGAAGCGGACCCTTCCGAACTGAAATGAGCTTCTTCTACATTATACTAGACTCCCCAAAAAGGTAGAATAATTTTTTGTCAAGTAAAATTTCTTCGAAGTTTTAGTTCACCTACCGAAAAAGCGAACACACTGTTTGAAATTATAAAATTCTCCTTTTTTTTAGGAAAATTATGGTTTAAACATATTTTCAAGAAAATGAAAGCGTCTATTTCTATGGCCAAAGAAGAAATAGATTGCCCCATGCCTTCGTCCAACACGTCGCAACATTTATTCGATTTTTGGCAAAATTTGTGTTTACATAGAGTTTCATACTTGTAAACGATAAAACAAAAACAATTTAAAGAACACTCATGTCCCCATTTTGATGCTTCATGTAAGCAGCATTTACGCTATGAATCAAATCCAAATCGCGACCAGCTTTTCGAGTGCCTGGCGCGATCTAGCCTTTTAATCCGCTACATGATTGCTGTCTTGTTGTGCTTCAAAATAAGTTTAATCGTCTAATTTATTTAATTTTAGGGCGCGTGGAGCGCAGTCGGAGGAGGCGCCGGCTGTCGCCTGCACCCGATACCAGGTTCCTGGATCGGATTTCCCGCCCAGGCCAACCAAACCTTCCATCCCTCCGCGGTAGGTGAATTGGTACGAGACTTGTCTGGGAAAGATAGAGCGCTGACTTGTTCATCGGCTGGCCACCGCAAGTCATTGTATGGCTAAATACACGTTCAAGCCGCCTCTACGACTTCCCGTAGAAGCAGAATGCGTGGCGCATCCCAAAGAGGATTGAATAACGCTGTCCTTTATCTTTATCTTATCTAATTTATTAAATTTACTATTTTTTCAAAATATAAAAACCGTATAAAATTACTACACTTATTGGGGCAGGTCAACAAAAAGATTTCAAAGAAAGTTATACCGAATTTCCCTTGAACAAAAATTATTAACCTGCTTGAAGGTCATTTCACTTTAGAATAGTTCGCTTTGGATTCAAAAGTTTTAGCTTAGCTTAGAGTAATGTCCAATTGGATTTGAAAAGTATGCAATTCGAGGTGAAAATGGCATGTAAGAGAGATTTTAATATTTTTGAACAAAAGACTACCTTGTCGTTGTTAAAAAAAGTGTTTATTTTGATTTTAGTGACGGGTGCTTATGCTCGAAAACTGTTCAGCTTAAGGTAAAGGTGGTGTAATAAACATTTAAAAAATAAAATCGTTGAAACAAAAAGTTACTTTGAAATTCTCAAATCGTCTCCATTGCAGCCTTAAGGTCATCCACCCAGCCCAGAAGGAATCGGTCTTATTTGAAAAGTGTCCATTTCGATTTGAAGAGCCCAGCTTGACGTCAGAATGGCCGTCAACCCTGGCTACAGCATCAGCGGCGCTTGGTTCTGCAATTCGTTCACATCACGACTGCTCGTTCTCAGATGAAATCACCCAAAGTGCTTCAGACGAGAGATTTCCTGTGAATCGAGAGGCTTTTTCCGTCGAAGCGCTCCTCGAAGCATTCGGCCACTTATCGCAGCCATATGAGCCACCGGCTAAGCCTGTCGTCCGTTTCGGGAGAGGAAATGCGGATGGAAGGTCGATGCCCTTTCGAGTGCCGCTCTTAAAAACGGCGCTATATCATTATGGATAATGCGCACCGCCGGAGCTTTCTCCTCCATCTAGCCGTTCCTCCGATTTCACTGCTCCGGGGATACAGTATGACGGGGGTACTGTAACTCCTGCCTAATTGTAAGACAGATTTAGCCTGACGGCCTCTACGAATACCCGCCAGGGTCTCCAGGAGCCCCTGCGGACGCTTCGCGACGACACGTCAATGAGATTGACGGCGAGGAGTCTTCCTGGAAAACAACGCTCTTCGGAAGTAAGTCGACCGGCCCATGAAATCTCCTATTCAGCCCCATTCAAAGGGCGCATTAATACTTGACGAGTTGGCCGAGGCGTCGAGGCGACTAGACGTCGACGTTGAGGGTCCAAAGGAGTCCATAACAGCCACGAAGGCTTTATCCTCCTTGAAAGCCGCTGAGGCCGTAGAATGGGATATAGGAAGGGATGGACGACTACGTCTGCTCGCCAGTACGTTGAAGCAAAGGTGGAAATTGGAAAACGGCAGGTATTTTCGCGACCGAAATGATACCGGATCATCATGGACAGTTACAATAATATTAAGGATTGGAATTAGAATGCATGGCTTATCCCGATCTGCTTGAGCACAACAAAGACATAACAAAAATGCCAAGCGACAGTTCCGCGTTTCACGAGGAACTGTCGCTTGGCATTTTGTGTAAAACTTGTGTAAACGATGGAACACATCTGTGGACGGAATGATTCTGAAGCTCTCGACGGTCAACTGCCGATGAACACGAATGATCACAACACTCGTAGCGATCAACTGGAAAGACAACTATAGTTCACCGGTGAAATTTCACTGGTAGGTGAGCGGAATTTCGTGAGCAGTGGAATCAATCATATTGCAAGGCAGTGTGAAATGAGCTGTAGAAATTTCGGGGAATTTCAGGAGAAATACTATCCACCTGCCGGTCATTTTCTTCGGTGAACTACATACAGTCGCACTTCCAGTCGACCGCTAGGAGTTTTAGAGTTACCCTGGCAACTTCCGACCTTTTTTAGGCAGTAAACAGAATCAAACCTAAGGCGCCCAAACGATGGAGCAAGACTGTGGAAGAACTGGCGTATCAACGCGAACCAAATCGAGAACGGTTCGGCTTAAAATCCCGTTGAGCTGCAGGTGGAAAGCCGTTCACCTCTAAACGAAAATCCGGTCATCGATCGGTGAATTTCATACGACGACTACATGCTCATGCGCTGCGTCGAAACCTCACCGCAGTTGACCGCTGGGTGTATCAACGTCGCGATAGCTGATTTCTGGATTTAAGATGACGGCGTAATGGAACGCGTAATTTGTGTCAGTAGGTAGAAGCGTTTCACTGTAAACGCTAGGCGCGAAGCAAATGAAGACAGGTCTCGCTACTGTTGAACTACCGGTCACCTTGGGCGAAAATCCGGTCACCTATCGGTGAGTTTCACACCAGATAACTACATGACCAGGTGCTTCGTCAGAACGTCAACCGCGGTTCACCGCTAGATGTAATCGTCCTACATGAATGCCATTGTTCTACTATGACTTTTTCTCAGACACTCGCAAAAGTCAACTGAAAGGGCAACAGTTCACCGAAGGAGTTGACCAGTAGTTGAACAGGATTTCTCACAAAATTCAACGAAATTTTTATGGTGAGAGTTTGAAAAGTATTTTCCGCCACATTTTATCCCGTTTCAAACTCCCGCTCAATGTGAAAGTTCGACTGCTGATGAAATTCCGCTCACTTACCGGTGAAGTTTTGCTGGTGAACTACAGTTGCCTTTCCAGTTGACCGTTGTGAGTGTCTGAGATAAGATGATGGCGTAATTTAGCGTGTAAATTGTGTCACTACATAAAAACGTCACACTGTAAACACCAGGCGCGAAACAAATGAAGATTGGTCTTGCTAAAATGCTGTTGAACTGTAGGACGAAAGCCGGTCTCCTCTGGGAGAAATCCGGTCACCTATAAGTGAGTTTCAAATGACGTCTGCATGTATATGCGCTTCGTCGAAATTGCATCCGTAGTTGACCGCTGCGGCAGCAGAAAAATTAGCGTAGTGATAACTGAGATTTTCCTCAAAGGACAGTCTCCTTGCTTCTCCCTAGGCTCTTCAGAAGATCTAAATAAAGAGCTCCACGAAATTCTGGCAATCCCATGGGGATCCAGAACGCTATCCTAAGCCACCGAATGAGCCTGTTCGCATAGAATTTCAAAGCCGTTGCGTTGTTTCTCGTTAAATATTCATGAACACTACGCCGACATGACTAGCTTCGGAACAGCCACTACCATCGCCGCCGCCGCCTCCGACGACGACATTCACGAAACGAACGACAGACCGACTGGCCCAGGGCGGTCGTTAGAATGCGTTGCGAGGAAGGACGACTTACACAGAAGAAACGCCGTCTCGAAATCCGCTCGCCATAATACCCGTGGGAGACGGAGACGACGACGACGAGTGACGGTGGTGATTTCTCAACGCACTCAGCACTCGGGGAGGCTTACCCTTTCTCACCACCGGAGTGCAGAGTATCAGGATGGAGAAAGCTTAGAATGGGTCGCGATGGTCCGACGAGTATTCAGAGGGGGAAGTTACTCTTTGGAAAGGAAAATATCTTCATGTCTTCCAGTCCAATCGGGTTCGGCGGTCGTGCAAAACGATACCACATAGAGAAGCTTTTGGCGGTGAACTGCTGGCGAATGTCTCACATGTCTCTCTATCCGACGGTACTGATTATTGGTCGCAACAATTTGAATTTCGGACGACCTCGCAAAAATCGCGCGCTTCCGCCAAAGCGGGAGCACAAGCTTAGATGTAAAGGCGGATCTCGGCCTATAGCTCTGTTCAGCTCCTTATTATTGTTCGTTTTTTCCTCTTTTTGCTGGCCTTTTCGTTGTCGTTGTTCTTTACGGATGAACGTGCATAAGAACTAGTTCACACTTGCGCCGGTGAGCGGCGCGGCACGATGGTAGGGATAGATATCGACCCTGACGGCGCGAAAAATCGATATCTATGGCGATCGTGATGCCGTATAAACTAGGGCTAACCCGCTCGTACAGCTTGTATGGCTCGTTCATACTTCCGCGCGACGCGATGCCATGTATCGAGGACAAATTGATGGATCGCGTCGCTCAGCGTCGAGGCCACCCGGCCGGTGTGAATCGCTTGAACCCACGACCAATCGCACCGCTCTCGTAATCGGCGCAATGCCAGATCGCGGTGGATGCGGGCACGGTACTGCTGCTCCAGGGGCCAGATTCATCAACGATACCGCCGGTATCATCTTACCGCGGATTCACCATATCGGCCTACATAGTAAGTGATACGAAGAGACGTAGACGTACAGAGATACAGATACGATAACCGTTATGCCGTTGATGAATCTGGCCCCAATTCTCCCCTCGCAATGCACTCGGAAATGTGTGCACAATTACGTGTGTGCCAGTACGCAATTGTGCGTAATCGCGTGACGGTGTCGCTGGCTGCTCGTAGTGCTGGTGTTCGTCCCAAACAGCGCTACGGGATGGGACGCATCGCTCCGTTCGAATCGCGTCGCCCGACGACGGAAGTATAAACGAGGCCTATCGTTTCGACCTTGTTCGGGTAATTATGGATCAGGGAATAGCTTAGTCAGTCAAAAGCCGGCACAAGAATGCGGGTGATGATTTATGATGGCGGTTTAAGTGACACATAATTTGTTCCATTGCATCGCATTACAGGCAGGAAGCGTCGCATCACAAACGCAGTGCGCAAACAAGCGCTTATTTGAAATTCTGTTGAGCAAACGCTAAAAAAGACGATCACCAGTGGGTGAAAATCCTGTCACCTATCGGTGAATTTCATACGACGAAGGATGCCCCTCCACCTCACCGGAAATCCAGCAGCAGTTGACTGCAACGGTTTCACAGCCGTATTCCATCATCTTGCATAAATGCAGAATTCGTCTTTCTTAGGGCTTGGTAAGACTAAGCACGATATTCTCTGAAAAAGGATTTTTCGTGGAACTGACAAGCTTGTGAAGCAAGCGCACATGTAGAATGATGGACTTGAAATAAGCCCACTATCACTTACCAAAAGAGTACGCTTGGAAAGCGTGGTGAAATTCCACACCATTGCAAAGATCCCCATCTGCCTAGTTTACCGTAATCTGTTCATCTGTAGGTCTACGACAGCTCACCTGTAGGTCGAAATCAGGTCACCTAGCAGTGCTCGGTGGGCTCACTCATTCTTCACCTGCAGGTGAACTCCTCCTATGTCTGATAAGTACTCTTAGAACTAGCGCCTATGTAGTATGATGGACCACAGCTATGGCGGTGATGATTCTGAAACATCTGGCGGTCAACTGCGGGTGAAGTGGAAGCAGCGACTGCTCGTCGCTGGAGTTCACCGATAGATGGCAGGATTTTTGCCCATAGATGACCGGCTTTCCTATAGTAGCTTCGAGCAAGAAAATTCTCAATTTGATTCGCGTGCAGCGCTTGCAATGTGACGCTCCCTTCGCAATTGCATACATTACGCGTTACCTTAAGCCACAATCTTGAATCAAGTACTCTTAGAGGAACTGGCGCTTATGTAGGATGATGGACCACACTTGTGGCGGTGATAATTCTGAACCGCGGCGGTTAACTTTCGGAGAGGTGGAAGAACAACGACGCACTAAATTCACCTATAGATGAAGGATTTCCCCCTACAAGTGACCGGCTTTCCTACGGTAGTTCAACAGGACTTCGAGCAAGAGCGTTTTCAATTTGTTCGATAACGTTGCAATGTGACGCTTCCTACCGAACTGCACTGCGTACGCTTCAGCCACCCGAAGTCAGCTGTTTCGGGGTGTCACATGGATGAACGAACTCGGCCGATAACTCGACGCCCATCGCCAACGACCTGGCTAGCTGTCCCTATGGACCGCGGGGCAATCACACGCTGTTATTCTCGGAACGTTGTGAAGGCTGCGAAAGCGCATCACCGTGGTTTCGAGTGGTAATCACCAAAGACATTTGTTCAAAATTATTAATAAAAACACTGAGAAATTGGTCCAATGCAAACTGCGGTGCATGTCGCGAATATGGGCATCATTTGGAGGAGAGCTAAGTCTGTCAGCTAATCAGAACCAATCAGAGCACTGTGCAGTAAGCGTGCTTCCCTATCAATTGATGGTCATGCCAAATCGATGCGGCCTGATTGGCTGACGCGTTCCCGCTCCATCATGCTGCCCACATTCGCGACTAGAACCCAAATTACTTGAATATTTACAGATACTGCGGGGAAGTGGTAAATAGGAATATGGATACGCTGGAAAGATCGTCTCAGCTTTCGAGAACAAGTGCAGTTCGGACCGAAGATTCGGTTTTTGAAGACAGCTAACTCTGGAATGGAGCAAGAGGGACATAAGGTAGCCAGAGAACTTCGACAAAGTGGACGAAGAATTTATTCGTCGCACAGATGAATAGACTGATGCAAGAGATTCCTCGTACAGCTCTTCCCATCCAAACTCCACCAACAGCAACGGAAAGAAAGGAACGAAAGCCGTTTTCTGGCCGAACGGCTAATAAGAGCGGGGCATCTTTCAAGTTAAGCTGGTTGATTTATAAGCAGTGTCAGAATAAAGGGATATAGCAGACCTCAGTCATATTTAACTCATTGACGACAATAGGCAACATTTAGTGTGAGGTTTTCTAGAGTGAACGATCCAGATAGGGCAAACGTCGTGGCAACACAGTCGGAGAAGGCGCCGGCCGCCGCCACTGAACCCAACACCAGGTTCCTGGCTCGGATGGCCAGGCCAAGCCTTTCATATCCACAGGGACGGTGAATTGGTAGACTCGGTAGTCTGGAGGGAAGACAAAGCGCCGACTTGATCGTCGGCTGGCCACCGCAAATTGTATGGGCCAAATACGCGTCAAATTGTCTCCCGTAAAAGTCGAATGCGTAACGCGTCCCAGGTGGGATCTTCGACCTTTACGCTTATTCTTTATTTAGTATCATTCAAACTATCAATCGAGTAGTCATGTTTGTACTACGCTGCACAACCAGTCGGTATCTTCGCCGCCGTTTAATATAACAAAGATTTAAATAAGCTGTAGAACTTCATTGTAGGTAAAGAAATGTGAACCGGTCTATGTCGCGAAAGTGGGCAGCAAGAGGAGGTGGGAACATGCCAGCAAATCACAGCCAATCAGAGCACCGACCGAACTCACGCCAGCCAAGGAGAGTACTGACCAAAGATGCATTCTATGGATGGCAAGACCATGCCGTTCGATACGGTTTGACTGGCTGACGCGCTATCAGCTCCCAACGCTGCTGACATTCGCAACATGGACCAAAAAGCATTAGAAAATACCAAAAACTTTAGCAAAGGTTGCGCTAGAACAGAAACTGAAAAAAAGTCCTAAGGAACAAGAGCATAAGGAATAAACCTTGAAAATGAACGTTTTTCAGGAACGTTTAAAAGATTTTGGTGGTCAAGTAGTCGTTAAAGAGAGAAAGCCATCCCTAAGATCTCAATGTTCGAACGCTTGCTCATCCATGACAATCGCTTGAAAATTCGATATCTTAAAGCTACCTGAACATCGTGTAGCTCCTTCTAGCACATGAAATCACGGAGTATTTTTGAAATAGTCGATTTTTAAAGGAGGAACTTCAATAGCAACAAGAAATTTCTGAATTTTCCTTCCAAAATAGAAGCGGTCAAACAGGAGCGAGGTTCAGTTCTGAACTTCGTCGACCGGCCTAAATTCACACGAAACGATCGCGATAAGCACTCATGGCGCGACTGGCGGAGGATCTACGAAGCGAAAGCGTTGGGTGGGGATGGCCGTGTGGGCTGGCGATGGCCTTCTGGCATGGCTGGGGAACGTCATGACGAACGAGAAGTGAGAACGGAAAGATGCGTGCAATCGATGCGTTGGGATTGGAGCGAAAAAGGCGTGGCCGTCTGGCGACCGACAGACAAGCGCTGGGTGGAGCCGGGTGGCCTGGGGGTCAGTCAAGGAGCCGGCCAGGCCAGGCGGACCCTGCCCAACCGCCTGCCTGGCTGCCTTACGATGCCTAATTAGCGGGGTGGCGGTCGCATCCCCGCCGCGTAATTCCCTAAATTCCCCCGAATCAGCCGGCCGGCAAGCACGTGCTGTGTGGGATTGACACCATGTGAGGGAGGAGACGGCCGCGCTGCGTGACAATCGCAACTGGAGAATGGGCAATGGAACGATTAATTGCCATTTATTTACCTTATAGAAAAAGATAGAACTAGACTGGGGATACGCACGCATTCCACTTATACAAGGCATCGTAGAGGATCTCTGAAGGGCATGTTATTCTTCGAGAAGAAGTCTGTCTATGTGCAAAGCATCGTCGTCCTAGTCGCGGAATCGAACTGGAGTAGACTCTCATGCAAAAAGCCCCTCATTCCACTGCACTACAGCCACCCGATAACCCCGCACACCAGGTCAATCACACCGCATCGAACAGGCATTCCGCCCACCATCAGGGATATAGCTGGTCGGTGTCCTTAATGGCTGGCGCGTCGCTCTTCTCATGTAGGCCACATTACCGACTAGTACCTATATCGGCTTTGATTTTATTTAATTCGAATTTATTCATTTCGATTTTAATTCGAACTAATTTATTTAATTCGAATTTGTGCTTTCTATGGGCTATATGTGGCTGTCCGCTAGCGTGTCCTTATTAGTTATCTTATTGGTTTTGATTAGCCGGCGCGTCCCCGTCCTCCCATGTAGACCACATCAACGACCAGTACCATCCACACCAAGTTTTGACTCGACGAAGATAGGCGCCGCCACAGTTAGCACAACCGGCGCTAACCTATCGATTTCTATGTGGAACGCGCCATGCATCCTAATTCTATAGGATATCGTTCAACTCGTGTTTCGCCTATGTAATGCCTTGCGGTGGCTAATTTATATTTATTTACTTATCTATTCATTCACGTAATGAAAAATGAACGGAATTTGAATATAAAAACTTATTTTTATTTAAACACAATATTATCTATTGATTAATTTATTTAGTTAATCATAAATTTAAAACGATTTTTAAAAACGAAATTTCAGACCTTATTTTTATTTAAACGCAAAATTATCCATTTATTTACACATCTGTTTATTCGTCAATTGAAAGCGAATAAAATTTGAAAATTGATCTATGTAAAAACAATATTGTCTATTTCTTTTTATTTGTTTACCTTACTTTTATTCAAGCAATTATACATCACTAACTACTTGTGTAATTACATTTGTTTTCTTATGTTATGTTGAACTTATTCCTTTTGAACAAATGACTAAAACTTGAAAATATATTTTTAACTAAATGAAATATTGTCCATTTATATTTTAAAAACATGCTTGTAATTTATTCATGAACGTATACAAAATAATTAAATTTAAACCTTTTTTAATTTACACCCAATATTATCTATTTGTTTGTATTTATTTAGTCATTTATAGAAAAAATCTAAAACTAGACGAACATTTGAAACCTTATTTCTACTTAAATACAAAATTACTTATATTATTACATTTTATTTACATTATGTTATACTATGCTGTGTGGTGTGCTGCTTTTCATGTGTGCTGCGAGAATTGAGTGCAGGTGATGTTGTCCTGCACTAAGAAAGTCGGCCGTGATGTTGTCTATTCCGGGAGCCGTTCCTTTCTTCATGCTCTGTATCGCAGCTCGTACTTCCGAGGGAAGGATTCTCGGATCTGTTCCACCAGCGGGGATAACTGGGTTCGGTACGGGAGTTTTGGAGCGGAACAAATTGCTATAGAACCGCTTTGTTATTGATTCCATTTCGAGGCGGGATATGGTGACGATGGCGTCTTCATTTCGTAGAGCCGTGAATGGTGTGATCGGTGAGGCCCCGACGACACTTCTTCAGACGTGATTTTTGCTGAGCGGCTTCCAGTATCCTTTTCTTCTTGTGTTCTTCCAAATCCTTCTGCAATGCCTTTCTACAGCAGATGTTGGCCATCAGTCCTTCTAGGTGAGCTACATTCGAATTGAGCATCATTTCTCTTCTTTCCTCGAGTAGCTTCTTTGTTGCTGTCGATATACGATCGAAGCTAGTTCTTCGTGAAATTGAAGCTAATTGAGCACAGGCATGAAGGCGTTTCAGCAGTAACCCGTAGTACCTGTTCGATTCGACAGTTCTTCCAGCGCTCTGCTACGCGGCCGAAGTCCTTGCGTATCACTATTACGCCCACGTCAAAGTCCTTGCGTATTACTCACACAGCGCTCGAAAGATGTCTTTTCAAGTTTAGCCGGGTATCACAACACCGAGCTGGCCTTCACAGTTTCGATTTACGCACGATGTCCCGACTAAGAGACCCGGCGGAATACGCATCGAAGATGAAGCATCGATGGGCCGGTCATGTCATGCGAAGTACGGACGACCGCTGGACAAGAAGAACAGCGGAGTGGATTCCAAGAGGGTGCAAGCGTCCTCGAGGAAGACCTCCAACGAGAGATGGTCAGATATGGTCAGATGTGTTCGCCGAAAATATCGAAAGGCAGCATTTGTTGCCAAATTCTAATTCAGAATCGGCTGACGGTCGTAGTCGTCGTTCCAATCAAGCTATACGAACATCGTGGATGACGATTGCGAGAGAAAGAAACGAATGGCGACTGCGTTGGGGCCCGCATGACCAGTGAGGACGAGTCGTCTAAGTAAGTATATTACATTGTATTATTTACATTATATTATAGAATTACATTATTGCTTATTTATTTGCATTTGTCTACTAATTTAATTATTCACTTATTTTCTTAATGGATTAAAATTAAAATGATTAAAAATTTTTGCAAAATATTTGTTTTTGCTTGTTTCGTTATTATTTTGTTCTCATTTTTTTCTTTTCTTTTTGTTTCTCGTTCAAACACAAAAAAGCGTTGAAATGACTGGCTTTTCTATTGATACTACTTGCTTTTAGTTGGAATCGGAGCAGTATCTGAGCAAAGCGCCTTCTGCCACTGCTCTATGCGTAAGAAACCGCCAGCCAGGTATTGGTTTTACATCGCTTAGGTTACTGAAAGTGGGGACCTAGCAAGGGAGAAATTTTTACGATCTCCACCACCCATTTCGCCTTCTCGATGTTGCCGTTGCAGCCCATTCGTGGGGCTATAAATCGGGAGTACAGCGCGCAGATGTCAGACACGCTAGCAGAAAGAGAGTGACCGTGGCTAACTTCCAAAAAGCTTGTTTTAACATAATTTTTCTACATAGAAATTTAAAAAATATGCGGAAAAATCGAAACCCCTCCAACTGTAGGTAGTATTCCTTGAAGCGTTGTTTCCTATCCTGTATACGAAAGGACTACTATGACTCTCAAATAACACATGAGAAACGGCGTCAATCTTCAAGAAGAAATTGGCTACCAACCTCATTCTTCAAGTAGTTCGCGTGGTTCGTTGATCGTCGGCGGCTGAGTGCTGGCTGACCAATGACTCCGTCACCACTGAATCGTCGAACATCAATCTCAATGAGCACGAAACCACGACGAGGACAATAAAGTAAACAGCCGAAATCGATCGAAACTACAGCTGGCGCGCAAACGGTAACGGGAATTCTATTTATTTTCAGAGTCACTTCAAAGGCCTAACCCTGGACGTTCCTCTTAACCTAGGAAATTCTGTACCATAAGTGAAGTTTGGTGTCAGACGGGGATTTGAACCTGCCTGTTTGCTTTCCTAGAAAGGATATATACCATCCTCACTTTAAACCAGATGCTTTTCTAGGTGAGGTAGCGGTTTGAAGTCAAATGAATACCTAGTCCATGTGAACAGTACTGGGAGGTTGAGAGCCGCCACCGAAGCATGACCAATCAGAACAATGACCGAAAATCCGCTAGCCAATTACAGTACCGCCCGTACATATCACATCTATGAGTGGCCCGATTATTCGATACATATGACCTGATTGGCTAGCGCCTTCCCACCTACCAGTACGATCCCATTCGCGACTATGGCCGAACTCCTTATTTTTCAGAGACTTCCAGGACACATTTGCAGCAGTCTACACTTCTCACCAGCATAGGTGTCAACTAGGAAGCGTTTGAGCTTCTCACGCAAAAACGAGCCATTTTCCTCCATTCATCTCACATCACTTCACTGCCGTTAATCTCCTTGTTCATCGACCACCTTGATCTGCCCACAGCAGTCGAAATGCCATCGGCCTCGATGATTGATAAACGCGGCTCGAAACGAAACAGAGCGATCGGCAAAAAAAAAATCGATTTAAAGCGAAATTCACTATTTTTAAGGGAGGCCAATAAATTTGCACAGTGCTCCTCAGGCATTTCTTTGAACGGATGTCTAAAATCGACTTAAATGTTTCTAATTCCAGCGAACAGCCAAGACATCTATTCAATTTAACATTTTTAAAAATGTTTTTAATTTACTTAATTTTGTTTCGTTTTTAATTTGTTCGATTATTTATCCTTAAATTAATATGCACTACTGTTCAGCATTTTGAAGTAGTAAAAGCAAGACATGTAAAAAGTGCTTTAAATCACTCGAAAAGTTCTATCGGTGTTCAATCTTTACCTCTCCAACAATTATTCAATCTGCAGAAGAAAAATACTGCTAGGTCGGACCAAGGGTTTCTGCCGCATTCGACTTCGTATTAGGTTGGCCCATAAGTCTCCGCCGTTTTTTTTTTCAAAAATTGATTGCGGATTTCGCCGGCAGTCTTTTGCATAGCGCTATACAGCCTTCAAAAGAGAATGATTTGCTCTATCAAAACTTGCATTGCATTTCTTTCTTCATCCTGAATTTCGTCAATTTTTAGGTCGAAGTGAAAAGTGGAAAAGTGAGTGCCATCGCCGACAGTTCCTTCTCTCCGTTCAGGTTTGGAATTTTTGGCGCAGCTTTTCATAGCATTTGGAAGACAATGTTCTGTACTAAAAGAATACTTGTTGGTCCTAATTGCTCATTTGTCCTTCTTTGATTTTTAGGTCATCAAATTGGGGCGTCCGAAGGAGAACATTTATTTTTGCCGACAGCTCCAGCTCTGTGGTAGGACTTTTTTGCTTGACGTTATATGTCGTTCGATAGAGAATGTCTTGCCCTATAAGAATTTCGCTTTTATTGGCTCATGCTGATTTCTGTCGATTATCAACAAAATGCCTAAAGGAGAAAAATCATCTTCACCAACAACTCCTTCTCCTTGTTCAGTCTGTCTTGCTCAGTTTTATATGACACTCGAAAGTGGATGCCTTGTCCTACCAGAATGTGTAATTTGTTCTTCGTGCCATTTAAATTTTTACTAAATTTCTGATCATCAGAATGGAGTGCCAGGTCGACAAGGATGAGCACTTCCGCCACCTTCTTCTCTTTGTGTGTCGCTTACTGAAAAAAAATAAAAAATCGTCGAATATGTCAGCAATATGTCAGGAACCAGCGAGTAACGATTGCTGCCGGCCTGCTTGCCCATCATCATTCATCACACGATTTTTGCAGAGAATTGTAACTGGCGATGAAAAATGGTGTTTGTATGTATGTCAACATGAAGCACCGTAAGGAATGGCTCGCACTGGTCAGCAAGCGACACACAAAGAGAAGAAGATGGCGGAAGTGCTCATCCTTGTCAATCTGGCACTCCATTTTGATGATCTAAAGATTAGCAAAAATTTAAATGGGCGAAAAACAAATAATATATATTCTGGTATTAGGTTGGAAAAAAAGTCTTTTCATTTTTTTCAAAGATTTATTACTTCACAACTACAAAGTCAAATCAATTGAGATAAACTCTATTTTGTTCTACTACACTTCTCCAAAGACTGGGTGATTTTCCAATTCCTCTCGCTTAAAAGACTGCAGTTCTGGAGTCGAACCATTGATAAATCCAATTTTTGAGGTCTTCATCCGTTCCAAAATATTTCTCTCCAATTTCTTGCTTGAGAGCACGGAAGAGATGGTAGTCGGTAGGGGCGAGATCAGGGCTATACGGTGGATGTGGCATTACCTCCCAGCCCATCCCCTTTATTGTTTCTCTTGTGAGTCTTGCAACACGTGGTTTTGCATCGTCATGCAGGATCATCACCTTCGACTTCTCCGGCCTGTTTTCTTGGAGAGTTGCGACGACTTTGTGGAGTTGGCCGCAGTATGTGACAGCAGTAAGTGTCTCTCCACTTCTGAGAGTTTGCCGATAAATCACTCCTCTGATATCCACCAAACACTCAAGAGAATCTTCCGTTCGTGAACATTGGGCTTGAGATCAGACTTAGGGCTCTCTCCCTTTTGTACACATTGCCTTTTCCTCGGAAGTTGGCACACAGAACCCAGGACTCTTCGCCTGTCACAATCCGCGGAAGAAACGATTTTCTTCCTTATCTGGACAGAAGAGAAGCAGCGATGGAGAGCCGTCGACCTTTCTGAGTGTCTGACAGGGCATGTGGAATCCAAGCTCCAAATTTCCATGAAAGCCAAGATTCTTCAGATGGATCCCCACTATCCTATGAGACACTTCGAGCTTCTCTGCCAGCTGACGTGTCGTCTGCCAACTATCGGTACGAAGAAGATGGTGTAGTTCACTGTCGTCCAATCCAGTTGGCCTTCCTGACCATGCTTTGCCCTCAGTGAATAATTTCCCTTTAAAGACTTTCCGAACCACTCATAACAGGCGCGATGAGTAGTAGATCCCAAGCCATATATGTGGTTAATTTGGTCTGCTGCCTGACGTGCTGTGGATTCTTTAATGAATTCTTGAAGAATGCCGTGCTGAAAACGGCCATGAGGTAGATCTGGCATTGAGTTCGGAAGATTGGATGGATAACGAATTACAAGAAGAGTCTTAACCTGTGTCTGCGTGCGAACGGTAGACGAGTGTGATAGGATTACGAAATCAGCAATCAACATTGGCTAGTGCGTTTACAAGGGGAAGGGTAAAAAAAAATTTCGAAGTGTGAAGAGACTTTTTTTCCAACCTAATAGAACAAGACATCCACTTTCGAGTGTCATAGAGGCAGACTGAACAAGGAGAGGGAGTTGTTGTGAAAATGATTTTTCTCTTATTGGCATTTTGTTGATATTCGACAGAAATCAGCATGAGCCAGTAAACGCGACACGAATTCTTATAGAGCAAGGCATTCTCTTTCGAACAACATATAACACCAAGCAAAAAATCCTACCATAGAGCAGGAGCTGTCGGTAAAAATAAATCTTCTCCTTCAGACGTCCTAATTTGATGGCCTCAATAAAGAACGAATGAGGAAATGGGACTAACACGTATTCTTGTGGTACAGAACATTGTCTTCCAAATGCTCGAAAAAACTGCGCAAAAAATTCCTAACCTAAGCGGAGAGAACAAGTACGCAAATGGCCACTTTTTCACTTTTTCGCTTTTCACTTCACCGACCTAAAAATTGACAAAATTCAGGATCAAAAATGAAATGCTATACAAGTCCTGATAGAGCAAATCATTTTCTTTCGAAAGCTCTATGCAAGAGACCGCCGACGAAATCCGCAATCTATTTCTGAGAAGAAAAAAATGGCGGAAACTTAACCTAATATGTATTTCAGAAGGTCAGAGGAGAAACAGTTATACATATTTGGGGTAGCTATTATAGTAACCATAAGAAGGACCGACCACAACGAGCTTCTCATCATCGGAGCAAGGTGGACAGAAAGAAAATTGGCGGAGTTGGATTTCTCGTCAATTCGACAGTGCACCACCTAGTAGACTCTTACAAGATCATCAGTCCGCGAGTAGCTGTTCTTCGTCTGGAAACCAAAGATCAAGGAACCGTCTCCATCATAAATGGATATGCTCTAACATCTGCGGCCACAGATGAAGAAAAGGAGGAATTCTACAAGCTATTCGAAAGGACTGTCAACGACGAGAAGAGCTACTACAAAGTTGTCGTTGGTGACTTTAACGCTATCGTCTGTACGAATGATCACGACGAATGGAGGCTAGGACTACATGGAACTTCCTCAAGGAACGAAAACGGAGAGCGCCTGATAGACTTCCTATCCGCGTGCCGTCTCTACCACGGAAATTCTATGTTTAAGAAGCCTTCAAACCAACGATGGACCTGGGAAAGCCCAAATGGAGAAACACGTTCGGAGATCGACCGTGTTCTTACAAACAGACGCTGGAGTCTGTTCGACGTCTCCGTGCTGCCTTCATTTGACACCGGCTCGGATCACAGTCTTGTCCGGCGAAGCTGACTCTCAAAAAGAGGATGTTCAGGCGTGACACTCATAAACCGGCACCGGTGAGGATCCCCACATTTAAGTCTGAGGAGTTGGAATATGCGATAAAGTCGTATGATTGGAATCTTCTTGAAGATCCATCGGAAGACCACGACCTTCTCACCAAATGATTGAAATGAAATGTGCTAGCAGCTCTTGCGAAGCCACATCGCCGTCTGCTTCAAGACTCAACGCACATGCGATTAAACTCTTGGAGCAAAGAAGAGCTGTTAAACTGGATCCTAATGCTTCCCATCTGGAAAAAGTCACCATCTCGAAGGCCTGTCGAATTGCAGTGAAGGAGCCCATTCAAGCCTACAGAAGATTGAAGCTGTTAGAAGCGGCTGGGAAAGGTTCAAGCATAAAGCGCTTCAAACGAGATCTCTGCGATCAGAAGGCAATAATGTCAGCCCTTGTGCATAAGGATGGAACAACGCAAACGTCTCGAAGAGCGATGGAGGCCATCGTTCAGGAATTCTACACAGATCTGTTCCGTTCTTCCATCACTGTCCCGAAATGCTTGATGCCACCAGCTGAGGAAGTACCTCCCATTCTGGAATCAGAAGTTGCTCAGGCCATCAGAAGGATGAAGCTGGGCACTGCTCCCGGACCGGACGGCATTTCTGCTGATCTCCTTCGTGCGGGTGGCAGTGCCGTCTGCTCACTTCTTGCCAAGCACTTCAACCACTACCTTCGACTTGGTAGGATTCCGGACTCATGGAAGGAGTCGAAAACAGTTTTAATCTTCAAAAAAGGTCAGCAGGAGGATATCAACAACTATCGACCCATCAGTCTTCTCTCGGATGTGTACAAGATCTTCACCAAGATACTGCTTAACCGCATGGAGCGTTGCTTGGATGAATATCAGCCAGCGGAGCAAGCAGGGTCTCGCAAGGATTTCTCCTGCATGGACCATATTCAGACTGTCTCACAGCTCATCGAAAGGAGCCGCGAATACCACCTCCCACTTGTTCTTGTCTTCGTGGATTATCGGAAAGCGTTCGACTCTGTGGAAATCAACGCCATTCTGAACGCCCTTGTGCACGCTGGTATACCATCGCCCTACATCCGACTTCTCGACGAATGCTTCTCGAACACATCGACTACCATCCAGCTGTTCGATCGAAAGCTTAAAATTCCTATCGGGAAAGGAGTACGGCAGGGAGACACGATTTCTCCCAAGCTATTCACAGCGGCACTTCAGGATGCCATGAAAGACTTGAACTGGGACGATAAAGGCTACCTTGTCGACGGTAAACGGATCAGCAACCTTCGCTTCGCCGACGATATTGTTCTGATCTCTACCAGCACGGCAGAAGCCGAGGAAATGCTGAACGAGCTCAATGTGGCAGGTATGAAGATTGGATTGGACATGAATATGTCCAAGACACAATTTATGGTCAACCAGTGGTGTGACACGGGACTCGTAAGGTTAAATGGAGTCGCTCTGCAACAGGTCGACTCCTACGTCTATCTGGGAAGAGAGCTGAACATGGATAACGACCTCGCTCCTGAAATCGCCCGCAGGAGACGCGCAGCATGGGCAGCCTTCAGTTCGATTCGCGAAGTCACCGATCAGGTCAAGGATCCCGGCCTCAGGGCCTCGATATTCAACGCCTCTGTACTGCCAGCGATGTGTTACGCGACGGAAACCTGGCCCGACAACAAGACAATCGCCAGAGCGATGCAAGCTACGCATCGTGCACTGGAGAGATGTCTTCTAAGGACAAGCCTTCGTCAGCAATGGCAAGAAGGCCTATGAAGCTCGGAGCTACGGGAGAAGTCGCAATTAGCAGACCGGCTGCAGTACATGAAGAAGTCCAAATATCGCTGGGCCGGACACCTGCTTCGACGAAAGGACGATAGATGGAGTCTCCTTGTCACAGAATGGCTCCCGAGAGACCTTAAGAGACCACTGGGACGACCGCCAACGCGATGGGCAGACTCATTCTCAAGATCTTTCAGAGAGCGGAGTCTGCCTCACTGGATGCAAGCAGCCAGAGATCGAGCGGTCTGGAAGAGTTGTGGTCCCCGCTGAGAAGACCTCCAGCCGACAAAGGACCATCAAAGTATCAAAGTAAGTAGTATTATAGTAGGACGTGTACAGCGCAGTCGGAGGAGGTGGTGGCTGTCGCGTGCACCCAATTCCAAGTTCCTGGTTCGTATTTCCCTCCCAAGCCAACCAAGCCTTCCATCCGTCCGGGGTCGGTGAATTGGTAACAGAACTTGGCCGGGAAGGATAAACCGTTGACCTGTTCATCGGCGGGCCACAGCAAGTCATTATATGACCATACACGCATTCAAATTGCCTTTGCGATATCCCGTAGAAGTAGAATGCATAGCGCACCCCAAAAGGGACTGAGTAGCGCTGTCCTTCATCTTTTATTGCATTCTTTATTATCATAGTAGCGCTCGAGCGAATGTATTCGAACAATTACTCAAATAGTCTGCATTCGATATTTTTTCTCGAATGTTCGTTCGAATTCGAACAACGAATGGAAACCATACTCAAATACTATTCGAAAATCGTATAATGTTCTTCGAATGTTGAATAAATTCCAAATATTCAAGCACAGAACCTCATTCGGGCAAATTCATCGACTGTTCGAACATTCGAATAAACGAAAAAATGGAGCTTATTCGATTTTCGATCATTCGATGAGCGAAAGAATTCATCCATAAACTCGTTCGATAAATTTTCTCAAAAGCACAACTTTAGTAGCTATGCCTATGCCTGTGACACCAAAATCACTATTAAGAAATTCCTAGTCGTGAGAGATTGTACAGTCTCAGCTCATGAGCTGTCGGGATAAATTTTTGAGATCCTCTCGTACACGGCAAGATCTGCTATCTAAAATCATTCTGAAAACCCGAAAATCACACTTTAAAAACGACATGCCTAATGAGAAAGCAATGAAGTACAACTTTCAAAATAAAATTCTACATCTTTTCTACGGATAAAATTCATGATGTGCTATTTGGAGAGGTCGTTTGAATGTGTAGGGACGCTTCCCCTACCGGAGCAGGACACACTTTCAAAAGATTTTCGCACTTTGCTGGGTACATGTCGCGAAGAAGCACCACACAGGTGTGCGGGAACGCGGCGCCGTTACTCCTACACTAACCGCGGTAGCCAATCAGGCACCGGATCAGCCACACATGCGGTGTGCATGATTGGCTGCCGCGACTACGGTAGGAGCAACGGCACGCTTCCGCACCCGGTGCGTCTTCGCAACATGTACCCTTTACTAGCAGTTTCTAGTCGCCATATGCTCCTATGCTTCATTAGCTTGCTTGCTGACTCCAATTATGGACACCGCCCACAATATAAAATAACAAAAAATACCATTTCAAAGTGAACCATAAGCTTCGTGATTGTTCCAAGAGAACGGTTCTTCTCCGACATTTCAGCAAACCATTTTAAATTATTGGCCATGATCCATTCTTTTTCACCCATACAAACTTTTTTGAAAAAATTCTCATTCTTCTCCCATTAACAGCTGTAGAGTCGCCAAATCATGGAGTATTAGAGTATTCCACCTTCCCCATATAAATTCTGAGAAAAATACATTCATCTACTGCTGATCCGTTTTATCTGTCGGTCCCGCCGAGACAGCAGGGAATGTCTCCTACCGACATGTCCACTAAGCTCTTCTGGCGGCCTTTTCTACCGTCTGCCTGCACAGTCCGCACACCGGTTCCACGTTCAGTTTGGTTTCCGAAGACGAAAAAACGTCTTGCAAATATTGCCTCCTGAATCACCGACCCAGATGTGGTGCCTGTTTCGTCTAGTCCGGACTGGGACCAAGAACCTCAAATCGGGTGCACTTTCGAATCATATTGGGCACTTCATGTCAAATTGACACTCTTTTGGGCTAGGAATTCTGAAATCAAAGCGAACTCTTCTAAATCAAAATGAGCCTTTTCTGTATTAATCTAGAGGCTCTCCAAAAAGGTAGAAGAACTTTTTGTTCAAGGGAAATTTTAGTACAACTTTCTTCGTTCAAGGGAAATTTTAGTACAACTTTCTTCGAAGTTTTAATTCACCTATCCATTCAGTGAGCACATTGCTTGAAATTTTATAAAAATTTCCATTTTTGAGGAAAAATAATGGTTCAAAGCTTTTTTAAGGGCAGGAAGGGGCCCTTTTAATGCTAAAACGAGATTGCGCCATGCCCTCGTCCAAGACGTCGCGATTTATATCCGATATAGTAGAACTTCTGTTTGCATGAAGTTTGACACTCGTTAACGATACCACAAAAACAACTGTAAAGAACACTCCCTCACTTTGATGCTTCATTTGAGCAGCATCTACACCATCAACAAGATAAAAATCGCGCAAGCTTTTTAAGCTTTATTGCACTAGAGTTGTTACGCTTTAAAACAGTTTTTTAATTTTTTCCCAACGAATAAAAATTCTATGAAACTACTACAGTCATTCTGGCAGCCGAACTAGAAAAATTTCAAAGGGAGTTATACAAAATTTTCGTTAAACGAAAAAGCCATTCTTATCATCAAGGAGAGCCTGCTGTTTAACTTTATTTCTTTTTAATTTTGCGGCGAATTTTCTGAGTGCATGGTGCGATCTGGCCTCCTAATGCATTGAATGATTGCTGCTTTGTTGCGCTTTAAAACCAAATTAATTTACTGATCTTTCGTTGAAAATTGAAATTTTTATAAATTTCTTACACTCGTCCGAGCAGCCGAACTAAAAAATTTCAATCTATACATATTAAATTTTCCTTGAAGGAAATAATTCAAACTGCCCGAAGGTCACTTCGATTTGAAAGAGTTCGCTCTGGTTTCAAAAGTCTTATGGTTAGGCTAGCTTAGAAGAGTGTCCAATTTGATTTGAAAAGTGTCTGATTTTGCGTGGAAATGACATCAATTTCGAGAAACTTTGCACGAACACACGGCGCATGACCTCGGGATTAAACATTCCAGAAGACGTTTGCCTTATCGGCCTTTGACACAAGCTATAGGAGCAAACAGAAGACTTTTAAGACCGAACAGTGCGTAGAATTGCTTAAATACCCCAATGTTGTGGACCTCACAGAACAGTCAGTTAAAGGTGGAGATCGTTCTGAAGCATCTCTACCGCTGTAATCGACCTGAATAAACAGTTTGAGGGGGATACTTCCTACTACTAGCACTCTCATATAGAAGCGTTTATCCTTAAAACTATATGTCCGAACCAATTCGATATAACAACAACCGTAACAAGCTGATTGCATTCAAATTCAACAACAAACATCGTCGACAAATCGTGAGAAGAACAGGCTGAACTCTTGAAGCCACACAAAGGCTAAAGACGGAGGCTAAGCAGCGTTCCTAACAATTCGATGGGCACATATGACAAGACCTATCAGTTCCAGTCAGCAACATAAACGCCTAGAAAGAATAAATACACGGAGAAAAGCGGAAAGGAAGGAAGGGAGAAGCTCGGAGGAGCCTGGCCAGCCTGGACGGCGGGGCTCGGAGCAGCGACGGACCGGTTTTGGCGACACGACGCAGCTCGTCGGCTCGGAGACAGGCCGCGCGCCCTCCTTCGATCGCAGCGGACATCAAGACCGGAAGGAGTCGCGATGGACACCTGTCACAAAGAAAACCTCTTAGCCAACATAGCTAGCACTATATTCCTCGCAGCGGGTGTTTGGTTCTCAAAACAGCCCTCAACTTCCAGTTTCTGTCGAGAGAAGAGCGAGGTAAATTTATTTCTTTCACTGAAAAGCGCTGCGAACTCACCTACAAGACGGAACTGAACAAGAACCTGAATGCACATGACCGACACTGGGTCTCAAGGCCTGTTTATACTCCAATGGGCCTCGATACCACACCGTGGTATTGGATGTTATGTGAAATTAGATTTCGCAGATAAACGGTTGTCTAAAAAATGATTTTAAAGCTGTAAAGCAGACTTTCACAATCACTTCCTAATTGTTACAACGATGTTTGTTTGCGATCAAAACTCTGACGCCAAGCGGAACTCGAACCGGCACTCTCTGCTTACAGTGCTACGCCGTTACATCACTGGAGCTGCTTGGTCGAACGCAGCATCTGTTGGCTGGTCCCACGAACGGTGTATGTTGCATTCGACCAAACAGCTTCGGTGGTGTATCGGTGAGCGTGCATCCTGCCCGGTAAGCAGGATGCACGGGTTCGGAAGCCGCCTGACGCTAGAGTTTTGAGCGCAACAAAACGTTATTATAACGATTAGGAAGTGCTTGCTCAAGCTTGCTTCATGGCCGAAAAAAAAATTTTTATCAACGTTTAGTTGTGGAGTCTGTGGCGATGTCCATTCCTCCACCTGGTGCCACTGGAAACTGGTCGCTTCTGTGAGCTGACCTAACCACGGACATTCGAGTACAGGCAACAGGCCCTTGTGGCAAGCCGGCCTATGGAGATCCCATGTCACTTCACATGGTTGATGAGGCTGTGTGAAGATCGAGATAGTGCTAGGCGTCCGCGAGAGTCGACGCGCACTCGCAAACCCCGGCGAATGTGAGAAGTATGCGAAGGTCCCTGATGCGAGGACGGCATCGGGGGCAACTGAGCTAGTCCGAAAGTCCCGTAACGTATGTAAGACCCGCGTACCTACGCTGAATGTGGGTACGTTGACGGGCCGCTCGTGTGAGTTGGCAGAAGCACTGGAGCGAAGACGAGTCGACTTATGTGCGGTACAGGAGACGAGGTGATCCTGTTGCAAGTCGAGGGACATAGGCCGAGGGCCATTCTGTGCGGCAGTCCCAAGACCACCAGCGGTGTTGGTGTGATCGTCTCCGAACGTTTCCGAGACGCGATCATAGAAGTAGAACGTTTTATTAACCGCTTCATGAAGGTCGTAGTCGCTGCTGAACAGCGTATGTATCATTTCTTTTCTGCATACGCTCTGCAGTCAGGTGTTCTGAGAGAGCCAAGGATGAGTTTTGGACTCTGTTGATGAAAAAACAGCAGGTAGAGTCAGAAGACGCTATCGCTATCGCAGATGACCCCAACGATCATGTTGGAACTGCGAAAGATGGTCACAGTGTTCATAGCGGTTCGGTTATGGGGTGCGTAAGCCCTAGTTTATACTTGCGCCGTCAGGCGATGCGGCACCACCATCGCCACAGATATCGATTTTTCTTGCCGCCCGGTCGATATCTATCCCGATCATCGTGCCGCGCCGCGCAGCGGCGCAAGCATAAACTAGGGCTAAGCCCTAGTTTATACTTGCGGTATCGCGGTATTGATATCGACCGGGCGGCGCGAAAAATCGATATTTATGACGATCAGCGTTAGCCCTAGTTTATACTTGTGCCACGCTGCGTGGCGGCGCAAGTATAAACTAGGGCTAACGCTGATGATGAGCAAATCATCGAGTATGCGGACTCACGTAGCCTCATCATTGCGAACACCGTATTTCGAAAGCGTGACTCCCATCTTGTCTTTCTATAGCGGGATTACCAATACACAGATCGACTTCATCCTTGTGAAGCATCGCGATCGACAGCTGGTCACAGATGCGAAGGTGGATCCATACGAGACTGTCGCCACACAGCACCGTGATATGCACTCTTAAGTTCGCCTCTCCGAGGCTGAGGCATGTCGAGCGATGAGGTCCACCGAGAATCAAGTGGTGGCAGTTGAAGGAAAACTCATTAGCTTTTGTGTCTCGTATTCGGTTGCCAACTGCGACAACCGTCGATGAAACATGGAAAGATGCCACCGATGCGATACTACAAGCTGCACGTTCTGAAATAGGCATGACTGGGCCTGGACCCGAAGATCGGGAAGCAATCATGGCTGTGGACTACCGACATAAGAGACAAGGTCCGAGTGAAGAAGGGCTTATATCACGCGTTCCTGCGCAACAAGACTGCGGACAATTGACGTATGTACCAGGAGGCAAAGAAAGCGGCCAAGAAGGCCGTAGCCGCTCATTATGATGAACTCAGCGATAAACTCGAGACGCGCGATGGTGAACGATATATTTATCGACTTGCCAAAGCACGCCATTGTCAGACCGTCATTGTCTGAAGAAGTCGACGTCGCCGAAGCGCAGCCGTAATAAAGTTGATGAGAATCTTGGTCAACAGCGGAACCATCTCATCTCTATTGACTACGTTATGCCAAGATTTACTGAAAGCCAAACTTGGATCGTTCTTAGCGACGTGCCACCTTCAACTGTTTATCCTCAATTGCTCTTGAGAGAGCTGTTATTCGGAATCGTAGTCATATGCCACCATTACCAGCGCTAACATCACGACCCAAACTCTCATGTCTCTCACAACGAACTGCGGTCTTCACGCTCTTGAACTAAACGCTTACTGAAGTACATCGAACCTCATTCTGATGCAGACTCATTTCTCTAATAGGTTTTTACTAAACAAAAGCGGAATCACACCAAAGAAGAGGGGATTTCAAACCAACGAAATACAGGACATTTAGCAATTTTATGAACTCACTACAAAGCCACTGCGTTTACGCGGAACCCGATGAATGAGACGACGACATTTGCCGATCGAGAAAACGACGATATTCATTTGCTGTTCGCCAATGAGCATTCCTTAACACAGTCTGAAAAACAATAAAATTGACTGTAGAGGAAGCTCCAAAAAAGACTAAAAACACTGTGCACACTTTTATAATAGCCAGACAGGGTTGTTTCAGTACCATTTTATTGGCTTTTAATTAAAACTATGTACTCAAACGAGTCCAATGAACTCGTTATTCTTACTGCTGCTCGAAAGCGACACTTTTTTTGAATGAAACACTGAATCCTACATCATATTCAAATTTCTTAAGGACCATTTGTCAGGCTAATCCATGCCAGTGCTTTGGCCAGCATTTATCATTACTAGAGCTATTCTTTGGCCTACCTAATAAAAGGAAATGAGGCGGAATGCTTAGATCGACAGATGACACTTTTTTCACGTGTCGTGGAGCTATAGAGTTTGGCAAATTAATCAAAAGAGCCCAGCTTCCCAGCTAGAGAACAGCAGTAGTCTTAGCAAATTCAAGAATATCATTAGTGATTACTTGCCCAGTAAACAAGATTCGTGGTCCGCTGCCTGGCTTTTATTGCTGTTCCGACTGCATCTTTCTAGTTTTTACTGCTGTTCTCCAGCATTTTTTTCTAGTTTTTATTGCTTTTCTAGCTTCTATTCCTAATATTCTTTTCCTTTCCTTTCACATTACATGTTGCGTTCATTTTCGAAATTGAATTTATACATTTGCATACCGTTGTTTTGTTTTGTAATCATGCTCTGGCATGTAATAAATTTGAAATTTGAATCAACCCCTAAGGCCCCGATAGAACTCCGATGCAATTTATATGGCGAATACATGCTCGCTTTGCGTAAGAAGAGTAAACAGGGCTTAGGGGCGGAAAAGATAGCAGAGACTATCCTTAATCAAAAGAAATAATCTCTGCCATATACATATACTATTTTTGGTGAAATTGGACAATTTTTAAACTGACATTTCCAACAAAGTTGGACACTTCAAATCAAATTGGACACTTTCAAACCAAATCGGACACTTTTCTAATCAAATTACATACTAACCTAAGCAAGCTTGACGCTTTTGATATCAATATGGACAACTGAAAAAATAAAATGAGGTTCTCCCACATTGAACGGACTCACCAACAAGGCTAAAATCATTTTTAAACCAAGATAAATTCTGTACGACCTTTCCATAAAATTTTTAATTCACCAGCCCCAGGAAGTGGACACGTTTGAAATTTTATGCAATTTTTACTTTTTAAGGAAAATAATGAATTGAATTTTGCCATAAGCACAGGAAGGCAGCACTTATATAGTGTTGTAAAAAGAGATCGCGCCATGCACTCGACTAGGTCATCACAATTTTTATTTGACTGGTAGCAAAAATGTTGTTTGCGTAGAATAACACAGGTGTTCAAAAAGAACAGTTATAGAAAACGCGTATCTCCGGGACACTTTTTCAAGTAAGCTGCATTTTCACAATTTCTCTCTAAAATGCAAAAATTTTATAACGTTCCAAACAGTGTGTTCACTTATTAGGGCAGGTGATTTTATAAAATTTCAAGGACTGTCATAACGAATTTTGCTTCGGCAAAAAAAATTATTCTAAGGGCTTGTTTATACTTCGCGACAAGAGCGACTCGTTGCCCGTGCAAAACATGCATATCAATTAAAACCGAACGCGCGCCGCCGAGAAGTGTTTATACTCAAGCTCCGGCGCTGTCGCTCCAGTCGCTGCTGTCGCCTGTTTATACTTCCGCGCTCTGCGGTCTCGTCGCGCTTGTCGCAACTGTCGCGAAGTATGAACAGGCCCTAAGCGCGTTGGGGAGTCACTAGTTTCACCTGGAACACGATCATTTGAATTTGGAAAACGTTCAGTTTGATTTCAAAGGCGTGTCCAATTTACTTTGAAAAGTGTCGTTTGACAGTACGGCGTGTATTTGAGACCATCTATGGTGAATTATTGAGACATCAATCAACCCAAGCGAAGGAAACCATTGATGACAAAACTTTGTGCTTGTGAGGGAACTAATTGACTGATACAGGGTGATAAACAGGGTGACTGAAAAGTTCGGGCAATTTTTCAAACTATTTCAGCAGCACGAAACGACTATATAAACGAAGCGCATTTACAAACAAAAATAACAGCAACTTCATTGGATCAATAACAACAGAATACAACAGAAAAATTCGCAAAAAGCGCTCAAAATTGCCTTCTTTGGCTTCAATACATTTTCGCAGTCGCTTTGGGAAGTCGCTGGCCATGGTCGCACACTGATCCGCTGTAACCTCGAACCAGGATCGTATCAACGCCACTTTCAGATGCTCCACAGTGGCGTATCTTGTAGTAAAGATCTTCTGCTTCATGACTGACCACCCGAATAATCCATCTGGTTGAGATCAGGCGAGTTGGATGGCCAGATGTCGTTGCTCCAAAAGCCTATGAAGAGCTCCTCACAAACGGCAATCGTGGATTCGGTGGAATGTGCAGGTGCCCAGTCCTAAACACGGCACGTCGACCACGACTCCGGTACGTCGCAGAGGACATACTGCTGGTAGCTGGCATCGTTGATTTGACGTTGTGCTCTATGAAGACCATTGGCGTCTTTCCGGTAGCGCATATCCCAGCACACACATCACCAAGGCTACTGCGGCTGATGGTCGTTCCGGCCTTCAACTCCTGCTCCCCTTCTTGAAAAGTTGCCGGTGATTCCGACGGTTGTGAACCGGCTGGACCGTGAAGAACTTCTCGGCGGATCAGTGTGCGACCATCACGACTTCACGAAGCGACTGCGAAATTGTATTGAAGCCAAAGACGGCAAAGTTGAGCACTTGTCGTGAATTTTTCTGTTGTATTCTTTTGTTGTTGATCTAGTGAAGATGCTATTATTTTTGTTTGTAAATCAGTTTCGCGTACGTAGTTTTTTCGAACTGCAGAAACACTTTGAAAAATTGCTCGAACTTCTCAGCCACCTTTCATAATATAGCGTTTTCCCATACCTGAGGACGTTTCGACTTCAGAAACTCCACTGCCACATTCGGCAGCCAATTTCTCGACTTCATTAAGTAGCACACAGCCACAGTTGCGCTCCGTGTTCTGCCTGCCTAAACGTATTGATTAAAGCGTTGAATTAAGGAGCATGAGACTTCCCATCCAACGGTAACGCTCACCTTACAGTGAATATATACAGATTTTCCCTTCGCCGCCACACCTTCGATGAAGTGCACAGCCGCGTCAATCTGAGGTCTGGCCGCTGAGCCGACAAAGTCCGCCATTGGAATCTCATGCACGGCAACACCTGCCGCTTGCCAGTCCTTGAACGGTTAATCGATATTACGAAAGGAGAGAGCGCTGATTTATTGAATCTCAAAGGATACGACACACACTACTCTGGTCCTGGTCGCGAATGTGGACAGCACTGGGCAATTAGGGCGCACCAGTTAGTGAGGCTGCATCAAATGGGCATGCAATTCAAAGAGTGTGTTCTCTGATTGCTCATGACTGGCTGGCGTCCCCACCTCCAGATGCTGCCCATAATCGCAACATGGCCAAAAAAACGAGAAGAAGAGAAAAACTGGAATTTCATAGGTCATTATAATTGCAAAAGAAAGTAAAGCCGACCTCTTTTCGAATTGCGTTGTACGCGTACTTCATCTCAAAGTCCTCTACACAGCAAACAACTCCGCCGACGTTTTCCTTCTGAAAAGACCCGGTGTAAGCTGCAATTTCGTTTCGCTTATTTATGTTGCAAAACAAAACGGTCAGCTCTAATTGGAAATCAAAATGCGCATGGTCGTCATCCAAACGCCCTATCAATTGCTAATATGACATAGATCTGATTAAACAAAGATAGTATTGGGCTGTCGCAAAATTAATCGCCGAGATGGACCGCTTACTTCAAACTACGATACCTCAGCTTAAGCACAACTTTATTAATCGACGTAAAAACCTCGAGAATCTACACATTTTTGTCAACAAATACGTAATCAACCTAATGCTTCACAATAAAAACTGCGATCACAGGAGCTAACGAAATCAAGGAGGGCACATTCAACATAGGACCAATTAATCAATTGTTTCCGACGCAAATGAGAATCGAAAGCTCCGAAAAAAGGTAGTCGCTGGAGGAAAGGTCGGGAGAATATGGTGGGTGAGGGAGAACTTCGATACCTAAATTTGCCAAGTGATTTGTCAGGTGTGTGGCCTTGCGTTCCAGCAACAGGAGCGGCCCTACTCTATTCACCACTGTCGACCACAGTTGTTGCAACTTCCCATACATTTGGTCTAGATCACAGCAGCAAGACTCTGCTGAGACTGCCTGACCAGGTTTCAAAAAGTTGTAAAGGATTACACCTTTACAACATCACCACAAAGTAGGCATAACCTTTTTAGGCTGAAAGTTGGGTTCAGGAAAAGATGTTGGAGGAGCATCCTTATCCAGCCGGACAAATCCCCGTTTCCTGTTATCGTAAAGGACCTATTTTTCATTATCAGTTATAGTACGGCTTAGAAATAGCTCATTTTTATAGCGAACTAGCAGATCGGAGCGTCGAAAAGTGCCAGACGCCGCTCATCGGCAACTCGTGAGGCACGCACTTCAACATCTTCTTCACCTTGCCGACTCTCGCCAAATGTCATACTACCGTGCTATGATGTACGCCAAGGCCCTCTGCTAACGTATATGTATTCGCCTTCGGATATGCTTCGACGGCTCCCCTCAGAACTTCATCGTCAAGAGACGACTTGCGCCCGCGACCCGGTTTTTCTTCGAGGTCAAAATCGACAGAAGCGATTTTTTATTAGCAGAGCTCAGCAGCCTCACAGCTCGTTCGCAAGGACATCCCATCCCAAAAGCGTTTTGAAAGAATTGCTTAAACTAGGGAAGCGAGGACACTGCTTCATAATTTTGATAAGCTTCTAGCCTAGTGGCAAAGTTTCTGTGGAATGAAATAACGTCTGAGAGACTAATTTCTTCACGAAAACCCTGAAAAAGACAACACCCAAACGACTATGGTAAGAGCTGTAACAAGCACTCAACCTGAACAAGCTCCTCTTCCATAGATTTGAACGGCATTGCTCCTACTAGCAGCGTGTCGTCCACTCTGTTGTACCATGCCCATTTCCGTGGTTGTAAGTAGTTCCTGAGCAGGTTGTAGCCCAGCGACGGATAGAAGGCTATGTTCGAGAACATATCTGCAACCGATCGATACGGTTTGAATTAGAATAGAAATTCGACGAAAATGAGCGAACTGAGAACAGGTTCCTGTTCAAACGAGAACGTCTCATTTGACAAAAAGCTTTTGGCGTAGCCAAGATTGGTGCAGATCTTTAATCTGGCTCACACCTTGGCGTTTTCACCTTCTTCAGAGCCTGGAAAAGTCGAAATTATTGCGGCACTACCCTCCCAAATGCCATTTAATTCTGCAGAACCAAATCCGAAAGGTTAAGAGTCTAACGAGGAAGGTCAAAGAGGTCACCGTGGAGTTTCTCATAGCAACCTATATAGGGTTGTAGAGCGTTGTCTGGGAAGCAACATAGTGGTTTCCAAATTTCCTGCGGACCTCTGGGTAGGTCAAAAATGGCAAAAAACTGTACCGCTTCAGTGCGGGCCGACAACGCAAAACTGACGCCTGGGATACCCTTGTCGTGCCCACAAATAGTCCTGCAAAAGTTTTGGTGCTTCAATCATTGCTAGAACCTAGGAATTGATTAATCCCTAATTGAAGCGAGACGGCGCATTCATGGGAGGCGCGCGCCACTAGTGCGCCGCGATTGGATGGCCGGGTGGTTAGCGTGGCGGATTTGCGGGTGGGAGGTCGATGGTTCGATTCGGGCGGTGTGGTTTCTGCATTGCTGGGTGCACATCTTGCGTTTTTGCCACCGTAAAGTGCTTTTCTGTCACGACTATGTGTCATATTTGATTTTCAACCCTGATTTCAACCTTCTGTGATGCGATTTTACTTCAAAACACAAGTCTCGCTGATGAATAGGCAATAAGCTGTTTAACAGCTGTGGTAACGTTCTATAAAACACGCGAACCAAAGCAGCTTCTGACACCAGCAGCAGCGGATAAATGCCAAAGAAGAGCAGCCCGAAGCTTCCTGGCAGGGCGTGTCGAAAGGCATTCATCGAAGGCGTAGTCCACCAGTGTTGAGAAGTGCTCCGGATGCGTGTTAACATATCCAGCTGCCACTCACGCGTACGCAAAGCACCTTTGGAATACCGGAGCGCAGAATTGCCTATGCGTCTGACTGACCTGCAAGGACGGGTGCCTTGAAAATTGCCTTAAAAATTTAAACATCAAGTGAGCTGGTCCGAAGCGATTCATGATTACCTTCAAAGTATTGCCTCTTGAGAAGCAGTTGAAATCCGGACGGAAGTGGAGCACATGTTCATGAATTCGCCGAATGAACCGTTTGAAAAGCCGGAAGAAGTATACATCGAAAGAAGCTGGGAAAGGCTCGTCGCTCCTGGCGGTATTGTCATCAGCTTAAGCTGTTTTCCAGCAGGCACTTCGGAAACGAGGTTCTCGTGATCCCTGAACCCATGCCAGCTGTCAAGGAGGACAATGGTTAGGGGGCTGCCGAAGAGCCAACCACGTATTCTCGAAAGAAACGCGGGACTTGTTGCTTACATGTAGCGCCCGTCCTTGCAGGTGGTCAGTCAGACGCATAGGCAATTCTGCGCTCCGGTATTCCGAAGGTGCTTTGCGTACGCGTGAGTGGAAGATGGATATGTGGACATGCATCCGGGGCACTTCTCAACACCGGCGGACTACGCCTTCGATGAAGTGCCTGTCGACACGCCCTGCCAGGAAGCTTCGGGCTGCTCTTCCTTGGCATTTATCCGCTGCTGCTGGTGTCAGAAGCTGCTTTGCTTCACGTGTTTCACAGAACATTACCACAACTGTTAAACAGTTTATTGCATATTTATTAGCGCGATTTGTGTTTTGAAGTAAAATCGCATCACAGAAGGTTGAAATCAGGGTTGGAAATTGAATATGAAACCTAGTCATGACAGAAAAGCACTTTACGGTGGCAAAAACGCAAGATGTGCGCCCAGCAATGTAGAGAAGCCACGCCGCCGGAATCGAACCCTCGACCTCCCACCCGCAAATCCGCCACGCTAACCACTCGGCCATCCAGCCGCTAGCGGACCAGTGGCGCGCGCCTCCCGTGAATGCGCCGTCTCGCTTCAATTAGGGATTAATCAATTCCTAGGTTCTAGCAATGATTGAAGCTCCAAACCTTTTGCAGGACTATTTGTGGGCACGACAAGGGTATCCCAGGCGTCAGTTTTGTGTTATCGGCCCGCACTGAAGCGGTACAGTTTTTTGCCATTTTTGACCTACCCAGAGGTCCGCAGGAAATTTGGGAACCACCACTACCACTACCACCTTCCCAGACAACGCTCTACAACCCTATATAGGTCGCTTTGAGAAACTCCACGGTGACCTCTTTGACCTTCCTCGTAAGATACCCCTATTTACGACTTTTTACACGTTTATTTCCATAACGTCTTGAGCCTTTGTATGGGTTCTGCAGAACGAAACGACGTTTGGGAGGGTATTTTCGAGAAAAATTTCGGCTTTTCCAGGCTCTCAAGAAGGCGACAACTGTGAGATGCAAGCCGGAACAAAGATTTGTACCAATCTGGCTATGCTGAAAAAACTTCTAGTGAAATGCAACGCCAAAGATGCCAGGATTAATCGGATTCGGACTTGGAACGTACTAGTTCGTTAGGCCCAGAAGAGAAAGTGTAACAGCTGTTTAAGCTGCAGACAAAGGAGATATGTATAGCGAGTGCGGGAGTGAATTTTCAGTAAGGCTAAAAGTTACAAACAGATCTTGTGAACAATTGTCGAACGAAGAAGCGCATTGTTTTCACTCCTCACGCTCTAAACTGACTTCTGGAAAGATTCAGCTATAAGGTTGGCCGGAAAGCTCTGGCGGTTTTGACTGGTCCACTTCAATGATCACAACTTTCTTCATGCTCAATGGATCCAGTCGAAATAAGCAGCATTCAAACTAGTACACTTTTTACAACACGATACTTGTTGACTAATTCCATCGGCGAAAAAACGGTGGTCGAGATGCGACAAATTCTAGAAAGGCTCTTTTCGCGTGGTCCTGATTTGCAAGGGTTCTACCAGTGAGGAAGTCCGGAAGTGCTTAAAAAGGCGATAGTTTGTTGGCGCAAAGTCTGGTGAGTATGGCCGGTGAGGCAGAACTGTTTCGTTTAATTTTCGCATGATGATTTGGGAGATGTGTGGTCGGGCGTTTTCGCGCAGAAGAACGAGACACCTCGTCGTCCTCGTCACAGTAGGACTCTGCTGTGATGTTTCGGCCTGGTTCCAAGGAGTTGTAGTGAATCCAGCCGCTGACCACCACTTTTCCCGTCTTTTCAGGTGGGATTTCGGTTTTGGGAACTGCCTAGAGGGTTGGTCGACATCAACCCACTGTCCTGATCGTCTTCGGTTATCGTACGGAACCCACTCTCCATCACATGTGACGACTCGGTTCAAAGCGAGTAATTTTTATTCCAGAGAAGCAAAGAAGAACAAATTTCGAAACGAAAGGAAAAGGAACAAATTTCGGCAATCACTCAAGTCGTGGGGCACCCACTTCTCTAGCTTTTTCACCTTTCTGAGGCGTTTCAAACCATCTTCAACAGCAGTTTCACTGATATCCAGACCTTCCGCGATCTCATCGACTGCTTGCGATGGGTTGCCTTCCAGTGGCCGGATTCATCAACGACTTACAGAAATTCAACAGAGAAAATTACAGCCGATATCCCTGATAGCGCGGCTTATCAAGCGATATGGTAGAATATGGTGAGCGATATGCCGCGTTATCCGAGTTTTCCGCTGTGAATTCTCTGTTAAAGTTATCTAAGTCGTTGATGAATCCGACACCAGGGGGACCTTCACATCGTCGTCCTGGATTGCTGTTGATTGCTGCCGCTTCGGGGCCCATATTCAAGTTTGAAATCTCCAGAACGACATTTCTCGAACCACCGTTGCACGGTCCTTTCTCTAAGGGCCCATTTATAGTTCGACGCCGAACGACGCGACGCCACGTTTTGAGGTCACATTGATCGAGCGACGCGATCAATCAATTTGGCCGTTATACATGCATGACGTCGCTCGGCGTCGGAAGTACAAACGGATCCTAACACTATTCGGCCCCATACATAGTTGATTAGTCGGGCTGTTTCGATGGCGGATTGGCCCAGTTTGAAATTGAAATAGCATATCGTTTGGAACTGCCCCTTCGACATACTTCAAGTCTTCGAAGACACAAAATCGTTAAACATAGGTGAAACACAACTTATTCCGCCACATAGAGTGAAGAACTTAATAGATGTTATGTAAGAACGTGAAGTAAGTTGATTATTGATTCAGTAATACACGAACGAATAGCGTTTACACAAAAACCGTCAGAACTTCCCCCCAACCTGGCATTTCGGGCAAAAAAGCGCCATGAATTCATTTCAAAAAAAAAACATTTTTTTAACAACCAAGACGAAGCAGAATCAGTGGTACCTTTAGGTGGACATTTAGAACCACTATCATTAAGTGGCCACATCACAAACCGAATGTTATTTATTATCAGTTGTATATACGTTTGTAATGCACACAGCAACAATGTTCTTCCTACAATAATATAAGTTCTCATCGCTAGACACCGAATACTCAAATACACCTATTACTGACAAAGCTGACCAAGGGAGATCCCACACCTAACTGCATTATGCCCATTATACACCAACTGCTCTCACATATCACAGTTCTCTCGACCAGAGCGACTTATTAGGGTACAATCAAATCAAACAAGTGACTACTATTTACAATCAACTCTACATATTATACGGATTGACATGGATCGACGAGCAGAAAGACCAATGATTAGAGCATAACGACGTGACATAAGAAGCCGGGAAGCACGTTCACTTGAAGAATGTGGTCATTTGCGGCAATCTGGCCATGAGTTGTTGATAGCATTTCTCCGCAGCCTCAGAATGACTGATTGATACAGCGAAACGGAGCTCAAATTACACACAGGAACACGAAGCGCGCCACCTATATACAGGGGAAATATACACACAACCGAGAAGGAGAAGAACAGAAGCACTGAAGTGACATTATGCCGAAGTGGCTGGAAAGATCCAAGCGATCACACAGAAGTGATAGTGAAAAAAAGAAGCTCGTCAAGAGAAAAGTCACACCAAGTCCAACAAAAACATTTCATATAAATAGGCAAAATCGTCTCCTAGTTCTTCCATTTCGTACCCTAAAATAAGTGTTCTTGTACTAGAGGCGACAAGATAATGAACGGTTAACGACGACTTACCGTATTATTCAGAGCAGCCATAGCCTTATATGCATCAGGAGTGTTAGGAGTCAATTTGTTCGCGTATTTTGACAACCTCAAGCGATCACGTTGCGCCACCAAACATTCGATAACAATCTATAAACGAAATTTTTCGGGCAAAGCAGTGGCGTGATCCTTACCGATTCTGACAGAATTATGCCCTTTAGTACGAAAATTTGCCTTATAGATTCGAATTCGCTTGCCTCATATAATTCGCCCCTGCTTCACATACCGTCGCAGAGGGTGACGGTTGATGCGAATCGAGATTCATGACTCGGGTTCTGCCCAGACCAACCGGTCCTTCCATTCATCCAGGATTGACGAATTGCTACCAGATTTGTCTCAGAGGAACAAAACGCCGAGTTGAGCTTTGATTGGCCATCACAAGTATCATATAGGCCAAACACGCTTTCAAGCAGGCTGCACGGAAAGCAGAATGTACTGCGCTTCCCAAAAAGAGATTGACCAGCGCCGACCTTTATCTTCTATCCTTATTGCAGTTGCCAAAAAACGATATCGAGTAAATGTAAAGTAATGTTGGTAAAAAACGAGCTGGCGAGAGCGTCTGCATCAGATGGTTCAAAGGTTGAGGTGTGAGTGACGTTGTTTCACAAGTACGAAACTGGAATTCGATTCTCATACCATGTTAAGCCTCCGCATTCTTGCATTTTTTTCAATGTTTGGCATTTATCACTTCTCGTTTCTTTAGCATATTGCAGTATGTTCTGCCAAATATGGGTTCTTCACTGCCAAATTTTGACCATTGGAGGCTCACTCTCGACTATAGACTGGTGCCATCAAACGCTTCTCGTTATTTCTGGTTGCTAGCCAGGAATCGAGAATGAGTCACCGAAAGTCAAAAATCTAGAGCGAAATTTTAAGTATCATATTAAGACAGGCTATAGTACGAAAACCTCATACTGAACTCATATTTAGCAGGTTTATACAGCAATATATGCTTAGGAAACGTGGAAAGTGATTAATACTAAACAACGAATAAACACCGGAGTGCAGGAACTCGACATAGTATGGGAATTGAATCCCATGTCTCCTACATCAACGTCACTGACACCTGAACCACCGAACCTCTTGATGCCGACACTACCTCCAGCTCGCTGATACCAATCAGCGTTGGTGGGTGTTGCTGGGCGTTGTCCGGTGCATAGCGTTCAATTTTTAAAACGAATTTTTTTACGGAAAATTTTCGTTAAATTTAAATTTTTTCATAAATCGTTAAACTCCGTGTAAAAAATATAATTGGCTACAAACCACTATTTCAAGTAAAAAAAATATCAAAGAAAACCTTATATGTTTCAACTTCAAGAGGTTAATAGCTAAAGTTCAAGGAATCGAGTGTAACATTGCAATGTAAAATAAACAATTCATCATCATCAAACACAGAAAAATAAACAAGCCTGCAGCAACAAACTATCTAAGGGTGTGGAATAAGAGAGGTATGGAATTATCATGCATGATCATCACCGACAAGTCATCTTGAAATGTGCAGTCAAGTCAAAACCGGAGTTCCCCCCCCCCCTTTTCCTATTCCTTGCGAAACCGTTATGATTGTCTGTTCTACGAGCATATACAAACTCGACGCGTGCACCAGTCCATTAAGTACAGAAAGATTTAATAAAAATACAATTAAAAGCAGTCAGTAGAATGTTAACACGTTGTCGAACGCACGATTCCCGAGTGCCTGGTGCGTGGGACCAATCCATTTTTTGCAACGTCATGTGACACGACATCGTGTCACACGGTCCTATACCGCCGCAAACGTCAAGTGTTAACGTTCAGAAAAAGAAGCTTTGCTAATTCTTGTTATTAGTGTTTTTCTAAAATCTTTAAAATATGTCCAGCGACCAAGAAAATTTTTTCGCGGGCCCGGCGAAGAAATTTCTAGCTCCAAAATGCATTAAAGGATAAGGATAAGGGGCGGAGTTACTCAACCCCTATTCCCGCCACGCATTCTACTTCTACGGGATGTCGTGGAGGTGATTTCAATGCGTATTTGGTCATACAATGACTTGCGGTGGCCAGCCGATTAACAACAGACACGCTTGGTACCAATTCACCAACCCCGGAGAGATGGGAGGCTTGATTGGCCTGGGCGGGAAATCCGAACCAAGAGCTTGGTATCGGGGCATGCGACACCCGGCACCTCCTCCGACTGCGCTACACGCGCCCCCAAAATGCATTTAGAAAAAATTTTAAAAATTTACAACAAATCCATGGAAAGATTAAAATATTCTTGCTGATTTAAATAGATTTTAGGAACACGGTCCTAATAGGGAGGATGAAACCTGCAACATTAGTGAAGGCTACGGGTAAATGTGATAAACTCACTGAAAAAAAACTCCGTTAAAAATCCGTTAAATTTCAAAAAACCTTCCTTTAAGTCGTTAAGCCAAGTTTTAACAAAAAATGCCGTCAATTCTTTAAATTCGTTACATCGTTATGCAAAAGAAGTAACCAAGTATCGTAGTATTCCGGCCACCTTCTTAGATTGTGAGCGCTTATCTTCATTTGGTTACTTCTTATTCTACTTCTCCGGACTTCATACCATTACTATTTATAACAAATGTAGCAGATTGTATTGCCTATCCTTTGGAACTGATTTTTAATCTAAGTTACATGAGAGCAGAAGTGCCTCGTAGATGGAAGCATGCATTTATCACTCCGACTCCGAAAAAGGCCCCTTTCTTGACCCAAAAAATTATCGGCTAATAAGTGTAACGTCAATCTTCGCAAGAGCGTTTGAAAAGATTGTTAAGAAGCACATTCCAACCCATTGAAGACCATAATATCATTTCAAAGCACCAATTTGGTTTTATGAAACGGCGTTCGGTAGAAACCTCAGTCCTTAGCTCTCTAAACGAGTGGTCAACAGCTATGGATAGGAGAAAGCGGACGGATGTAATCTTTTTTGACTTTTACAAAGCGTTCGACGAAGTTCCGATTAATAAATTGCTATATAAGATGTAAAGAATTGGTACTCATCCAATAATAGTGCCTAAATGTTTCTTTCCGGAAGAACATACCAAGTTAGGTTACAGTGTTCTCCGCGGTTTTTTCTTCTCCTAGTTGTGTTCCACAGAGGAATGTCTTGTCACCTTTGCTATTTCTCCTGTATACCTACGAACTTCCTGAAGCTATCTTCAGCCTAGGGGTCAGCTGCAAAATGTATGCTGACGATGTGAAAGTTTATACTGAAGTGGACGGAGAAGAGCCTTCTCATGAAATCCAAGCCGCAATTAATTTTATTGAGAAATGGGCTACAACTTGGGAGCTCCTTTTGGCCGCAGAAAAATCGCATTGTCTTGCCATTCAGTCAAAGCATCAGCACAATTCACCAACTTATAAGCTCAAGGACACAGATTTAAGGCACGTAGAATTTAGGCGGCGTAATAGGCGCGTGATTTGGGTTTCCATATATCTAGTGATCTAAGCTTCGATTCCCATTATAAGGCAATTGTTAAAAAGGCGAATTATCGTATCTACAGCTTGTTCAAACAGCTCAAAACCAATGATTCTCTTGCAGTTCTTCGTGCATATAAGAGGTATGTTAGGCCTGTTTTAGAAGGCGGTACTTCAGTGTTCAATCCATTCAAAAAGGAAGCCACTGCTCTTCTGGAAAGCGTCCAGAACAACTTCACCCGAAAATTATTTTTAAGATGTTTTGGAACTAACTATGACAACATACCTAGCGGTCCAGACAGGGACAAACAGCTTAAGTTACCTTGCCTCCGCAGTCGAACGAAGATGGTCGACATGACCATGATGTTTAAGATTCTTACAAATAGAATTTCAACAGATCCCACGATATTTCTTGGTGCACCTCTGACTACGAGTAGGAGAGAGAACCTAAGGCTTTACCTTCCTGTTCCAAAATCGCAGGCGAGATCAAACTTCCTCACTTACAGAAATCTTAAGGACTTGAATTTATTATTAGGTGAGGATGAGAATATCATAAATATGTCCGTGAGTTCGTTCAAGTCCTTAATGGTACGTAAAAAGTTATGTTAAACGTGTTGTGTTTAATTTTATGTTTGTTGTAGTGTGTGTGACCTAGTATTTGATTTTCTGTCATTACTCATGACTATGTTCATGTCTGATAAGTAAATAAATTTGGTTCTCTATTGTATACGCTTGTCTTCATTTGGTTCTCTAGTGAACGAATCTCCGAATTAGAGTTATTCGATTGTTCAACTTTCGAAAACCGCAAAGGATCGAGTTATCCGACTGCTCGACTCTCGCAAACTTCAAAAATTCGGGTTATTCGACTTTGACTGTTTGACTTTCGAGAAAATATCGATAAGCTCAACTCTGGTATTTACTAATTGATGGCCAGACATTCTTGCAGGGGTATCCATTTTCGCCTTTCAGACTACTCCTGAGACCGTTCCCTGGTAAAGGTCACTAAAACATTCTATCCTTAGGTTTAACAACACACTGTCGTAATGTCGCTGCAACAAATCTCTGTGAGCCCGCCACAATAAGGCTTCTATTTTGTATACACCACTAACTTAGCCAGAGTAAAGAAAGAAGCATATCAAACCAAACAACGGACTAGCTAACCTCACAAACATCGTACTTCTCAGCGAGCTTTAGTCGCTGGTCGGCATCGCTCACAGCGCGAAGGATCCTACAGGATAGCTAAAAACAAAAAACAGCAAATAAATGAATGAAATTCATCAAAGCATGAAGTATGAAGCTTACATCCTTCGGTGGCGCAGTTGAGTTGATATACAGGATATGGAACAGATTCTGCCAACTGAACGGACAAGACAACTTCGGTGAGTTCAACGTTGCTGAAAAGCGAGTCAAAGGTCATTCTCGCAGGAAACACATCGGCAAGGCACAGCTCATCTACCAGTCATGTTTCGAGTTAAAATCGAGTAAGCCTTGTCAAACTGGACTTACCTCTACTCTGAAGAGCACCTAGCAGCGTTTTAGGCTGCAACACTCGCTCTACATCAGGCCACCTAAAATAAAAATAGAACAATTACTTATGTTTATTATGAACGCATAAGGTAAACGTTTGAGGACGTAAAAACATATAATTTGCACCAAAAATGCAACGAGAAGTTAGCAGAACAACAGACATCAGCAAGAAAAACAACCAAAAAAGAAATAAATGAATAGTTAATTAATTAATATTTGTATAACATTTTTATTTCTAGAGAAAAATAATAAATTAAAAGTTATCAAGCACATCAAAGAACCAAGCATATAGCACATTAGAGGATCAGTTCGCGCCATGCCAATCAAAAAGTTCGTCGCAACTTTTATTTGATCCGCAGTGTAAATGCCATTTACACGAAACTTCAAAGTGAGGTAGTATGTGCTCTCTGCAGTTGTTTTTGCTGTATCGTTACCAGATGTCAAACTGCATGCAAACAAAAATTCTGCTAATCGAATAAAAATCGCGGTATCTTTGACGAGGGTATGGCGCAATCTCTATATTGGCACTAAAAATGACCGCCTTCCTGCTCTTTAAGCCAAGATTTGAACCATTATTTTTCCTCGAAAAAAGTTTATAAAATCTCAAACAATATGTTCACTTATTGGGTAGGTGAACTGAAACTTCATAGATAGTTATCCTAAAATTTGTTTTAAACAAAAAAATTATTCCAACCTTTTTAGTGAGTGAGTCTCTGGTTTAATGTAGAAGAAAATCATTTCGATTTGGAAGAGTTCGCTCAACAGTCTCACCAGGAGACGATCTCAACGGTAGGTCGGAACGACCCAAGTGTTGTATATGGGCAGAATCGCCTCCCTCTGGGAAACAACAAAATGCAAATATCTCGAGCCCAATACAGCTCTGCGCAGAGTTAGGGACGACAGAAGTTGGGCCGTTGGCGGCGTTAGCCCTTTGCCTGCACGCTTAGGGCGAGCTCATATTGGCTGGAAACGCGATTATTGGGATTACACCGCCCCTCTACCCACTGCGCCACCATCGCTCGCTCGTCATCGCTGCTTCCAGCCAAGTTGAGCGCGCCCTCCGCTTGGAGGCATAAAGTTAACGCCGCCAACGGCCCAACTTCCGTCGCCCCTACCTCTGTGCAGAGTTGTATTTGGGTCAAGATACTTGCATTTAGTTGTTTCCCAGAGAGAGGCGATTCTGCCCATATACAACACTTAGGCCGCTCCGACCTACCATTGAGATAGTTTCTTGGTAAGGCTATTTTAGAAAAGTGTCCAATTCCACGTAAAAATGATATAAAGTAAGAGCTGAAGAGACAAATGAAGTAACGGCAGTCCAAGACTAACCTGCTCTGCTTCGCCAGCGCCGACACACTAGTCCACACGGCTTCTTTGTCCGTGATTCGAAACGACTCTCGAATACCGGCAGGATTCGCTAGCGAATGCTGCGAAATTAGCGCCGTAAGTGATATAGAAGAACTAATAAGCGGGGAAACGACTGATAAGAAGACGTACCACCGGCACATCGTAGTGGTAGAGACAGCAGTAGTAATACGTCGCAATAACCGACTTCCCTACAAGCGACGCATTCTTCGGAAACGCCGTGAAAATGGCGTTTTTGCTTTGATCGTCGGCTACCTTAAAAGCAGGTGTGGATGAAAATATTTATTTATTCTGTACATGAATAACTATGCAAAAGCAAAAGAACGCGAAGGAACATAATCTATAGTCATTGTAAGCAGGGAAGAACAAAACAAACAACAAGAATCAACCTAGTAAGGAGGAAAACTACTATGCTGCATCTTGAAGATACCGACCAAGGTTTCATACTGCCATATTAGGCTTGGTGAGAAGTGTCTCTTAGGTTTAGATCACTTTAAGAATTCAGAGCCAGCACGGCAAGTGAAAAACTGAGACCATATTCCGTGTTTTGATCTGGGAAACTAGATCTTCCACTGAACACCCCTTGTTCTCGATGAAGAAAAGGTATAGCTTCTGAAGCCTTTCAATTTGACATTTTTCCATCATCTGGACGAAACAGTAGTACGAAAGAATAGGATGTCGATATAGCTCTCAAACTGTTACACCGATTGGCCGCCGATCTAACGATAAGATTGGACCAAGCCCTAAACGTCCAGATGAACTAATACCTACATTTATCGGCATCTGTCGTTCCAGTAAACTGACGTAATCGTTAACCACTGCTGCCTCAGCCGCCAGCTGAGGGTCGCTGAAGCCACTACGAGCGCACTTCTTCAGCGCTTGAACCTGAAAGTGTCGATATTTACGAAGCGAAACGAAGACTTCCCTATCGAAATGCCAAGCCAGTACAAGCTCCACCTTAAAAAATGGGTGTATGGAAGTCCTCCCAATAGCCACAGGCTTGCTCAGCATAAGGCGAACTAACAAAATTGAAATAATTCTAGTTCAGAAGCTTATTGATGTTACATAAATTTTTATGACTCTCGCCTTTCAGGCCAATTTGAAGAAAGAGGGTGACGGGGAAATCGGGCGCCCACAGATCCTAAGAAAAGCATAAAAAGAAGGGGAAATAGCGAGAGGCAGAAGAGATAGACTGAGGACCGTGATAAGTCGACCTGGGGTCGGATTCATCAACGACTTACATTACTTTAACAGAGAATTCACAGCGGAAAACTCGGATAACGCGGCTTATCGCTTACCATGTTCTACCATATCGCTTGATAAGCCGCGCTAGCAGGCATTTCGGTTGTATTTGTTTTACGTTGAATTGCTGTAAGTCGTTGTTGAATCCGGTCCAGGTGTTATTCTGGCTCATTTTATACCATTTTCACGTCAAACAAGCACTTTATCAAATTGTGCACTTTTCTTACCAAATTTGTCATTTTTCAAACAAACGTGTACACTCTTCTAAGCTAGCTTGACACTTTTGACGTAAAACTAGTGGCCTCTTCATACTTGGCTACGGGCGAGAAGGGAGCGATTGGTCCGGCAGGCAAATCATACGTATCGAATTTTGCTAGGCGACCGCTCGGGAAAAATTGAAACGGCCGATAAATCGCTTCCATGCTTCACGAGATACGAAAAGGCTCTAAGCATTTTCCAAATCAAAACAAGCATCTTCCTAAATATGTCAGAAACACTCCGAGAAAGTTGAAATATTCTTTGTCCAGGGAAAATAGAACACAGCTTCTTAGAAAATTCTTAATTCACCTACCCCAAAATGTGAATGCACTGTTTGAAATCTTACAAAATTTTGGTTTTCAACGAAAAATAATCGATTAAAGCCCATTTTAGCGTGCAATAAGACAACAATTCTTTTAGTGTATTACAAGAAAAGATCGCGTCATGCACTCGTATACCTCGTCGCGATTTTGATTTAGTTGATAGTGTAAATCGTTACCTGGAACAGCTAAGCAGAGATGTGTACTTTCAGGAAGTTTTTGCTGCACCGCTGACAAGTGTACAACAACACGCAAACACAATTTTTGCCATCAATAAAAAACTGCGACGTGCTAGACGAGTTTATGGAACAATCTCTTCTTTTAGCACGAGAAAAATTGCTGCCTTCCTGCATTTCAAAATAACCTCGAATCAAAATATTTCCTAGAATAATTATAAAATTATATGAGAAAATTTGAAGCAGTGTGTTCTTATTAGGGCAGGTGAATTAGATCTATCCTGGTAGAGAGGGGGCAACGTAAGATGATTTCAGTTGTATCACTCCAACTGCCACCAATAGCCGTCAATATCATAGGGCAGCACGTGAAGCTCATGGACAACTTTATGGAGAGAAATTGTGAGTAAAGGCCCCCACAGAGTTCTGCGGCAGTGCCGCGGCCCTATGCTTAACCATAAGGCAGAGACGCAGAGCTCGCCGCCGGCGGCGTCCCTGCCCTATCCTTAACCATTGCGGCGAGCGCCGTTGCCGCAGAACTCTGTGGGGCCTTTAAGAATACCGTCTGCCCCCCCCCCCCTCCGCTTTGATGTGGATAAATGCAGAGAAATTTAAAAAGCCGAAGAAAGTCATACATTTTCCTCAAACAAAAACTGTTTTAATTGCCTACGAAAGGGTTCTATTTTAAAGTAGATAAAGCTAGCCCATTTGACATGCGACACTTGGACGTGCTCGTGGCTACCCACAATTTGGCGGCGGTATCGTAAGGAACAGGGTGACTTCGAGTTCTTAGGGCCTGCTACAAAATGGATAGCTTTCAACATATCGTGATGAAGGCAAAGTCATGGCGCACTCCCGCGAGGACAGCGAATGTCTGTTTTTAGCCCTTTAAAACCAAGAACTGTATAGAATACAGTTTCTCCGAAAAATAGAAACCATCGCACCTTCTGATCCGGTACCTGATGTCGAAGCGCCGCAGAAAACTCTACCATAGCTGCGTCAGCGTTTCTACCAAGAGCACTGAAAACGCTTCGTTCAGAATGAACTACCGGTTGAGCAGCAAAGTTCCACATAGAAGGAGTGGAAAAAACCGGTGCGAGAAAGCCGTAGGAACCTACAACAACGTGGTCGTTAACTCCTCGTGGTCTCGGGCAACCTTCAGATAAGCTATATATTCCTCTGCTGCCTGCGACCTCCTCAGCAACAAATCTCGAAATAACGAGTCCATTAAGGTGCTCTTCAGGAACAGAACCACCTAAATTACAACGACCATCGAGCGCAAAAAAAAGATAAAGCACCACGTCAACAGATCCCTGTTTGAGATGCGCAACGCAATCCGCTTCTTCTGGCAAGCCTTGATCGAAATAAGCGCGCTTTTCATTTATGAACCATGAATATTTTAGACCAGAAAAGGCGGATCTATGGAAGTCGGGGGTGGCGCAAAACATAACTGAAAAATATGCAAAAAATTTACTTAGGATTCAAGTACCGGACCCTAGAGAACAAAATAGGACCTAAACTGACTAAATTCACAAAAATATAAAAAAATACAATCGGCTTAGGAAGCGGTTGCAAACAGACAAGGCTATGTGCCTCCTCACTATAATAGATCACTATAATAGGGTGATAATTTGTCAGGCGACGGTCAGCTGCATTCGAATGCGCTTTGTCCGCCCAGACGTCTTTACACTGCAGCGATTTGTTTGTTTGTCTATTTGTTCTCTTGTTTTATGGATCACGCTTTGTCCTCTTGAAGCTAGTCCGCGAGCATAAAGTCAATTGTTTAATAATTTTTAGTTAAGTAGATCCAAAAAAGAGCTTATGGCCCGATATGTCGACAAATATTTGACTATTTCGAACTTCAATATTAAAAAGACGAATACGCAAACACGAAGCGCAGGAGAGGAACGATCATAAGGAATTTAATAAGTGCGTACGGCTAACCAAATCAAGAATGTGCTTATTTCGATCAAGTTTTCTGTTTTCAGAAACTGTGAATTAATTAAAGCTAGTCCACTATCAACATAGTTTTATTCATTATAAGCGTTCCCCCTTAACCGCTTTGAAGTGCTTCGTTAAAATGTTGTATTGCGTTCACGACTAAAGGCCCCCACAGAGTTCTGCGGCAACGCCGCTCGCCGCAATGGTTAAGGATAGGGCAGGGACGCCGCTGGCGGCGAGCTCTGCGTCCCTGCCCTATGATGAAGGGTAGGGCCGCGGCGCTGCCGCAGAACTCTGTGGGGGCTTTAAGTCACCCTCATCATGATCCCTTCCTTAATCTAACCAGCAGAAAAGAAGGAAATGTAAAAGGTTGTGGGTCAAACTGGGCAGAACTTTGGATCTGTCTAACATAGCGCACTACATAATAAGTAAAATGATGCCCTTTAAAAGAAAGGAAAACAAATAAAAACAAAAACAAATGACCAACCGCTAATATAACGTTGCTGTCGACTATGTCTATAGCAGCGTCCAGTAGCTGAGCCTTCTCTTCCTTGGATCGGTACCACTCCAACGACACTGGATCACCTTTGAGTAGACGACGAACTGCTTCTCGAACGTCCGGTGCTCGATATCGATCGTGTCGAACTGCCTGATATTTGCAAAAACGTTCTCAAAACTGCAACGTATATTATTAAGCTATGCTTTATCATCATGGTTGACTGAATGTGCCACAAGAAACTACCGCATGCACTGAACCGTTCAGTCATGTGGCCCATAGATGTGATTCAAATGCTTTTGCACAGACTTTGGACGCAGCTGCCGAACTGTTCGGACAGTCGCGCGAAAACATTGTGCGTTTCTGGAGGCGGTAAGCAGCCAAGAAGAAATTCCAGAGGTTCTTTCTTACAGGTTCTAGAACGCTATTGCCTAAAAAAGAGCTCAAAAGAGAGAAATTTGCCACTGCTTCGAGGGATTTTGGACCAATATATTCTTTGAAAGCATCTATTCTACACAATTTTCATGTCAAAGTGTAAAATTTGGAAATCGAATTGGGCGATAAACTGATACTTTTCAAATCAAGTTGGAAACTCCTAAAAAACCTAAGGACCTGCTCATATTTCGCGACGGAAGCGACAGGAGCGATTGGTCAACCGACCAATCGCTCCTGTCCGACCAATCGCTCCTGTCGGTCCTGTTGTGAAGTATGAACAGGCCCTAACGCTTTTGAAAGCAAACTGAGCTCCTTTCAAACTAAAGCGAGCATTTTGCAGATCAAACTAGACCCTACGAAAAAATTACAACATTTTTTTGTGCAAAGAATAGTATGACTTCCTTTGAAAATTTTATTTATCGAGGAAAAATGATGATTTAGCTTATTTTGAAGCGCAAGAAGGCAGAAATTCTTAGCGCTAAGAGAAGAGATTGCGCAACGCACTCGCTCATAATGTCTCAATTTTGCTCTGATTGATAGTGTTGGTGATGCTTACTTAACACGGAGAAGTGAAGATATATGTCTTTCACAGCTGTTTTTTGTTGTCCCATTTCACAATTGCGCACCTTCACGCTGACATAAGTTTTTCCTTCAAACAATCAATAAAGTGCTGCCTTCCTGCTCTTTGGAATGAACCCTAAACCACTATCTTTAAGCGAAAAATAAAATTAGCCGCATAATCCTCATCTCACCCTCATTTTCTTCCATACAAACCTGACGAGTTGTGCAAAAAATTTTTAAAATGAAAACCTCAAAAGCAGATGCATGTATTGTAATTGTAGGAGGAGATCTAAACCTGGTTTCGCTTGAGAGAGGCTGTCAGATGTGCAGATGTGCAAGAGCAACACTGTAGACTGCCCCCTCTAGGCTAGCGTCTGAAAATTTTACAAAATTTCGAAGAGTATGTTCAGTTTTTGGGACTGTGAATTAGAAAACTTCAAAAAAGTTATTCTAAAAATTATCTTGAACAAAAAATTTTTCTAACCTTTTTGGTGGGTCTTTAGTTTAATGCAGAAAAAGAACATTTCGAATTGGAAGAGTTGCTTTGATTTTAAAGGTCTTAGGCTAGCTTAGAAGAGTATCCAATTCGACGTGAAGGTGATATAAACGGCTTGCCATTTTAGGCTTTTCATCGAATAATCTCAGTCCACTTTTGTCTATCTATAGAAATCCCATGACTCACCTCCAAGTGACGTTGAAGCTTACGGTGCTCCGCTTTCAAACGAGAATAGTCCAAGTCTAATCGATTTGCATCGCTCGGCAAGCTGCTTACGCTACACTCTGAGACAACAGATGCTGCAGACGGACCTCCAGCATGCAGAGGGGATGATTCTGTCTGAATGAAGTGCAATCAGAAATCAGCTTAGATAAGAGAATTTACAAAAAAGGAAATAAGGACAACTCTTATGTTAGGTAATCATTATGTGGGATGCGCCAAGCCCTCGACTTCTATTGAATATCGTGAATACTCCTCGAACATGTACATAGAAGTGGCATGCGGTGGCCAGCCAATAGACAACACCGCGTTTCCTTCCCAGATAAGTCTTACACGATTTCACTGGGATGGGGGTTCAGTTAACTTCTTTTGCCTACATGAGTAGTCGCTTCCGTCCCTCCCGTGGCGAACTATGAAGAGGCCTTTATTCACCAAACGCTCAACCCGGTACTTATAGAGAGGCGGGACCTTGCGCGTAAAATGAGTGCTTTTGGTTGGGTTCTCTGTTAACGTGGAGGAGAAGATAGGTCAAACAGGGTAAAGAATTACTGGATGTGGCCAATTTGGTGGTGAACTGGCCTCGTATTTTCTCTACGCACACGGGCCCGCTTCCCCAAGAACCTTTAAGGGCCTATTCATACTCCACGACGGGAGCTACGGCAGCGACAAAGCAAAGCATACCTATCGGTTTTTCCCAGGCAACCGCTCGGAACTGATCGATACGTATACTTCGCCCTGTTGCATCCGGCTGTGCCGCCGCTCCCGTCGCGAAGTATGAACAGGCCCAAACCTTATTGAATTCCTAGTGATTTTGAATATAGGAGCCAAAAAACCAGTTTGTTCGGGGTAGACGATGATTGAAAAAAACCATAAGATGACCTTTCTCCATCTCTCCTGCCCGATTGGCCATTTTACAACAAGCATTCTAATTCATACCTCGATCTTGAAGTTGGCGGTCTTGTGATTGATAAAATCATCGACGGCTTCTTCCCGTCGTGCTTCTTTCTTCAGAACAGTCGCTCTAAAACTAAGGAGTTTCTTTCAAAGAAGAAAAACAAAAGAAACCCTAATACTCACCCTATAGAGTTTGCAGTGGTCGGGGAGTTGTTCGGCAACTGAGGTATTTTAGCACTGAACACTTCTCGCACCTCGAATAGATTGTCCACAGCTGCACGAGCGGCCCACTGGAAGTTATTTTGCCTATAGATTGTACATGAAAGCGGCTGAACACTTTTTATCTTCTATTAGCATTGGAAAATTCGGAAGTCGCATTGGAATTTTGTTACTCACCAGCAAAGATAGGCAGAATTTTTTTTCTGTTGAAAAAGAGAGAAAGACTAAAGGCAGAACGGAATGGCTCAAAAAGGCCAGAAACTGGAATACGAAACATGGAAACGGAAATAACACGTATTCGCCATGGTTTAAAACTGCACCCGAAACGGAGCCTGCAAGTGCTTTTTTCGCATTTCTTCTTGCACAAAACTTCCAAAACTCCCAGGCAAGGAAGACCTTTCACATACACATCCTCTCCAAAATGTGATACAACTAAGCACTAATTCGTATCACTATGGTGTTACTGTTTAAATTACGGCACAGTAGAGAGAACAAATGCAAATCGCTGCGTCCAGCCCATTCACTTCTTCCTTACCGAATTCCGAGTAGAACATTCATAACGACTTTTTTATTGCAGAAATCTCATTTCCTCAAGGTATCTTGTAAAGCTCAAACAAAAACTGATTCAGATAAGGGCTAAAACTGAAATAGCCGCTTACGTCATTTATCCTTCAGTGAACAATCTCCCTAGCTTGAATGATCCCAACGTTTCCAAACATTTCGATTATGGATCACTTCATGGCTGGAGAGACATCTCCGTACTCTACTTCGGCAAGTCTTCCACTCCTCAAACACGGTGCTCAGATTCCATTCTGGGATCGAAGATGAAGAGATAACTGATCATTCATGATAGCTCTACACTTCCGCAGAACACTCATGCTGCTCGGCACTAGGAACGTCTTCCTGATTGGGAGATGGCATAGCTGGACAACTCCCTATACGGTACTTACAGCAATAGTTTTGTTTCAGAATTCAATAACTATCCCAGTTAAATAAAATAACAACTCAGACTATGCATCTAATGATGCCCACTAAAAATCTTTCATTGATCTTCTATTGTATTGCAAATGTGTCCCAATAATCAAGAACATCAATGTGATCATGGAGTGGAGGAGCGCATGGGCAATCCTCGCCGAACGTTCCGCTTCCTGTCATTGGAGTACGAGCTCATAATTAAGTTTTGTAGGTATGTAGCTAAAGCTGCTAGATCAAGAATATTCAGATCTATCCTAGTCCGGGGGGGGGCACATAACTAAAAACTAGGCAACAAAATGAATTAATACTTATCGAGCGGATCCTAGAGAACGAAACCTAACCTAAAAGAAACCAGAAACGGACGAACAAACAAAAAAAAAATCGCCGCGGTTTACAACCGTCTCGGCGGGCAAAGAGCGACGGAATAGAGTCATGCCGGGTGCAGACCGCCGCTTGACATGTTATAACCAGGATCTATCATGGTGGAGAGGGAGCATGAAGCCGCATGCCGCGTGCTGACCGTCGCTTGACATATTATAACCAGGATCTAACATGGTGAGGAGGGCACACAACTTTGCCTTCTTACAACCGTAAGAAATGCAATTTTTCGTTTTTTCCTTGTGACTTTCTCTTGTTTAGGTCCTGTGTTGTTCTGTAGGAGCCGCTTTGAAAGTCTTGAGTGAATTTGTCACATATAATACTTTTTAGTTATGTGCCCCCCGGACAAGGATAGATCCGAATCTTCTGATTATTCAAACGTGAGCACACAATGCATACTTTTGCTGCCACATTAATTTCGCATTCGCACTCAGCCGTAACCATTTTTTTTAGCAACGATCTAACGAAATCCAAAAACAATATCAGATTTGTCAAACAGTACTCCTATCACAGCTGCGTGGAGGACATTTTTTTTTTAAATTAAGGAGGTGATTAGCGTTCAGAACGAAACTAGCGAATAGTGACTTTTTTCATTTCCGCCTCCTGGTCCAAAAACGAGCAAAACGTGGAACGGAGCAAAAAGGCTAAAACGGCCGGAAACCGTAATTCGGAAACAGAAATTCCGCACATCCCTGCTTACCAGTGTACGGTTTCAATGTTTCTGCGGCAAAAACAGAACCACTGCAAAAACCTCCACTTTCAAATAGTAGAGAAGTATGTCGAGTTTTTGCATTTCATTGAACCTATCGAGCTAGGCGCCGTGAAAACTCACTTCAAAACCGCACAATCGCACAAAACAACACCTTTCAAGCACAGAATATGCAGAAAAAAAGCAAAAATACTGCTTTATAGGCTAGACGTCAATCGTTTGTCTCCTTGCCTTGCAGTACTTTTGCATGTTTGATGACTGGCAGGTATTGCCTTGTGTGACTGAGCGACTCCATAGTAAGGGTTCCGAGTCCCAACTCGGTAGGTTCAAAGATTTTGCAGAAAGTGAGCATACTTTCCTACTATATCCGTTTGCGTCGTTCAGATATATGCCTGAGACCCTGCACTGGTTAGTGGTTGAACAGTAAAGTTGTTCCGAATGAGCTTCCATGCTGTTTATCTCCTTTATGATTTTATTTGCTCTTTTCCTTACGTGATAGATTTACTCAATGCCTATTATTTTTGTTTCCTAACGGTTGCTTTGCGCAAGTGTATTAAATATAAACGCATATTCAAGCTTAAAGTTTTAATCTAAAGGTGTTCGAACTAATTTCCTGATGTTTGCTGACTCCATTCTTGAGTTGAGCTCACCTTTAAAACTTGCAAAATTAGAGTGCAAAAAATAACGTAGAAGTGCTGGATCACCTGTTTTGACGGAAGGTCGTCAAACAGCGACGACGAGTTCGAGCCGCTCTCATTCCAGTAGCTGTCCTCCGGATTGTCGAACGTGAATTTCTTCTTTATATGAGCCATTCAGATGAATGCGCTTAGCCGTACGGCTTCAACAAACCATATATACAACGGACCTGCTCCTGAAAACACGCATGACAACTAGGAGCACATCAGCTGTTCTAACGGTCTTAACAAAAGGAATGAAATGTATTCATGGAGAGATGAACATAGTTGGAGAAGTTTCGTTATGTATATCTGACCAGCGCCACTGGATAGAATGATCGTTGCCGGAGAACTGGTGGCTGCGGGACATTATGTACGAATGGTCGCCGCGGACGCGGCAGAGGACGTCGCAAGTGGGTGACTTCAGCGGCCAGCGTTGCCGGAGAACTGGTCCGCTTGGCATAGTGCCGAGGCGGCGCGCGCTGTTCTCACCGGAGCGCGTTATTTTGACACTGTCGATCCTATCCTGGATTTATCAAACAATGGGTGTAAGTAGAGATACCGTGAGCGGATATTAGACATTGCTCGCAACGGGTAGCGGGTACGATTTCGTATTCATGTGGAGAGTTAGTGGTATGAGAGATATAAGCCTCTCGCGAAAACAGCTGACCTCACTGGAGCGCCATTTTGTCAGTGAGGCACGGAATTGTCGCGGGTATGCGGTCGTGGGTACGTCTACGGGCCTGTTCATACTTCGCGACAAGAGCGACTCGTCGCCCGTGCAAAATATGCATATCGATTAAAACCGAGCGCGCGCTGCCGAAAAGTGTTCATACTCGAGCGCCGGAGCCGTCGCTCCAGTCGCTCTTGTCGCTCTTGTCGCTCTTGTCGCCTGTTCATACTTCGCGCCGCCGCCGGGAGCGACTGGAGCGACTGGGGCGACGAATGGAGTGTGGTGTACGTCATTACACCGCACTACTGCTGGAAGACGCACTAGTGCTGGAAGGAAACGATTCCTGTTGTGCCGTTTTTCATACAAAGGTAAGGAGTGCTTTTATGTTTCTTTTGAGTGCCAGGGCGCAAATAGGGCCGGGGGGGGGGTCACGATGGCCGGCCGCGACGAGTAACTACATACAGCGCATGTAGATGCAGTTTTATCTCCTTGTTTCGATTACATATCCGAGTTTTATCTGCTTCCGAATTGGGCAAGGGAGGGAACTAAAGGATGCAGGCAATTTTAACACGGGCGCGTCACTCGAGTCACACTCTGGAGTTCCTTCCCCTGCCCAAATCTGTGCTCTCCTCCGCTGACGCAGAGGAGAGCATAGAACAGAGCTATAGCATTGTTTGTGCCTCTTCTTTAATATCAGTGTGTTTTGCCTTCTTGTTTTTGTGTTGGGGACACTTTTTAGGAGGTGACCCCTCCCCGACCCTATTTGTGCAATTACGTACATCACACTACGTCCGTCGCCCCAGTCGCTCTTGTCGCTCTTGTCGCTTTTGTCGCTCTTGTCGCTCCTGTCGCTCTTGTCGCCTGTTCATACTTCCGCGCGCTGCGCACGCCGCGCACGCCACGTGCGCTACGCTCTCGTCGCTCTTGTCGCTGCTGTCGCGAAGTATGAACAGGCCCTACCCCATAGAGCCCGCATACCCACAGGTAAAAGCATTGATGAATCCAACCCTTGACATCACCGATAACTGCTCTATCCTCTTCCTGGTTATACAAAACAGAATCATCAAATACCCACAGAAAGGACGTGAAAGGTGGATCTGGGGCCGACAACCGGTCGACCGGCTTGGCCCGAATAGCAACGGCTAAGGACCGAATGGCAGGTGGTTGTGAGGCCCCTCGAAAACCTATGTTCGGCCTGTGCTTCAGCGAGGTCAGAGGTGGAGGCAATTTGAACACGTATTTGGCCATACAATGCCTTGCGATGGCCAGCCGATGAACAAGTCAGTGTTTTGTCCTTCCCAGACTAGTCTGGTACCCATTCATCGGCTCCGGATGGATGGAAGTCTTGGCTGGACTGAGCGGGAAATCCGAGCCAGGAACCTGGTATCGGGCGCATGCGAGAGCCGGCACCTCCTCCAACTGTGCTACACGCGCGTATTTCTATTAGTTACATGTGACTCGAGCAATGCTAGCCCGGCGACTTGCAGTTTACTTAATCGCGGGAATAAGGCACAAGTAACTTGTTCTGCAGATCTAAAGGCACAAGTAAGTTAATTCGCAGCCTTAATTCGCAAGTAACTTGTATAGAGGTTTCCGAGACGGTTACCAACTGCTTACATGCATCTTTTCGTGTCCTGCGTAAGTTTACTGCAAGCCTAGCCTACCAACTTACGCATTTTCACGTAACCTACTTGCAACTTTACGTTGGTTACATGCGACCTTAAAGCTTGTAAGTAACTTACATAGCTCATCGAAAGCACGCTAGTGACTTCTTTTGGAGGTTTTAGGTAAGAAGTAAGTTAATGTGGAGCTCTTAAGCCCCAGACAACTTGGCAAGAATTTTCTGAGTACTGCGGTAGGTTTAGTTGCAAGTATTAGAGGAAAGGTCATTAGGGACGCCTTACGAGGTTGTTCAGAAAACTTTAATGGCAAATTCCAGAGCGATATGTTTAATTAACAACTTTTTTATTAACCATTATCATTCAGCAAAGTATTCGCTATAATGTCCTATCACATATTGCTATCTTTCCGGTAGGGACCAGATTCCGTGAGTGTAAAACTCCGGAGACTTGGACAGCAAGAAATTATTCTGTTGTCCTCTCGAATAGTGAACTTTGTTCCGGCGAAAGTAGACTGAAGTGGCTGGAAAAATGGTAGTCAGTGGGCGCAAGGGCAGATGAGTATGATGAGTGTGGCACAAGTTCAACCCCGACTTCTTCCAGCTTTTTTGAGGGTTCACGTGTGGTCTGGCGTTATTCATGAGGAGGGAGAGTTCTCCTTCTTAACCAGCGCTTGTGCATGATTTCACCCATCTTCTTCAACTGGCTGCAGAACGTGTCCGAGTCCACCATAGAACCGGCTGGAAGCAATTCCCAAAAGATCGAGCCATTGATGCTCCACCACAACGAAAGCAATGGTGGTACAATGGGATCTATCCATGCAAATGAACGATAGCGGCTGAGGAGGGACGCGTATACATATCAATACATTTCTTCTTGTCCAGATCAGGAAAAGGGTGTGGAAGAACCTATGACAACTTTGCTAGAAGTCCGGATCAGGGGTGAGCGCTGATTGCCGCCGGTAATTTTTTTTTTACCGCATACTTTTCACGCGGAAATTCGCCGGTCAGTTCCGTTAAATTCGGTAAATCGGTTTTTTCAAGGATTAATATTCACTCAAAACAACTAGCTTCAGGCGGCGGTGATGTAAAAAAGCGTAAAGCTTCTCTACGAAACATCACGCTCAGAAAAAGCATATCTCCTTCATTTCATCATGCATAGGTCATCCTAAAGCAATCAACGCCGTGAAAGCAACGAGCATCCTACAACAAACAAAACAAGCTGAAGCCCAACAGTGCACAAGTATGTATAACGATATATGTATATTCTGAATGCTTTAGAAAAGATAAAAGCTTAGTTGAAGTTCTACAAAAACATTTCTGGAACATCCGACATTCGGTCGAATATTGCTACAATTCTTGTGGATCTAACTGCTTTTTGAAATTATCACAGTTATCATCTTTTTCATCGATGAGAGAATGACTTACACCTTCAACTACTACTCTTTTGAACCACTTAGCTGTGCTTTAAAGCAAAATCAGACACCAGAAAAAACAGCGAAACGTGACACCATAGCGAATTTCTTTCTTTTTCTTATGCAGAAAAATAGCTCAAGATCCACTAGAAGACCACATAGACTAGAAGAGTACAATCCGGTGCCTCACATCTTGGACTAAATTATGGGAACAAGACAAGAACGATTCTTCAACTCATTCTTTTCTCGTCTAATCTGACAGCTTGTATATCTCTTATTCATATTGTCGTGTGTGGGATCTCAGCGCGAGGTACTATCCCAGAGAAGCGCGTTTTTAACACAGGAGCACACCATCTCCGCCTTGTGTAGTGGTCGTGGATGTTTTAATGAGGTTAAGGACACGGACGCTAACAGCAAATTATCGGAGATAGGATCAATCACTTCTAAGCTAAGATTCTTCTCTATTCGATAGATAGAGACATGATTTTGAATGGTAAAAGTCGTTAAATTTTCCGGTAAATTTGGGAATTTACCGAGAATATTCGTTAAGAGAATTTATTGCGAAAATGCCGGTAAATCCGTTAAGCCTGTCCGGACACTTGTCGTGTGCGGCGGATCCTGGAGTATTTGGAATGTGAGTAATGGCTGCAAGCTCACGTACTGTAGGACCAGTAGCACCGCAGTTAACGATTACGGGCCGTCATTTTTTGCGGAAGTGGTGGTCCGGCACGAGGAAATTCGTCAGGTGTCCCAATACCATTGCCGAACCTGCAATGCCAATTTTAGGACGTCGCCCGAGAGGGACATGATCCTTCACTGTCTCTTGCAGAAAACGATGGACCTCGTGGTCAGATCAACCAGAGCGGTACGATGAAAGCAGAGCTGGCTGGTTGAGCATCTCCTGCTCCACCGTGAACACAGCACTTCCGCCTGTGGGAAGTATGTCTCACAGGCCATGGAGACATTACACGGAGACATGAAACGGTAATACTCAGAGACATGCCCGCTGAAGACTTCAGTCTTGTGACTGTCAGAGATATGTGGTGGTGGTGCTGAATTTTCATTCGAAAAATGTCCAATTTGACGTGGAAATGGTCTAACATCACAGTTGAAGGCACTTCTCAGTTTTCTCGTGGACGATTCTTTGAAAGCAGGTGCCCCTCTGATGACGAATCCAGACAGGTGCTAGTGGGCCCGTGTGAGTGATTGGTTGCTCACGAAGTAATCACTACGCTCGTCAGAAGTCAACGAACGCCAGAGATGATCGAATGCGAAGATTTCGACCTCTCGCCACAGGTTTACCTAGCAATCATGCACTCACTATCCATCATCGCCATTCCATTAAATGTCCTCGCTGTGTACTGTATCGTCTACAAGTCCACCAGACAAATGGGCGAATACAAGTGGTACCTGCTATGCTATCAGCTGACATCCACTTTATTCGACTTCGTATATATGGCGCTTACGCTGCCGGTGATATTCTTTCCGATTCCGATGGGTTATCCAGCGGCATGGATTGCTCAGTGGCTGTCCATAGGATCGCACATATCAGTGGTCCTCGTCGTGCCTTTGTTCGCAAGCCTTTCGGCAACCATACTCAATCTTTTTATCTATCGCTGCCATCTGATAACGCCTCCACACCACATTCTCAAGTTGAGCAAACATGGTGAGTGTATTTTGTTTGCAAAATTGAAATAAACTCAGGTGTCTGATGTTCCGGATGGTTTTCTTCCGCTTATATTTGAATCAACAAGGCACGTTTTTATATTTTGCTCACTCGAAAGGACCGGAAAATGCAAAAAACACTTTTGCTGCAATAGTGACTGTTCATCTGCAGCTTGTTGCCCTCCTTGGCGTCGTTAGGCATTATGTCTGTTAAGGAAATCGTCAACCGCTGGTTTAGTTTCTTACAGTAAACAGAACAACAAAAGCATTAAAGGACTTTGAGTCGGCAAGTACGAAGCAGATTTACGTGATAGAATCGTCGGGCCTGAGGTCAGGGTCGTATCTTACCAAGGAAAGGTCTGAAGCGTATGTCTCAACGGGGAGAGCAAGTTATACAGGAGGAATCCCCATCATCAGTTAGTGTAAAAATGAGTTCATTTTTTGCCAAGCGGTTAAACCCAAGGAGTGATGGGTCCTCGAAATTACAATGGTATCTCGGTGCTACAGTGGAGATCTTGTACGCCTCTGCCAACAAGCGGCTCGGAGCGCAACGGGTAGTGACGTTGTTTCACGCGAAGGGGGTCGGGGGTTCGACTCTCCTTCTCCGCTACATTTTTGCATTTCATGTGATTGATTGAGATTTAAAGGATTCTTTGACGTTACCACCATTTTCAGAATTTTTTTTGCCTAGTATTCCAGCTGCATGCTGTGGTGTTCAACATAGTGATGTATAAATCTTCAACACCAGTGATACACCAGGATGTGGCATCAGAGGTGATTAAAATGTGAAACGAGGTCTGTGGACCCAGCGAATTGACCTACATGGCTATCGGTGCACTCTTTACCTCATCTTTAGCTATCACCTGGAAATTAGAGGTCTGCTGAAAGCCTTCTAAAGCCTAACGCCTACAATGACGCTCGTGTGGGATGCACCTGTTCACGCTGAAGTGTGATCCACCAGACAAGGAGCCTTTAGACAAGGAGCCTTCGAGGGAAGAAATCAAGCTGGCCGAACGGATAGCCGGCATACTCAAGGACCACGATCCACGTTAATTTTAAGTCAGCGAAGACGAACGGCTGGAAGTGGTGGAAGAACAAGAAGAAGATTGGGATCCGCAAGATGAACTGGTAGACGTGAAGTCGCAAGCAAGCAAGCGGCATATGATAACGTTTTTCGGACTTTCTGGAATTCTTGTTTCGGAGGAAAAGGCACGCCTTCAAGTGGATTTCGCCGACGTCATTGGTCCGATGTCACTGGTGATGCTGAATAGCATTGCCTTTTGGTTAAAAAACCGGACATTAATATACGAGTCGCAAGGAAGTTACTCTTCACAGCATACAGCTGGGAAATTGCGCAAAAAACGGCTGAAAAAGGTATAGACGTCAGAATCCCTCAAACTTCAACCAATCAGTTAAAATGCAAAAATGCAGCGGCGCAGAACAACCGAGCTCCCGACCTCCCTCGCATGAAGCAACGTCACTGTCCACTGCGCTCCGAGCCGCTTGCTAGCAGAGGCATCGCGGGCGTACAATGCCGCCAGAATTTGTGAGGAAATAAGCATATTTTTATACTAATTGAGGGGTGAAGATTCTTCCTATACGACTCGCTCAGACATACTCCTCAGACCCTTCCCTTGTTAGCCGACAAAGCGCAGTGGCTGAGTTCATCTGCGAGTTTATCCCGAGTAAGAGGTCAAAAAGCTAGAAGCCTTCCGAGGATGTGACACTCATCAGACACCCTACCAAAACATTTGTAGAGAGACTAAAGGATAAAGGACGGCGTTACTCAATTCCTTTTTGGGCTGCGCCACGCATTCTACTTCTACGGGATATCGTGGAGGAGATTTGATTGCGTATTTGGCCGTAGAATGGCTTGAGATGGTCAGTCGATGAACGAGTCAGTGCTTTATCCTTCCCAGACAAGTCTGGTACCAGTTCACCGTCCCCGGATGGAATGCTTGGTTGGCCTAGGGACCTGCTAGCAGGTGCAGTCGACAGCCGGCACGTCGACTGGCTAGCCGCACCCGTGGAGAGAGTACTGGGTAAGAATTTACCTTGCGATGGAGTCGAATGCCCCCTCCTACCCAGTTGTATTTCTCGAACGATCGTTAATTGCGGTCCACGCTCAAATCGGCTGTTTCCCCAAAATATTTTCTAGGAAACGAGACACCAAGGGCCAAAGAAGGTGTCAGATCACACTTTTCAAATAATGATCAAGTAAGCCTCTACGAATGACTTCGAGATCCGTTATTTTTAGATGCGTTAAAAAGCAGAAAATCTTCAGAAGAAAGGAGGTAATAGAACAATGTGACGATCAGCGTTCACTTCATAAATACTCAGCAATTTTAATACCTCGGGCCAAATTCATCAACCACTTACCGTCCTCTTACGGTGAAAAGTACCGCCAAACCACCTGATATGACAATCATCAGCATCAGGTTTGCCGGTATTTTCACCGTAACTGGCCGGTAAGCGGTTGATTAATCTGGCCCGTGGACGAAATTATGTTGTCTTAAAGAATTATAAGAAATCTTGTTTGCAGATGAAAGTTTCTGCTCATTATCTAAGACTGAATGGAGGTTATCATAGTAAAGAAATAATTATATTAAAAAGGGTGCGTGTTGCGCAGTCGGAGAAGGCGCCGGCTGTCCCGTGTACCCGATACCAGGTTTCTGGTTCGGATTTCACGCCTAGGCCAACCAAGCCTTCCATCCATCCGGGGTGGGTGAATTGAATCAGACTTGTCTGGGAAGGATAGAGCACTGACTTGTACATCGGCTGGCCAGCTCAATCATTGTATGGCGAAATACGCATTCAAGTCGCGTCCACGGCATCCCGTAGAAGTAGAATGCGTGGCGCATCCCAAAAGGGATTGAGTAACGCCGTCCTTTATCCTTTATCCTTATATTAAAAACATAAAACGTCATAAACGTCACAGCCTCTTCAAATGTTTGCGAACAAATTCAATACAACACTTATTAATTGCCTATAAGTCGTATGTTAGACCAATTCTAGAATATGGCACCACAATTTTTAGTCCGAAATATAAGCGTGAAATTGCCAGGCTGGAATCTGTACAAAACAGCTTCACAAGAAAGCTATGGATACGCGCACATGGGTATGATTACAACACCATTCCCTCACCGGCTTCACGAAACAGATTCTTCAATCTACATACCCTTGAACATCGTAGGAGAAGAAATGATTTAATTGCGATATATAAGATGATAAACGGTCTTACTCGTATTCCCCTTCAGGAGTTCTATACATTTTCTTCATCGAACACAAGGGGTGGTCAGTGGAAGATCCAGTTTCCTGGATCAAAAAGCAGTGTAAGGTCTCAATTTTTCACTTGCCGTGCTGGCTCTGATTTTTGAGGTTATCTAAAAAACACATTATACCAAATTCCTTAAGGAAGTATAAAAAACTTCTTGACCGATATCTTCAGGATGCAGTTTAGTAGTTTTCAACTGTATTATGTTGATTCTTGTTGCCTGTTCTGTTTTTTCCTGTTTAGAATTACTTTAACTTATGTTTAGTTTTACCTTGTTTTTCTTTTGCATGGTTATATGTAGTGAAAAAATAAATAAATAAAAGGTAAAAACACATTATTGTCTCGCAGTTGCAATAAATTCAAACTCGTTTAATCCCTCTGTTTCAGGAAAGAACCAGGATTTATCCTAGTCGGGAGCGGGCAACCGTAAAGTGTCAGTCGCGTTTGTCATCCCATACTAAACAACTACATCCACTTAAGAAAAAAGCCCTCGGATAATAGGACATCAGCGGAGGCTGTCGTAGGAACTGAAGCAAGGGATTGGAGATGCGAATCATTATATGCTCCCCTCCGATTAGGATAGATGCAAAAACATTTTTTCAAACGACAAAAAGTGAGGAATCGACGAGACAAAAATCAACACAATTAAGAAATCCAGTTTGTTCTGGCAACACCTCATTGACCGAGCCCTGCGTTAAACTGAAGTTTAGCAATTGCAGTAGCCGCATTTTTTAAAGATGTAACCCTTAGCAACAAAATCTATCCGATGTAAGTGTTTACATAGATTTGATGAAAGTTCTTCCATTTTCTTACCCTGAAAAATTGGCCTGACTTTGTACTAGCTCATCACTAAGACGAATTATCTATGATCAAAACCTTGTTTTTAGAATTGTTAGTAATCACTTCGATATTGATAAAAATGAACTCTTCACATTCAACGGGATTATAAGAGGTCACAATCATAGAATTGAACCGCAAAAATGTCAATAATCTTTTTCTGCTCGTGTTGTAAAAATCTGGAATGAGTTTCCCGTACATATCATCAAATCTTCGCCAAAACGTTCAACTACAAGTTGGAAAAGTTTCTTATGCAGAAAAACATTTATGAAGTTGGCTTTAAAATAGTTTTCTTAAGAGTAGACAATACTTTGTTTGAACATACATATATTTAGTAGCTTTTTCAGTGAGTGAAATACTAAATCGCTCTGAGAAAAAGGTGTGTTTCACTTTATGGAAATCATCTACACTTTTGCTAATAATCGAAATGCCAAATTTGCTGCAATTGATTGTGCAGAGCTGTCTTTCGATCACTTTGGCTCAATATCTGTTCTATGTTATAATGGGGGGATGTTCAGTCCATTATATGCTATTGATACTACTCTGATCCGGTACCCTGGGTGTACATACCTTATTGCTAACAGGTGAATCCGGCCCAGACCTGCAGAAGAATGAAACGTATCCAGTCCAGTGCAACGTTGCAACTGGAAAAATCCAGTAGTTGAAAAAACCATAGCGTCCTGATGTGGCGAAATTTGGGTTGATACACGCAATTGTAGGCCACGCTTTAAGGTCACATCTACGTCTGTGTTACAACAGTCGTAGTCTTCTTTACTGGAGCTTCTATTGGCATTCTCAATATCGCAACTGAACAAGAGGAAGCCAGGCGATGGGTGCTTGAAGTGAGTTCTAGGAATACATGAAAAGATCGGGTCTTTATTTACTTATTTATTCATGAAGTGGACCGAGGCTGAAAATACAATATCCTACTATATACACGATGTCTCAAGAAATGTGTACAGTGTTTGAAAGGTGGAAACTTTGCTCACAGTAAAGGTACTAAAAGCTAAAAAATTGTATAAAAGCGTAAGAAAATAGAAATTTTCTGACATATGAGTGGTATTTATTACGCCATGCACTCGTCTGAATTTTTGCATATTACACTCGACTGATTGTGTTTCGCTTGAATACTTGTTATAATTTCTTCAGAAAGGAATCGAATTGATTAGTTTGTAATTCTTTCAAAGTTTAAAACTTAAATATACAGAATGCAAGCAAAAAGTGCAAAGTATCTTAAAAGATTCAGGTGCTGTTTGAAAGGCTCTAACATTGCTGGTAATGAAGCTTTTGCAGATGTTTGAAATTTATATAACAGCAAAGAGTAAAGTAATTCCTGTGACGTGTAAATAGTCAAGATCGCGCTATGTTTCCGCCATAAACCTTGCATTTTAGACTCGATTGGTTGTGCATGGGCTGAATGCTTGTTACAATCTTGCTACTACTTTCAATGACGGAATTCTGTGGAGTGATGAAGCAACATTCAGGCTGAATGAAAACGTTAATCGGCATAATTACAACACTGGGCTACGCAAAACGTCAAAAAAGCACAACACAGGCTAATCTGGCGAAGTAGTAATAAGACTGTAACAAGCCTTCAGCTCAGACACAATCAATCGAGTCTGAAATGCGAGGTGTCGGGCGCGGGCATGGCGCAATCTTGACCATTTGCGTGTCACAGAAATCTCGTTGCCCTATGCCTTCATATGAGTCTCAAACATGTCTCAAAGCGTCGCTAGCAGCAATGTTAAAACCTTTCCAACAGCACCTGCATTTTTAAGATACCCTGCATTTTTCGCAAGACAAAGTGCGTTTTTAAATTTTACAAATTAAAAAAAGCACAAACCAATCGATAGGTCAGTTTGTGAAGAATTTATAACAACTGTTCAAGCGAAACACAATCAATCGAGTGTAAAACGCAAAAAAACGCCTTCTCCAAATCGAGCAAGGCAAAACGCACCGGGTTCTCTTTCTTGCGGTGTTTTACTATCACAGGACGAACGGAATGGACGCTGTGCCAAAAGCAGCTACGAAGCGGCACTTGTTGGTAGGAGCTGGACGACATCATGGATGCGTCCGTCGACAATCTGCTAGAAGATCTCCATGTTGTGCGAAAGCAATCGGATTGGACGGTAGTTTGTGCAGTCTGCAGGACTGCCCTTCTTCCAAATTGGAATCGTTGTGCTTCTTTGCCAAATGTCGAACACTTTCTTCTCCACAACAACGTGATTGAAGAACGTCGCCAGCCACTTCGTTGGGAAGCATGATCTCGACTTCCATAAGTCGGCCGCCAAGTCATCCGGGCCTGTTTCCTTGCCTGGCTTCATCTTCTTCAGTGCCGTTTCTGTCTCCTCTATGGTGATTTTCTGGACGGGACCATATACAGAAGAAGGTGGAATGCCCGGATGAGCAACACTCTACTGTCGAGAGTTCCCGAAGTACTTGATTCGATTCAAAACCATTTTGCGGACCATGAGTAGATGATCGTCCTCATCGTTGATGCCAAAGAACTTCTCAACGTCTTCAGTGTGGCGATGACGGACCTTTGCGAGTCGATAAAGAAATCGCTCGCCATCGCGCAGCCGTACTCGTCCTTCGCAGCGCCAACGTGCCCGCTAACGTCACCTGCGACAATGATTGCGTCTTGTGACGGCAGTTCTGCTGTTTTCTCATCTAGCAGACTCCAAATTCGTCTTTGACTCGCTCCGAGCAGCCAGTCTGTGGAGCATATCCAGATAAAATATGACACCGACGCCGTTCTGCATTATCTCGTGGAGCATTCAGCACCATCAAACATATGTGACATGAGCTGTTCGTAGGCCGGCCTGTCACATGCATTCGAGTCTCCGTGTTCAGATCGGCTCGCAAAAGCGAACAGCTTTCAGTGGCACCACGTGGAGGAGCGAACATCGCCACCTATGACTTCCTGATTTGCACTCTAAATTTGGTTGGACTAACTTAAACTTCTGTAGGTGAAGAAGGTTGGGTTTTTAGAAACCCTACCTGTAAGTATTTTAAACACCATGAGGCGGTCAGATCTTTTCCTTCTAATAAAAAGCCTTGGTAAACCTAATATTTCAGCCCATCTGGTATCTGATAGTAATTGACCCCGGAACATCTCAATATCAACTTACTAATTTGAACATTTTCTAAAAGAAGTATGTCTCTTTCCTTCGAAGGATTGGAAACTTGCTTCACACTTTGTCGTGGGTCTCAAATACGTCATATGTGCGCGCAGGATCTGAGGATCTCTTCTCTTCAGTGCTTTAAAAAGGTTGTAGATGCGGCAGTTAGTTTTTTTGACTGGCTTCTAAAGCAACGTCACATCTCATTTATATTATTGTTTTTTCTTGAACATTAAAAGCGATGATCTGTTTTACAGGAATACACGTGCGCAAAATCTGCTATTTCTCAACCACGCCTTGAAATCTACTTTCCCTACAAACTGGCTCGGATAGCCATAATTGGCTCATCACTTGGACTTGTCGAGGGCTTCCTCCTTGTGCTATTCATCTACTTATCGTTCCACTTCCTGAATAAAAATGATCACCTATCACAAAAGACCAGAGAAATGCAGAGGCGTTTTCTCATCTATTTAATAGTGCAGGTAATTTTGAATTTTGAATTTTTTGTCTTATAGAATTTGCAAACTTTTGAAAGGAATTCATTTCAATCTAGCCATGAAGCGTTAAAATGTTACGACCTTAATGCCCTTTTGCAGTAAAAATCACTAGCTGACTAGAAATCAAAAGCTCACTGAAGGAAGAAAGCTCGCTGACAACTGATTCAGGCATCTATTCCAGCTGTTAATCTCCTTCTACCAGTGCTGCTCCTGCTTTACAGTTTTGCTACAGCAAATGGTACAAGTCAAGGTTGGCACATTTCTAAAATGGCACTGTACTGCAATTTTTCAAGGTGCACAACTGACGTCATGATCAATTATAGGAGTTGGAAACGTTGCATTAGCTTCACTTGGGCTGCATGGCTCAATCTCCGCATTAACATTAATATTCTGCAACGAACCCTACAGGAGCTTCACGATGAAGCTGCTTACAATTCGTAAGTTTTTTATTGAACAGGTGCTATATACATCACGGCGCTGTCGGTGCATACATAAGTTCAACAGTTATGTAAGCTGACTAATATGGAACGGTTAAGCTGAATGACTACTTTCCATGACGAGTATATTTGGCGAAACTAAAGTCACTGTAAATGCTGGCTGGGTATTCTTCCCCTCTAATTGCACGAAGATTGAAGACAGTGCTAATTCTGCTTAAAATGGACGTGCCGCTCCATCCAACAGGCAAAAGCGGCTCATTTGGCGTCGGAAAGCTCCGTTTTCTTCGTGGGGTCGGATGCAAATCGCTTTAGGGCGCGGCATGCTCAACTCTGGATGTTGCGCTTACTCAATTGAGTAATAATCTTGGTTATCCAGCCTCTGGTCATGACCCGAAATCAATTCACTTCGCATATTTATCTGCGATAATATACAAAGCACGGAACGACAAGCCGGAACATAACTCGGCACAAGAGAAAACATACCGACAACACATAACGGAAGATCACCAGGCACCGGAGTGGGGACGAATGCCGGCGTGGTCGGTGGAAGGAGCCGAAGCACCGCGATGAAGGGACTGGCCGGGTCCCTGGGTGCAGCCGCGCGTCCCTCAACCGTCCGGGTGGCAGTTCTCGAGAGTCCTTTGTCCTCGCTTATATAGGTCCGTCCTCCTCAAGTCCGTGCCTGAAACAAAGAAGGGTAAGGGGCCGCGACGTTTTGAAAGAGATGGCCAGTAATGAGAGAGGCAACACGGGGGTAAAATGTCAAAACGGGACTCAAAACACCGATTCCTCCTTCGTCCCTCACAATTGTTGTTCTCCCATTCATTTTTTGCGCAGAAGAGTAGGGCTACTTTATGGAACTCACTACCACCAAGACACGCTGCGAGCAATGCATATATTATATAATACATTAGCCTGGCAGAATCAAACGAGTTGACGCCCCATGGCGGTTGTTAGTTCCAAAAAGTAGGCCATGCTCTTCTAAACGCATTGATAAGCTCCTTCCATCAGCCTAGCTTCATTCTACCAGCGGTCACGCCACTCGATTGATTCTGCCGGGCATATATGCATTGCTTACGGAGCGCGCCATAGCGGCCGTTAGTTCCAAAAATAGGCCATGTTCTTACACGCAACAATTAAGTGGGCAATAACAAATAAGTAAGCGCAACACCCAAAAGTTGAGGACGCCTTGCCCTAAAGCGATTTGCGCCCGGCGCGAGGCGAAGCGTGGCGGTGCGTGCGGAAAACGGCGCTTTCCGGCGCAAAAGGCGCCGCTTTTGCTTACTGGACGGAGCGGCACAGCGTGATAGTGAGATTTAGCATGCCGTGTGGTTTCGCCTACCGTACAGAACCAATTGTCATTGTCATCTTGATATCTGACATAAGGTTGACTTAATAACGTTTTTGTTTTCCAGGGTGGACGTGGAAGAAGCGGCAGATCAATGCCAGTCGATCAGGGGAGCCGAACTTTCTCAATTCAATCCGTTAATACAGCTGTAGCTGTTTAAATCAAAAACGCGTTTATGGAACATATTGAGAACTCCAAATAAACTCCGCCTTCTGTTCATAACTACTGTTGTCCAATGTACGCTTCTTCTGTGCCACATCGAATAAGCTTCTTGAAACGATATTCGAGTACAACATCAAGTTCCAGTGACTGATCACCGTAACCATGTAGACACGCAGACATTCATACTTGCAGGCCAGTCTCGTGGCGGAAAAGCGATAAAATGTAGAGCTTGATGGAAACACTGAACAGAACCATGTCTCCAGTGCTTTATTCAACATCATCCCTAATGGCTTGAACAAATGTCCTACTTATAGAAGGTCGTACTTGCCCTCACTAGTACTTTATACCTACGCTATGGTCGGGAGAGATATAGATTTTTGTTCGACCCGGCGGCGTGGGCGGAGCGGCGTTCTCCACACAGCGTCGGAAGGGGGTGGGACGAGGGGCGCGCCGAGCCGCCAATCGTGGACGAGAAGATTACTAAAATGATCTGCAGTTCTGGCTCAATAAATGAGTTCTCGCTCAATAAATGATTCACGAGAGGGTACCAGAAAGGCAAAATAGAGGGCAAAATAGAACACCAGGAGAATTACCTGGTGCCCGTCTTCAAATGATAAATAAGGCTGCGGTTTCTCAATAAGGTTCACCTTGACAACTAGTAAAACCATCGTTCCTTGCTGCTCCGCATTATCAAAATAAAAATAACAAGGTAGTCGTAATCATACAGTGGCAGCATGCTAAATTTCTTTAATACCTTTAAAAATTATGCAAGTTAGTGCCTCCTAATTCTTGCAAAACAGCTCGTGAAGGGCACTGGGCACTACAAGAATGCAGAAAGGGACAATTTTGAAAACTTAGGTAATTGGTTTGATCTGATCTGAATTCTTCTGCTGGACTTGTTGCGCTACCTTTTCACTCTTCAGATGCCAAATGAGAAAACACATGTCTTGTCTAAAATCTTTCTCGAGACCAGGATTTTTGAAAACCTCATTAGATGCCTTTTCTCTGATCTGCCTCCTTACAAAAAAGTTACCACAGGAAAACTCACAGCCTAAAAGGTCAGAAGTGTCTTAATATTATTGAAGCCTCCAGTTATTTTATAAGCAAGCGAGCAGCTCAGACTAATTTTCATGTTTTGTTATTTGTTCCATGTCCCTTTTGCCCCAAAATTACCCTTTGTTTGTTGCCAGTTTTTAAAATTTCATTGACTCATCCATAATTTGATGGATGTTGTTGATCTCGGGGGCAGGCCTTGCATCGGTTTTTCGGCGACATCTCGCTAATTGAAGAAAACCGCGACACGGTTTTCGCGCGTCGGAAACTTGTCGAAGAGGGGCGGCGCGCGCAGGGTGGGGAGTGAGCGGTGGGGGATAATTGTGTAGGGAATGCACGTCCCTCGGTGGCGTCGTATTTAAACATCACTCGATACACCTCGTTTCACGGAATTTTGGGCTACGCAAACTCCATGCGTGAAGCAAGGTCGAGTTGCTCTAAAGTACTAGGCGGCCTGATTTTCAATATAAGTTTATGGCATCCTTCACCGACAAACTTATATGCACTTAAAATAGAGTGCCGTGTTTTCATCATCGAAATCGAATGCCGATATCAACAGGACAATTACGACATGTAGAAGAATGAAGGAAATTGCCACAGAAGTCGAGAAAGATGAATACACACCTCTAATTGTCAGTGTAAAGGCTTGTTCTTTTTCTTCGATTTATTGCGAAGCACTCCGGTGCGTGCTTTCTACACCGGAATGAGGTTGAAAGTCCTCAAAGAATACTAATTAGCGATTCCTACAAAACGGCATTGTCTATTCATTGCTACGATGGCGGCAGGTGCTACCGAGCCCATGTGGGTAATTGTCGACTAAAGACCCCGCTTTTCAAAGAGCGATTTTCAAGCTCTGACTCAATGAGCTGGCTCCCTACCTCCCGTCCCACTATATGGTTCAGTGCGACGATTTCGACCTCTACCCAGAGCTCTAGTTGGCGATCATGCCCTCCCTCTCCATCTTCGCCATTTCTTTAAACCTATTCTCCATATGCATCGTCTACAAGTCCACAGGCAAACAAGCAAATACCATTTGTGTTCGCTTGTTTGCCTGTGGACTTGTAGACGATGCATATGGAGAATAGGTTTAAAGAAATGGCGAAGATGGAGAGGCAGGGCATGATCGCCAACTAGAGTGAATTAGAACGAAGTGAATGAGTCTGACAGCTCTCTTCATCTGACCACGAGATTGCCTTATCAGTCTTTCGACTGTTTTTGCAGAGTCGATTGTTTTGTATCCTGCTTCTTCGTACTTTCCCAATATCTTTTAACACTGCTGTAGTATGGAACTATTCGTGAACGAGTGATCTTTAAATGTTCCCTTGTCTTTCCAAGGCTGTGAAAAGGGGAGAATGTCAGCGGAGCAGAGTCGCCATAAATAAATAAACAAATAAATAACTGCCCTGTTTTAACAACTAGAGAATCTTGCCACTTTTCCATCTTCTTGAAAATGGTCCGGAGAGCTCACGAAAGGCCGTTCTACTGGCTGTCCAAGCATTCCCGGGGAATTCCATAGAGATTTCAAAAAATAGTGATTGCAATAATGAAAGGGCTCACCAGTTTTTCTCATCTTGAAACATCGGCTTTTTGGCTGTTAGTTAGCATATGTTGTGACGCATGAAGCTTTTAAGTGGATCTTTATTTACCCTCTTCGACTTCGACTTCCAGCCGAACCCAATTGGATCCACAGCGAGGTATGGTGTTCGCCCTCGTTAGTTGACCAGTAGGGGCAAGAGATGAACCTCAAAATCTCGTGTGACACAAGTTACACTAACCAACTAATGAAGGCTTTACATTCAAAGAGTCTAAGCCCAGTTTTATTTTTTGTTGTTTGTTCGTTGTCCGTTTTCCCGTTATCCGGCAATTTTGGGCAAAATTATCCGTTTTCCGATTTTCAAAGTTTCATTATCCGCTCATCCCTGGTGCGGACGCCGATGCCACGCAGTAAGATTGGGCATCGATTGACCAAAACTGGCAGTTTCCCAATCAACTTCTAGTGCACCACTTCAATTTCGGCACAGTACTTCTCCGCCGTGATAGTCTCTCCAGTCTTCAAGAACTTGTAATGGACTATACCAGCCATGTCCACCACACGGACACCATGGCCTTCTTTAGATGGAGACTTAGTTTCGGCATCTCCTTGGGACCATTATTCTTGTCAAGTCATTGTGCAGAGCGACCACGATTATAAAAGAGGTTTCGTTTTCGTCGCATGTCACGATCGTGTCCAAAAAAGGCTTCCTTAGATAGATTAGATATGCTTAACGAAGCACAAGTATCGTGGCGCTTTGGCGTCTGCCATGCGGTCAGTTCGTCTGGGATCCATTTATCCAGATTCTTTACTTTTCCGACCGCATTTAAGTGGCAACGGATAGTGCTGTCGTCAATGCCGGAATGCTGTGCTAACTCTCTCACAGTTTGACGCGGATCCGCTTCCACCGCGGCTTTGAGTCGGTCGTCGTTAAGGAGTGAAGGCGGATTACCTCGGTCTTCATCTTCGAGACTTTCATCTCCAAAACGAAACCTTACGAACCAGTGGTGAATTGTGCGTTCCTTAGCGAAATCCTGCCTAAGTGCAGCGTGGTTTTGTTGACGTTGTGGCGCCCCCTTGAGTGCTTCACTTTGAACTACCATAACTTTCACAAATCTTATCGGAATTAGTCGAAATAAACACCGTTCGAGTCAGCATGCTTTTGTCAACGGGCCTCGGACTTATTCTATCAGTGGGAAAAATAGGTGTTGAGATTCGACTAAATCCAGTAAAGCTTTGGCTTGGACCTGATTGGTAAAGGTTTTACCAGAGAGAAAGAAATGTTTGATAATGTGGTAATCAGTTAGAGAGATGTCTGAAGAATGTGGCGGGTGAGGCAGAACTCCAACCCCTAATTCGTTAGATTTTCGAATAGTGATTTGTGAAGCGTGTGGGCACACGTTTCGTGCAGAAAAATCGGGCATCTTCTGTTGACCAATGCTGGCTGAAGTTGACGCAATTTTCGGTGCATTTCGTCGACTTCCTTACCGTAGGACTCTGTTGTGGATCGTTTGGCCTGGTGCCAAAAAGTTGCAATGAATCACACTAGCCGCCGACCACAGTGACCATTACCTTTTTTGGTGGAGGTTCGCCTTTGGAAAATGCCTAGGTGGTTCATCGGCGCCTAACCACTGTTTGGAACGTTTCCTGTTATCATGCAAAATCCACTTTTTATCACAAGTGATGATTCGATCCAAAAACGGGTGAGTTTTGTTGCGAAAAAGGAGAAGAGTAAATCTCGGAACCTGATAATTTTTGTCGCACAAACAACTCGTGGGGCACTCATTTTTCGAGCCTTTTCACCTTCCCAAGGCGTTTCAAAGAGCATAAGCAACAGCAGTTTCACTGACGTCTAACTCTTCCGCGATCCAGCGAACTGTTTGGGATCGTTCAGCTTTCACCAATTCCTTCGACTCCTCGTCCACGATTGCCCTAGGTCGACCGCTACGGCGTTCTCTTCGAGGCTGAAATCTCCGGTCCGAAATTCACTGACCCACTGGAGCACAGTGCTTTCTCCAACACTATTATGCCCCACACTTGATTGATTTGCCTAGCTGTCTCGGCTGCCGATGCGGAGAGCTTGAAGTTAAAATAAAACACCGTTCGGAATTGCTCCTTCGACATGCTCCAGTAAGCCCTTCAACAGACGTATAAAATAACCTTGAAACATAACTTATTTAGTCGGATAGAGCAAAAAATTCTGTACAGAAAGTAGCATTAATGCGCAATGCAAGTTGAATTTTTACTTAATAATAGGAGAATGAAAAATAGTAACACAAAACGCTGAAAACGTTTCCTTTCCGAACAACCTAATATATACAATGCCGGAAAAGAGATCATTCGTAACCATGAAAGATTGAAAAGAAAATATGGTAGCAAAATCGGTCATTTCATATGGAACCACCTAATATATGTGAATACGATGGAGGATGGACAAGCTTCATAAGAACCTTTTCGAGGACCCTTCCTACCATATCCTACTATACAACACTATATTGTACATGTATCAGATCACTTTCTTCCTGTAATAAAGATAAAAATCACAAAGAAGAAAAGAAGGTGCGCTGAAACCTAGACCGAGGAGTCGAATTATCGGAGTTTGTGGGTGAAGCTCCCACCCAGCCAGAGGTTTATGTTTATGTTTATGTTTATTTAAGCCAACAACAAACAACAAAGTTAACAAGCTAAATACGTAGCAAAACAATGGTTGGCTATACAACAAGAAACGATGGGGCTGATATGAAGGCATATGGAACCAGAAACAAATCTGTTAGCTGAGAAAACCCCAAGATTTAAATTCATTCCTCATCAATGTTTAGTCATTGATTCCGTAGAAGTCATTTCCATACAAGATTATAAGAAGATATATTATCTTTCTTCCTAATACTTAGGTAAACTACAATTAGACTGTGTGCGAGCGTACTATTGGAGGGTAAAAAGAGCGGTTTTGCAAAAACCAGCCAAGTTATAGCGTGGTATGTACGAAATTCGTAAATTCCATACCACTCTCGAGCAACATTCTTGGCAAGTCACACCTAAGCGTAAGGATATAGCCTTTCGAACTTAGGCGAGGCCGAGCTTCTTTCAGTGACAGCCTATGTCGCTTCTATAACTTCAGACTGGTTGACCATGAAAAACCGCAGCTATTGATAGACTGATAAAAGTTTCGGAATGTTTTTTCAATATATTGTCTTCTTTCTATCCAGCTTACCATTTAGTATACAGTAAATTGCATGAAACTATTGAGAAAAAATGAGATGACTTCACGTATCAAGAGAGAAGAGATGTAACTGGATTCAGTCATATGTGTTCTTATAACAAATACAATCTATGGGATTAACTCAAGCTAAGCAGAAATTTGAAACAAGTGTGAAAAAAACACAAAAACAATCTATATAACACAGGGTAAGGGAACGAGTACTATAATAGTTATTCGTTGTGAACGACTACTGTACTTGCTAGATCACTACGGTAGAAAGATCCATCCAGTAAGGTCTATATGGACCTTTTGAACGCTGAACATCCGACAAGATCTAGGCGGTTCCTGGAATACTTGAGCTCTACTGCAATAAATTTTTGAAAAAAAAAACCATTAAAAACATTTAAAAAAATCCCTTTTGCCTGAGATATGACTCTAGCCTCTGGTTGAAGATAGCTGCTGTTGGCGATGCAACTACATCGTTTGGCAAGCTATTCCACACTCTCGGAGCTCGTACAAGAAACGATTCCAGAAACTGCTGGGTCCGAACTCCTCCAGTAGAAATTCGCAGTGAATGGCCTCTTGTTCTATCACTAAATTCCGAGAAGTTAAAAAATTCATCCCTGTCAATATCCACAGCACAGTGGACTATTTTAAATATTAAATTTTCGTCATAAATTACTCTTCTCAGCTGAAGGGATGTACTTCCAAGAACAGTCAGTCTAGCTCGATAGCTGATATTGAACAACCCGTTTCTCATAAATATCTGGTTCGTAAATCTTTTTTGCACCCTTTCAATTTTGTCGACGTAAGTCCGCTTAGATGGAGACCAGATTGGTGTGCAGTACTCAAGCAGCGGCCTTACCTATACAGTGAAAAGTCGAAATAAAGTAAAACTGTCACGTGTTCGAAAAGCACGCAGAATGAAATTACATTTCCTGTATGCCCTGGCAACTATATCGTCTATATACCTTTCAAAGGAAAGGGAGCTGGAGTAAAGTACGCCTAGGTCTCGCACCTCACTCGTAACTTGCAAGTCAAGATTGCCCATCTGAAAAGTTATCTCGGGGATCTCTATCTCTTGGGTGGGTGCTTCCAATACACATTACAGTAGTTTTTTCACGGGAAATATCCAACATCCACTTGTATGACCATGCATGAACGGAGCCGAGACCATGTCGCAAAATATCCGTATTGTTAAACGAAAATATCTTCGAATCATCAGCGTAAAAGGAGCAGTGTACCCCAGAAGGAAGACAGTCTGGGAGGTCGTTGACATAAAGCAGGAACATGAGTGGTCACAAGCATGTTCCCTGGGGAACCCCGCTAGGAGTTTCATACGTGTCAGACACAACATGGTTTACTAGAACAGTCTGCGTTCGTCCACTTAAAAAGGATTGTAAAAATTTTAGAAGACACCCTTCAACGCCATAATCTCGCAGCTTTACACACAAAAGATGCAGATTAATAGAATCAAAGGCTTTGGCGTAATCGAGGAAGCACACGGTAACGTACCCACGAGTATCCACTATTTTTTGCCAAAGTGGAACAGTTGAAGCGAGAGCTGTTACAGTAGACTTTCGTTCAAGAAAACCATGCCGTGACTTTGCAAGAAGATTATTTACTCGTAAATAACCATAGATTTGACTGCGCACTATCCTCTCCAAGACCTTACTTGTGGAAGACGTAAGACAGACAGGTCTATAATTTCTGTAGTTGGTCCTGTCTCCTTTTTTAAATATTGGTCTTACAAAACTTTTCTTCCAAATCGATGGAACCTCACCGTGAAGAAGGCACCAGTTGAACAAAAGTGTGAGCACGGGAACTAGACCAATTGCTGCCTTTTTCAGAAAGATGTAAGGTATATAATCAGGCGATATAGAACAGCGCTCTGGCAAGCCAGTCAAAGTTTTGTAAACAAGTTCACTGTTGATATCAAGGAAGTCTAATTTGGAGGAAGTAAAAGTCGGACAATCAGTATCCACTTTTGGATGTGATTTATAAACAGACTTGAAGAATGATGCAAACACCCTGGCCTTATCCATATCAGACTCACAGAGCTCACCATTATCATTGAATATAGATCCAATGTTATTTTTTAGCTTAAGTCGACTGTTCACGAACTTGTAAAAGAGTCTCGGGTTCTTGGAGAGAGCTATTTTCTCTTCTATTTGAAGGTTCAAATTAGCCAACTCTCTTTTGAGTTTCCTAGAAAACCGGATGTATTTCTGTGGACCTATACGTGCTTGAGCATAGTATAAATTCTTTACCTTGGTAGCAAGCTTTCTTAATTTTACAGGATAGCGCATTTCTTTTCGAGCCATCTTTTTTATCGGAACCAATTCTTTAATCAGCCGATAACAATTTTCCAAATAAACAGAATAACATTGGTCTGCAGAGCTACAATGGGACATCATATTGCGCCAGTTAATTTTCAACAGGCTGTCACAAATCGCAGAGTAATCACCTTTGAAAAAGTCGAATTCAGAATGTTTATACATCTGTTTTGCTTTCCGTCTTTTGAAATGAAAAGACACCATTCTGTGGTCTGAGGTGGAAAATGGAGGCAAGATGTTTACATCATAAATAATATCCTCGCTATTCGTTAAAACCAGGTCTAGAATATTAGACCCCAGTGTTGGAACGGTAACAAGCTGATTCAAAGCGTATTCATTACAGAATTCATAGAACTCAGAAGCTGATCCATAAATTCTGTAAGATTTTCGTGTATGTGTCCAATCAATTGTAGGGAAATTCATGTCCCCTAAAATTACGGAGTCCGGTGCGTTATCGAGTATCTCGGATACGTAAGTTAAGGCGTCATGAAAGAATGAGGACTCACAGACAGGACTTCGGTAAAGCAAGATGAAGCATGTGGCCTGCTGATCTGAACTAACGCGTAAAATAAGACTGGCGTTTGGCGGTCGGTAAGCCGCTGAACGCCTGGTACTTTCTAAGTTCAAGAATCCTCTTTCGAACGCTGGCGATGACATGTGTTCGAATACTAAGAAGGAGGACCAGTCTTTTTATATAGGTCTGCATTCACATATGGTGATTACATAGCCGAAACCATTTTTAGAACAATCCCAAGAACAAAGCAGTTTCAATCAGCACGTCCTGCTTTTCAGCTTCTGCGTGATGAAAGTTGCGTTCACAAAGGCAACACGAACTGAACGACGATTTTGGAGGAATCCTGAGATTGCCCATCGAATAAGTAATGCAACGGCGAACGGGTGCCAGAGACGGATTCCGTAAACCACCTAAAACAAGCATTGATAAGGTTCACTAAAAAAGTCCACAATAGAAGTAGGCTGCTCACTAGGTTGTATATGTCCACGGAACGTTCAGTAGTCGGTAGGCCTAATATCGACAGGATGACGTTATCGAACAGCATCGTTGATGATAGAATTACATATGTCATTTGGAGCAGGAGCTGTAATACACTACGCACGCAAGCGAAAAAGAAAAAATTTAAAAAATATAAAAAGGATACAAGCACGAGTGTTTATTATTCTCAATCAATTTGGAATGTGTCACGCCTTCTATCACGAAGTATTATTCTAGGCATGTGTTGAAGGCGTATTTGACCTAGGCATTCTCTTGAATTGCCAGGTTGAAGGTCAACTTACAGCGATTATCTTCCTGGACAACTCGTTAGCTACCATACACCGTTTCCGCAGTGGTAGAATGCTACGTTTGAGAGCTGCAATCTAACCACGGTTATGTATCAGGTCATTGGACCTCCAAATGGGCGTCACCGGTTTTTTAGTGATGATGTTTGTACTGTGATGTTGGTGCCTCGGGGGTTTCTTCTAAAATATCGATGTTCTCGCAGATAGCTTTGAGATGGAAAACTCCCAGCGTTGTTAAAAAATTAGTTGAGTGACCTATATTCTGATCAATGCAGTTTTATTTATTTATTTATTTAATCATAGCGCGGATACATGGCACACACGCGTAAAAACACAGTAAGGAAAATGATTGAATCAGTACTGGAAAACAGCAGAATACAGAACATGAAACAATTACTAAAAGGTACAGGACAAGGTCTGAATGTGAAGACAACTACTGCAATAACTTAACAGAAATTTCTGGAATTTACGCAGAAGCAAGTATAGGAGTTCTCGTTGTCCGCAGGCAGCAAGTTGAGCTCGCGTAAGCTTCTGTATCTCAAAAAATGTGAACTTTGCCGTGGTACTTGCAACAGGAACATCTAGGCGGAGTTTCCTTCTTCTTGTTCTAATTACTTGGCCTTGGAAAAATTGGAAAGGGTTTGTCTGCAGTTTTCCAGTGAGAATCTTAAAAAGCACTTTCAGCTCAGCTACATTTCTTCTATATTGCAGGGATTTTAGAACGAACATTCCCTTTCTTTCTCGTCTAATTGGGAAAGCGGGTAATTTGAACCAAAGCACCGCATTATTAGTTTTCGTGTGAAATTATCTTGAATGCTTTCCAGCATGTCTTCCTCTTCCTGGAAGGACTAAACTGAAGAGATTATGTGTGCGAAAGATCACAATTTTCACCACAGCATTGTAGTGCTTATCAAAATTGAGCTTCTTATTTATTGTTAAGAAACCCAAGCCTCGATCATCCTCAACTAGTTTGAGATCAGTGGTTTGTAACTTATAAACAGGTAATCTTTACGTATTATTCGCCCCAGTAGGTAAGCAACAGGATTTCTCCGGTGCAATTGGAAGTTCCCACTGGCTAGTCCAACTACCTTTGTAGTCAAGTGGCGCTTGGATACTGTGAGTATCCTCGTCTTCCTTGATGGTTTTGTATAATTTTACATCATCAGCGTACATTTTTCAGAACACCCCCAATCCGGCGATAGTATCTGGAAGCTCATAAGTGTATGGAAGGAAAAGTAAAATTGTGAGCATTCCTCCCTGTTTAACACCAGTGCAGGCGCAAAACACGAAGGATACTGTTTCTTCGACATCGAACAGGTATGTTCTCCCGCTAAGTAAATCGCGACTCCACTCAGTTATCTTAGGATGAATACCAATCACATCAATTTTGTGCAATAATTTGGGTACTGGGACCTTATCGAAAGCTTTCGAAAAGTCTAGATGTACCACAGCTGTCCTATTTTTATTTTACATAGCTTCAGTACAATCATTAAGAGACGTGAGCATTGATGTTTCAATGTTTCATCCTTGCAAAACACCAAATAAGTACTTTACTAGTACTTATTACTAGTAATACTAGTAACACTATTACTATTACTTATTACTAGTATTAATATTACTTCAGTGTATGCTAGGATAAAAGGATATTTTTTATCCTTTTATCCTAGCATACACTGAAGTAATACTGATAGGGGTTAGTTTTTCGGGTTGCTCAACGGAGATTTCTTATCATTAGAAATAGACGTAGCGTCTTTTGGGTAATTCGGGCGTCATGATGCTAAAATTGAAATTATGTTCTAAAGGATAAATTGTGTGGCCTAAAATCAGCTTCATGAAACTAAGTAGAATTAAGTCAGGGAAGGCAGAGTAGGATCTTGACCATTTTGAGATAATACCATAAATCTCCTCTTTGTGAAACCACGGCGAAGCGTCCATTTGTGGAAAGGAGTGAACAGGAAATGACTTGATCCCTTCTCGTAGGAAATAATTATATCCAAAGATGTGGGCTCCAAATTGATCTGAACTTCAAACGATTCAACTCATTTTGACGCGGACGGCTACTTCATAACTGACATCACATAAAGGATAAAGGATAAAGGACGGCGTTACTCAATCCTCTTGGGATGCGCCACGCATTCGACATCTACGGGATATCGTGGAGGCGATCTGAATGCGTATTTGGCCATACAATGACTTGCGGTGGCCAGCCGATGATCAAGTCAGCGCTCTATCCTTCCCAGACAGGTCTGGTACCAATTCACCGACCCCGTAGGGATGGAAGGCTTGGTTGGCCTGGGCGGGAAATCCGAACCAGGAACCTGGTATCGGGTGCACGCGACAGTCGCGCCTCCTCCGACTGCGCTACACCGCCCCTACCGACATCACATACATTTTCGTAATCCATGGGTTTGGACGATCGTACTGATGTAGTCCCTCGAAGGATTCACTACTTTGCGTACCATCAGTTCTGAGAATTTTGTCGATTTCGGGCGATTTCAGTTTAGCAATGCCAAGTCTTTTGACTATTATACTTGCTCACTTGGTTAAACGCATTAGACGGTGCCGTGTTATAGAAGGAAAACCTTCAGGAAAAAAACCTTCAGTGCCCATATGCTTCCAAAGTTGCTCACATGACAGTTCTTGGAACCAGTGGCCGCATTTTTCCTGCAGTTGAGAGGTCGCAGTTTGATTTCCTCGAAAAAAAATCGGAGTGTTGGCGTTCTACGAAAACAACCTGCTTCCTTCCACATGTGATGCTTCGAAAAAATTGCACAAGATTCCTGCTTTTCGCAATAATGGTTTTTTGGAATTTGCAACAGTTTTTGAAATGATCCTGAGTTGGCTTCTGTAATAAACTTGATGGATATTTTTGCAGCGGGGATCTTTTGCAACTTATCCGAAACAACACATATGATAGAATGCAGAATGCTTCCGTAGGTCATCAATTCTCTAGTTTTTCTTCATTAAAGAAACCAATCGGTGGCCGTTTCAGTCGTGGAAAAAATGCGCGGATTAGTGCCAAAAAATGTCGTGGGGGCAACTTTGGAGCTGATGCTGATCCGGAATATGTTATTCGTTTATGGAGGTGAGACTTAATTCAAATTGCGCTTCTGTAATGGTGCTCTTTTGCACCTGTTCACTTATAGCTTTGATGGACTGTGTGCGACGTTGAACGCGGCAAGGATGCGACGTCGTTCTGAGCTAATGCCGACCGCCCTATTCTGTAGCATCTGAAATGCTGCAAGCTACAGACATGAGTTCGGCAGTGGATGAAGTATAGGACTTGAAAGCACAAAGGAGGACGTTTTATGTTGGCTCTCAATTTAACGGCTAGTCTAACGTACAATGACGTGATAGGCACCTTTCAGTGTTAGTAGCGAAGTTCCGTTATTTGTCTATCATCTATGGTTAGGGAGAGCTTCGTCATCAAAAAAAAAGGAATTTCGCTTCCGACAGTGAAAAGTAACTATCAAACCATTGGAGGGTAAAACTAGCTAGGCGACTGAAAGCAGACGTTAACGTGCAAAAATCTACACACAAAATCAGACTGAACCCTGCAGTTTTCATGAAAATCTATCATCTCCACTATCAGGGCCTTCGTGCGTCCAAGCTTAAAGGTCATTAGTAAACGCTCACAGCTTTGAACTCTGATAACTTCTGCGTTCCTTGCTCACGGCAGCCGTAACTCGCTCACAGCAATCAGTATTCTGAAACCTTTTGATGCACATTTCAACGTCGCGGTTTACTTTGAAGTGCTCCCATGTTGGATAGTGAAGAAAGTGCTCTTTTATGGCTGCTTCAAAAGGATACCACTGAAATTGTCAAAGTGGGCACCTTCCTGACCTGCATGATCAACGACATCAACATTTTGTTATGCAGTCGTCGCGCATTTGATGACATAACGAAACGCTTAAAGTGTCGTTTCACAATGAAATAACACACTGAAATGGATAGTGCTCCGATAGGTAGGAAAGCGACTTCCGTGACATCGGCGACTAGGAAGTTCTGAAAAACAATCGATAGCCTAAAATCTTGCAGCTGTTGATGATGGTATCCATTAAACTGCAGACTGCAACATTACATGGGCGGTCGTAGTGCATACGTAATACACTGGTAGTGACTAGGGAGCTGTCCCAACACTGCGCTGGAATGTCTGAAACAAATAGGGCAGGAATCCCCCCCCCCCAACGGCCACACAACATGTTTTGTTTTTGCCAAATCTCTAGGAAAGCGAGGAGGAAGCAGCCAAAATTTCTTCGAGGAGATGACGCAGTTGTTGGCGCGGTGTTAGCGCGAATTGGGTGACGCAAAGAACTAGCACAATCCTGTCTGTATTTCTCTGCATTTCTCTGCATCACATACTACGTAGGCCGGTATGGTGAATCCGCGGTAAGACGATACCAGCGGTATCGTTGATGAATCCGGTCCCCGGCGCCCCCGAATGGTTACTGTATACCGATTAGCGCCCTGCTCCTCTAGCCCCCTCCCCCACATTTCGTATCTTATTGAACAGGCCTGCCTGGTGAATCGCTTTACTGCTGTTGTTTCCACAATTCGACTTATTTTGTGGGGGTTTAGCTAGGAAATGACGATTTGTCTGCAGAACCAGGCAAGGGAAGGAACTCCAGGCCACAGTCAATTCAAACTACTATTCAGAAAGTATTCTCAGTGAGTTCTAGCTTGAAAAAATGTGGTGCATCCAAGCTGCTCGTGTGCAAACTGCTTTCGTTGCTCAGGGGAGTCCGCAGCTTGGTTCTGCGCTCTGGAGCACAGATGCGTACACAGCTGGAAAAATACGCAGCAAACGCCTGCAAATTGTGCGGACGTCAAAACCTCTCAATCTCAACCAGTCAGCTGAAATGCAAACATCGGACCAAACCGAAGACCTCCCTCGCACGAAGCAACGACACTCTCCACTGCGCCCCGGAGCAGCTTGTAGGCGGTGCCATCGTGGTCGTAAAAGAGGCCCGGAAATGGCCTGCAAGGCAAAACACCCAAATCGCCTAAAACCAATCGATCGCCGTGAAATCTGTTCATAATTGAGCACTGTTGCTGTCGCTCCCGTGCTGCCGTCAACTTCCCGCTGGCGACTCGAGCTATCATACAAGACCCATTTCTCATCCACATTTATTAAGAAATCTAAAAACGCGAAAGTTTGGTTATATGTTGAAGCGAGACAAGAACTGCTCGTTAGTCAAGTCATTGGACATCCACTTCTGCTTCTAGTGAAGATGCCGATTGAGAGCAGATGCCTTTATGCTATAACAAAGTAGACACCCATATAAGCTGCTATCTTTTGGATATTTGTGTTCGGCTATGATCCAACAGCTGCTCTTGAAAATTGAAAGTCTAGCGACAACCTCCAATCAGGAACGGTTTGTCCTCGAGGTGAAAATCTCGAGAAGAGAACTTTCGAAGCAATATCTCATTGTACTTTCAGGAGGCGATTCCAGGCCGAAGCAGTTCTCGCAATACTACGAGTTGCCTCAGTTGCAAAACGTCGGAGCTTGAAACAGTAAAGCCAAATCACTCGAAAATCGCGTCGGTTCATATTTTTTCAAAACCCTATAATAACGTCCAGAATAAAGGACGAAAAGCACAGTTTGAAAGGATAGAAAATAATTGCCTACAAAATGATTAATACAATCTGACCTGAAAACATGATTCTTCGTGAGAAGTAGCTGTTCATTTCAAAATTCCCCAGAACGGCAATGACGTTTACAACAAACTAATAATTTGAAATTACTTGGGCCGCTACTGTAAGTCGTTTAAACCAAACGTTCCCTACAGTTAAGACCTTTCTTTAAAAAGCCGTTAATAGTCCCTTCCTCGTCAGCATTGTCTCGACGGCTACCCTTATGTGATAATTTGCACACTCATAATTACATAAAATGGCGACACGAGTAAAATCTTTTTCTCAAACTCGTTTAATTGTTCACACTTTTTTTGACAAAATTCTAGATTAGCTTACATGCGCAAAGTAATTAACATAGACGTGAACAGCAGTTAAAAGGGTGACAATGGTGAAAGCCATGATGGAGAACTTCCTGATCGCGTTTGGCCTATAAAGAAGTATTATTGAAAGTTTTGTGCCGATGAAGAAAACTGGTACTAAAATCTGAACTCCACAACCTTATTAGTAGCAGCGTCGTATGGATAATGAAGACCACAATAAACAGTTTTGTGATGGTTGAGGCGGCATCTGCGAGCCATTGAAATACGTGTTTCAGCTTTCGTGGCATAGGGATCAGTGGCTGGTTATGAGATACGAGGCCATCAAGCATATACATCTGTTAAAAAATGTGTTAAATATTTTCTAAAGTTGGGCTAAGAAATTGACCTATTAAATTGAAGGTAGACCAATGATAAAAAATGCGCCCTCTCGTTCGCAAACCCCATATTGATTCTAGAAAAGAAGCAAGTTGGTATTGCTTCTGGCATGTCGGGTGCAGGCGGTAATGAATTAAAATACATGCGTTTCAAGAAGATTTCTATAAAAGTTTTGTTCGACTAGACCTATTTTGAAGGCCTCGAATATAGTAAATTTGACTGCAATACAGATGTATTCGTGCAATATGGTGGAAAGGACAGGACAGCGAATTTGATTCGGTGAGATAGTTCAAAATGCATGATGAGATGATTGGATATGCGAAGCGTTTGCTAGTTTTACTGACCATGATCATTTAATGACAACAAACGAATAAAAAGCTCTGAATTCACATTAGTCGCCTATGCAGCTAACAATTTCTTCCAATGTTGATGTAGATCGTCGTGTTGTCCAGCCCATCATTCACTACATGCGTGAAATCGTAATCGTCAACGAAAATTTGAGTGCAATCCCAAGAGAGTGGGACCACCTCTCATTAAGACTGGAATAGAAACACATGCAACATAATGTATATGGGAGTGGAGCATCTATCGTCGCCATAGGACGAATAAATTCCAATTGCAGTGAAGTCCATTGGCTCCAGCTGATATTCTCATTTAAATCTGCCAGCTACAGTAGTGCATGCGCGTCGACTGCTTGACTTTAGAGACGTAGAAGTGATCCAGGGACGCATGCAGCGTATTGGCGTGAATACTTCAAGATTACGAGGAGTAGGACGCAAGCCCCGTTGTAAGTTGGAGCCTCTCCCTTTGGGATTGCACCAAAATCTATAGATGGATCGTGAATCCATGGTAGTTTCACGAGCTGATGTACGGCATATGGAGAAGGAAGTAGAAGAGGTGCGTCTACGATCTGACGCTAGCATCAGAAGCAAAATTCAGGTCCAGTTTAGCAAGTGGTAATCAGGTCAGTTGCTGACCGTCCTTGAAGACGAAGACTGCGGCGGCCATTGAAGAGCGCTGATAATATCACCATACCTATTTATAAAAGTTTGTCCTTCGATGACAGGTTCAGGTATTATTTGAGAGCTACGGCATGCATGATCGGGTTGTATTTCGAATCATCACGAAAATTTTAGGAAGACTGACAGGTTCACAATTATATTACCACCGCTCAAGCCGCATAATAGAACGCAATGAGGGAATAAGTTCCTCTAGCTTCTCGGCAAAAAAGTTTTGTAGAGTACTTCTGAGCGACAAAATCGAAGCTTGTGGGACTTTTCAAAGTACTAACCAACAACCACCTAAGGGAAGGGGTTGTTCAGAACGAATAGCTCTCGGCGAGCAAGCTTAGGACCATCGTAAGTTATAAAAGGGTTGAACAATGAGGAAAAGAGCCATCACCATTCATTCCCAATAGAACAACACAGCTGAGCATAGGTAACCTAGCTGCCTGATTAGCAGGGATGTGCGGAACTTCGGTTTCCGTGTTCCGAATTCCGGTTTCCGGCCATTTTGGGCTCTTCCGTTCCGTTCCGTGTTTCGCCTGTTTTTGAGCCGGAAGGCGGAAATGGAAACTGGCACTGTTCCGCACTAGTTTTCTATTGAACACAATCAGCGTATCAGTGAAAAAATTTCTCCTTCATATAATTGCGAGAGAAATACTGTTTGACAACTCTAGTATTAATCTCCAAGTTCTCTCTTCGTAAAACCTCGGCATTTTCTTAGATTGTTAATGCTGCTGTGCCAAACGAGGTTATAGGTGGATCAGTTTATTGAGCGGCCTAACGTTTCGACCTGTTCGTCGTCTTCAGAGGCCTAAAAGTGGTTCAATACTTAAGATTTGTCACTTACCCGACCAAGCACCTCACTCCCCCCTTTCCGATATCATCCTAGGTGCCAAAACGAAAAACCCCAATGCATGAAAAATAAACCCACCCGCTGATCCACCGTTGACGCGGAGCGACGTCGCTACCGCTGTCGTTAGTAGCCGAGTGGTGACTGAGACATACTGTGTCATTCCGCACTGATTATACTGAGTATACCAGTGTCGTTCTTAAGGACATATATGTCACCACCGGTCGTCCTATAGCTCACAATGCGAAAGGAATGGCAAGAAGTCACTGGTAATCGAGGGGCACTCATTTCGACTATTCAGCGCTGGATTCCTTGCGGAAATCCAGAATGCTTCCAACGCTTTCCTAGACGAAATATCGGTTTCATGCGTCAGAACCATGCATTTAACATCGAAGTCGGTTCCTCCATGCGCTTCAATCCTGTGCTTGCCTAATGGACTAGATAAAATATCTCTAACTCTAACTCTAGTTTGTTCTGTTTGTTTGTTTGTTCTTCTTCCTAACCCTAGTTGGTTTCTATTTATTTTTGTTTCCCTGTTTTACCTAGTTTATCTGCATTGTTGATCTTTAGATGTTGTGATATAGGCGCATTGTAGGAGGTGTGTTGAACTGAATTGAATCATTGGGACATCCGCAAATTTTCCATGGATTCAAGCGTCCCAGGCCTTTTTTATTAATATAATCTAGTGTTGCTATGCTCAGAATGTTAAGTTTAGTCTTAGAGGTGTTTAGTGCTGAAGGCTTATTATCTATTATATTAGTTTTTTATTGGGTTATATTATCCTATTTCTATTTCGTTGCGCTTCCTATGGCAGCTGTCTACCTGACGTTGATGAATTTCTTGGCTTATGAATTATTTTGAACCCACGTGCTAGGTAAATTACATACGGCGCTCCATGGGGCCGCAGGTGTCATGTTCCAATATATTGTATAGTCCGTTCACATACCATTAGAAGCCTCTTTTATAGGACTGTCTAAGGGACATGCTCTTCGTTGGCCCTCGCCGACATGTACGCTGCCCGTGTAGGCTGGTTTGCCTAATCTATTTAAACCAGCAGTCTACAAATTTCTAACGGTGGCCTTAAATCCACCGTCAGGTCTTTCAAAAACAAGGGCTTTTTTCTTAAGCTCCTACATATCCATCCTTCCGCACTAGGCACCTCCTTCTCACCCCTTTTTTCCTCGTCTTTGGGAGTTTTGTTGTCAGTATTTACAATACTGATATGTGGACGACGCTTGCTTGCATGGAAAATCTGCCTAGTTTGCTTGAGAGTGTTCTTCGCTTTTTTTTATATGGCGCGTATTATGACGCATAAATAAATAAATAAATAAATAATAAATAAATAAATAAATAAATAAATAAATAAATAAATAAATAAATAAAATACCACGCCTTTTGCTAGTCACGTGTTCGCTAATGCGAACCTGACAGTATCCTTCCAGCTTCCCCGATCTATATTTGGTTGCAAGTCCCACATTCAAGTTGATTCACTGCGCCAACTTTAGCGCAATCTCCCAACTTATTGTGGGACATACAACACAGTCTTCTGATATACACTCCCTATCGTGGAGCCTATTTCGGACTAGCTGCTACTGAGCCCTGATCTGAGCTCCGCAAGATATGCTCTCGATGTCGTCTGAGATATTTAAAATAAGACCTATCATAAGTTGCGTGGGAGGACCAACAGATAGAATATCCTGGTTTTTCAACAGAATTGTGAGCCAGTTGTTGACCACGGTCCCCGCACCTGACTAACACTAGACTATTCCTTGACTATCTACACAGCAGACATGTTGAACAAGAATGTGTAGTAGAGTCCTTTGATGTAACTTCGCTATACACAAACGTCCAAAACGAGGATGCCCTTCAGGTCTTATCAGAAATGCTTGATCGACATCACAGCAGTATTAATAACTTTGGACTTAGCAAAATATGCATCATGACTCTAATCAAGGAGTGCTTAAGTTGTAGTATTTTCAAACGGTCAGGTAGATATTTTTCACAAATACGAGGTTTAGCCATGGGCCAACGACTTGCTCCAGTTCTTGCCGTTTGCTTTATGAGCAAAATAGAGGAACCAGTTCTAGAACGTCTTCCCCTGATGTATTGCAGGTACATTGATGATTGTTTTATTATAACATCAACACAGTCCAAAATGGATGTTTCAATCTACTAAATCATCAAACGCAAAACATTAAGGTTACGAGGGAATCCCCTAAGAACGGTTGGCTTCCCTATTTAAACACGCAAATTAAAATATCAGATGGCATCGTAAGGGTGAAGTGGTACCGCAAAGCAAGTTCTAAGAATGTTTTGATCCATGCATCTGCTGCACATCCTACAGCTGTTAAACGCGCAGTTGTAAGGAACATGCTCAAAACTGCACGCGATGTATGCACAGGCCCTGAAGAGCGACAAGACTCATTGAGGCTAGCCTCAAGGAGTCTCGCTTGCCAAAATGACTATGTGGTACCACACCACCAAAAGGTGCGCACTATGCAACGCAATGTACCACGCCGAGATCAGATACCCCTCTGTCTTCCTTTCGTTTCTGATGATATCACTTCTGCCATACAACAGAGCATAGCTCGGGCTCAGCTAGAAGATTATGTTGTGCTCGTTAACATCCCGAATGACAACATTAAGAAGCAGCTAGTCCGAAACAGGCTCTACGATAAGGAGTGTATATCAGAAGACTGTGTTGTATGTCCCACAATAAGTTGGGAGATTGCCCCAAAGTTGGCGCAGTGTATCAACTTGAATGTGGGACTTGCAATCAAATATACATCTGGGAAACTGGAAGGATACTGTCAGTTCGCATTAAAGAACACTTGACTAGCAAAAGGCGTGGTATTTTATCTAGTCCATTAGGCAAGCACAGGATTGAAGCGCATGAGGAACAGACTTTGATGTTAAGTGCATGG